>CM055189.1:9159437-9356937 GCA_029224185.1 Karalla daura | reverse complement strand
ATTTCTGGTTCTGCTTTCTCTCTCTCTCTCTCTCTCTCTCTCTCTCTCTCTCTCTCTCTCTCTCTCTCTCTCTCTCTCTCTCTCTCTCTCTCTCTCACTCTCGCTCTCTCTGTCTCTCAATGCATCTCTCTCTGATTTTTTGTTTTTTATTTTGTTTTCTAGTGTTCTCCACAGCACGTAATGCGATCATTCATGCATGCATGCATGCACGTTTTACCACGTTTGTGTGTCATCTTTCTCTCTCTGTGTGGTGTCCTTGGGAGATGATTTTTATTGACTTGTCAAATGTGTGAATGCAATTCATGGCAAATGGGGCTTTTGTATCAAAAAGAGGGTGAAAATAATTGATTCCCTACAGTTCAAACGAACGCACATATAACACGGCAGATCGCCAGAAAAAAATCCAAAATGTCATTGAACTGAGATGACAATAATGCATCCAAAATAGAATTCATGAGGGTCAGACATAGAACTGATTGAAAAGAACAAATATTTTTTCTGTTAGCAAAGAACAGCTGTTAGAAAACATCGGATGAAAACCACATCTTGCGCATAATCCTCTATCCTGAAACTACCAGACAAACAGACAGGTAGGAAATTGCCCACACAGATGTAACCTCCCTGGTAAGGGTAAAAATTCAGTGTGACAAACCAAAAGTAATAGACAGATTTAATGAGCTGTCCGGGTCTGGTAATGTGAAATCCTGTGCCCTTAAGTAATTGTCCGGAAAGGGGCAGGTATTGACAGAGCTCCTGGCAGCCGTCACAAAAGATCAAGGTGTTGAAGTTCAACGTCACAATACAAAAATCTAATTTCGGGGAGGAAAACGTCACCCTCAAGAGTGGCTGTGCCTCTTCTCTCTGCACACACTCCACTGGAAAAAGCACAGACCTCTCCTAACCGTCCTCATACTTCATCTTGGAGAGTCGTGTTAATTGTAGGCAGCAGCGCTCGGAGGATGAGCCATGTTTTGATGACATGAGGTGTCCTGATTGTGCCGACACTGCTGCCAGCATTGCTGTCGCTGACAGACTTGCATAGTGTGAACCTGACCACCAGTCTGTGTATGAGCCCGACAATCAGTGCATCCTGGTGTGATCACTGCTTAATACTGAGCGGCTCTGTGAAAGCGACACCACGGACAAAGACGCGCGCGTTACCGGCCTCATTCTTACTTCTCTGATCTTTGCCGTTGTATGTGAATCTGCTTCCCAGCGCGACGTAGCAAAATGCTAATTCTGCCGCGTTTCTCCAAAGGCGTCGAGGCGAAGGAGCCAATTAGTGCTAATAAGAGTTGTAAAAAAAAAAAAAAATCTGAGAGGCTGAGAGAGGCTGCCGTCCTGTTTACATGATAAGTCTGGACTTAAGTGTTCGTATCCTGTCCTCTCATGGGGAACCTGAAGCCGCTCGCCCACACTACGGCAGACCCCTTGTGTTGTTTTGATGAAGGGCTATTTTTGGTTTTCATGACAAGGAGCAGGTGAGCTTTATGAGCCTCTCTTCACAGCGCAGCTACTGTTCAAAGCTCAAACTACTGAACGCACAACTCCAGGTGATTTCAGTGGCTTTGCATCTAGATTCGTGCAGATGTCATTCACTCTTAAGGCCACAAATTATTTCTGGAGTCATTCCAGTGTCCGCTGGATCAATAAATTGTCACACAGTGGTTAGGATTTATGAGCTTCCCAGCAAGAAGGTGCTGGGTACCAGTCCCAGTTAGACTGAAGACCTTTTTGTGTGATGTGTGCATGCACGGCTTTCCTTCAGGTATTCCAGTTTTAACAATCAAAAACTCTTAATTAGCCCTATACTGAGCGTGAGAGGGAATGTTGTGTGTGCGTGTGTGAACTGCGATGGGCTGGTGACATGTCCAGGGTGTCCAGGACCTTCACCCTATGTGTGCTGGACAAAAACAATATTTTGGACATGCATCTTCTTCAAAGTTACAGCAAGTTTATGGGACGACTCATGCGTCCCATAATCACTGTTGTAATTTTAGAAATATCACTTCTATTTTGTGGAAACACAAAAAATGGAAACACAACTTCTGTTGAGGTACAAAGCAGGTCTAATGGTCAAAATAACAAGTTTCAGACATTATTCATGTTTTTGTTTATTTATGTGCGGGTAAGGTTAAGTTGAGTGATCTACACCTACAATCTCTCACATCAATTGGTCTGAGTGAATCAAAGTGAAAACACATTGACGTGGAGATGAGTCACTTTGTTTTAATTCAGTCTCATTGAGGTTAATTGATCTAATGGACTGAAAAAGCCCAAAGCCTTGGAAAAAAAACCCAGCGCTTTAATATGATAATATGCTGACGACAGTGACTAATAAAGAATTAGAGAAAAACAGCAACACATGGTCGATCTTCACAAGCACAGCACATTTACATGCATTCTGAACAATATTCTGTTTGTGCACAAGGTCAGGCCAGTCTGTGAACATGGCTTCCTCTTGAGGACCGTTTAAGTGTCTGAATGCTCTGTACAGGGGTTAAACCATGGCCTCACCGTGGCCTTTCAGCCACAACTTTAACCTCACATAATGTGCTCAACCGCTGAGAAAGTTGGATTCAGAAACGAAAATACGTGATCAGCAAGTCTCAGCCTTTGCCAAGGGAAAGAATAGGCATTGTGGCCAGTCTGAATAAGAGTTTCACCTCGAACTGACAGAATCCATTTGTTGTGTCTGTGGCTGTGAGTTTGTATTTTCATTGTGCTCATGTTTGGGCAGGAAGCGAGAAAAAAAAAAGATGAGATCCTGTAATATCTGAGCCATTCTGTCAAACTATATTCTGAGAGTCTTTTGATAAACACGGTGCGGCCTCCCCCTTCGATTCTAAACTCTGTTCACATTTTTCTTATCCTCTCTGCTCTGGCCCGGAATAATCTTCACTTTCTCATCCCTTTCTTTACCTTCATCCTCTGATTCCATTTCCTCCCCCTCTTTTCCTCCGTCACCTCCCTGCATACTGCTCTATCTTCCATCTGCTACCCCACCACCACCACCACCACCCTCCGCCCGCATCCCTCTTTCATCGCTTTCCTTTCGTCTCCACACCTGACAGAGACAGGATCCAGCAGTAAATCTCCTAAAGCACAGTCATCCACCATCGTTCACATCACAAAGCTGGAGAGGGGGGGAGAGCGAGAGAGCCGAGAAAGACTGGGGAGACTTTGAGTGTTAGTTTGTTGAGGAGGAGAACAAAGGCTACACGATAACTAAAAGACAAACAGACACGAGACGGCCTGAGATGCAGGCTACGGCGAGGGGTGAAACAGACACTGATGCTGCTGCTAAAAGAGTGATGGAAGGGAGGAGACAGCCAGGGAGGGGAGGAGGAGGTGAAGACACGAGCTTTCCCATAACTCACACGAACGGAATAGACGGCAGTCCATCTATACACACACACACACACACACACACACACACACACACACACACACACAGACACACACACACACACATGCATATAAAATAGTGGCAACATGATGGAGATTCCCTCTGGGCCACCACACATCCTTCCTCCCCCAGCAGAGTAGCACATGTTAGGCCGAGCTCCCCGAGCAGAAAACCTCCACTTACGGAGGAGCGACGCTGAGCGCCCAGCGCCACACACCTGTGACTGCACAAATGTATGTCGTCATGTCGGTGTACAAGCAGGATTGGAAATATGACTTTTAAAGGAGACATATGCTCGTTCCACCTTCTTTGACATGGTTTCTTGCCATCTAAAAGTAATGGTTGAAAGGTTGAATACATCTGGGTTGTCTAGACAGCCCCGCGGTAAACGCTCAGTTTTAGTGCCTGCCCCTTTAAATGCTAATGAGCTCTTGGCTGCCCCACCCACCCAAACAAGGGCAGTCATTGGCACCCAAACTAATTTCTCACATTCATGGAACACCCGCTTTGCTAATGTAACTCACATGATGCTTTCTAGCAGCTGAGAGGCTGTAGCTGAAGTAAAGATGAGGTAATGGCAGATGTTCATCCTGGTAGCTGAGGTATGGGCAGCGACGGCGGGGTTATGCAAATCAACATCCTTGTCACGTGACAACGACTCATTTGGAAACGCAGGCAGTTTACTACACATTGACACATTGATCTATTGATACTAAATGCAGTGTGTTACATACTCTATTACTCAATATAAGTAACTACAGCTGTAACAACTAATTGCTGAAGATTCTATTAATCAAGTCACAAAATAACTGATAACTTTTAATTATCGACTAGGTGATTTAAGCATTTAAAAATAATTTTGAGAAAGACTTTAAGAAAGTCCAAATTCTCTGATCTCAGATTCTTATTTCCTGGCTTCTTTAGTCCTCTGTGGTGGAGGTATGTCATTGAGGTAAGGGCAAAGAAAAAGGTCTTTAAATGTCTTTTTTTGTCCTCAAACTCAATGACATTGGATTTTCTGCCACAGGGGGCTAAAGACACCAGAAAATGCTCCCATTTGAGAAGCTGAGATCAGATAATTGTGACTAAATGTCCTAAAAATCCAAACATCATTCTCTTTAAATACTTGAGAATGCTTAAATGATTATTAAAATAGTTGAGAATTGACTTATTGGTGGATTTATGCATTGGCTGTTGCAGCTCTAGTTTTAACTGTGTTGAAATTCAGTTCCCGTAGTCTGTGTTCTACGTACACTATGCGACTCCATTACACGTAATCTGGTACAACCCAGCACCGTATACAGATATGTGTGAACCGGTGTTTGTCATATTTGTGTGTTTGCAGCGAGCTCACACGCGCTAATCCATCACCCGAGCATCAGTCCCACCCATGCATTCATTTGTGTGTATCTGTGTACTCAGGATTCTGTTTCCTCGTGTGTGTGTGTGTGTGTGTGTGTGCGTGTGTGACAGCGGGCGAGGCGGAGTGTCCATAGCCGGTGGTTTATGGCTGCTGAGGTCTGATTACATTGGTGCGACTGAAGGGGTGAGCAGACTGGTGCTTCTATCCGTCTTCTGTGTGGCTGAGCGAACAGACACGCGGCGAATGGAGATGGCTCAGCCAGAGACACTTGGCCTGCGTCCCAGAGATCTCACAGGGATTCGGCCACATAATGGATCCACGCTAGAAAATGCACCAGATTCATACTTGATTTGCGGGTTCAACGTCTGTCACTGAACCGAATCACTATCTAAGTTGGAAGTGTTAAATGGTGGTGGTGGTGCAACCGCAGCAGTAAAGTGTGTCTCACGTGTGTTAATTCATACATTAACACATTTGTACTACGTGTGTTGAAAAGGATTTTTCTGCTGAAAAACTGAACGTGTCCAGCCATCCCCTAAAATTAAGTTGGGATCAAGAGAGGAAAAAAAAAATCTTTTTTATATACGGTGATAATAATTCATCATCCTGCACTTACCTGACTGTGTTCTCTGGCTGCCAGCGGTGCCAGGAGCTGATAACTCCTGATTTATGCTGCTGATGCCAAAGAACATGACCTGAATGTATTTACTGGTGAATTAAATTTCGCAAGTCAGTTATACAGGGGGAGCAATATATATTAAACAAGCACAGGAGAGAGCTCTTATTGGTTTCTGTTTTATGTACAGTATAAAGCCCCCTACACTGAGAGTTTATCCCTGTTCCAATTTCATAACTGTTAAATACAACTGCAGCCACATTGTTAGGAGACATGCACGAGACATGCACGTTTTCATTAGAACTGACGGTTTCTCTAGTGCTGTAAATTCATTTTTAATGACTTAAGAGTCTGGCAGTTAATCTGCATTCATGTATTTTTGCTTTGACAGTTTTTCTGGAATAGCAAGAAGGACCCGGGTTTGAGTCCCGGTGGGTTTTCTACAGGTTTCCCAGTCCCCCCCCCCCCCCCCCCACATTCAAAAAGCTGCATGTTGAGGCTGTTTGGGAATTGGGCTGGATTGTCCCTTGGCGTGAGTTGGTGCATTTCCATCCATTCCATCCTAATAACAAACTAGTAATGGAAACACCTACATTTAAAAAAAAGCCTCAAATATCGCTCTTGCTTTATACTCTCATTAGTCTGTTTTTCAGACGTACCAAGGTAGAAATTCATCACATAGTGTAATAGGAACACGTTTCACATTCATACCAGAAATGATGTCAGGGTCACAACAAGATGGTGTGGTATGGAACAACAAGGCTGTACTTTCTAGTCTGAAAGTCTTGCTCAAAGTTGAGACTTGCAGAAAGATTTTCTGAAAATGATGGGAGGTCTGGAATAGACTTATACCTTCAATGGAAACACCTACTGAGCTTCATCAAAACTTGGGAGCTGTCACTTTTATTTTGTAAAATAGTCTAATCGAAACTCACCTACTGTGAGAGAGAGTGAATGGCATCTTTGTGTCTGCCCAGCGACAGACTGGCCAGACGATAGGCTCCATTAGAGCCCCCCGGCACCACTTAGTAACAGGTAAAGAAATTGGATGGATGTAATTTTGTTTTTCGCATTTTTTTCTGCTGAAAAACCACAATATCTTTATTTAGAGTGTACCGTCTGACACACTCCTTTTCTCCCCCTCCACAACAATTTGCTCTTGAGAATAACAACCAGCTTAAAAAGCCTAAACCTTTTAAACTGTGGTAAATGTTGGCTTATCTCAATGCACCAATGCTTAATAGGTTTCTGGCAGCTTGTGGCAGCAGCAGGGTCAAAAGAAAGGAAATGTAAACTTTTGTGCTTTTCCATTTTGGCCCAAATGTGCAATTCACTGTGTCGGGGCAGAAGATGAAGCACGTTTATAAGGAAACAAAATGTCAGACAAAAAGGACCCATACGCTGAGCTGAACTACTGCTGGATTTAAATCCAACAGTGGAAAAGTGTTTTAAGATGTGGGGAACTCGCAGTTCATTGGTTGACTCCTACTGTGGGGCCGACGCAAGACAGCCTAAATAATAAAGCCACAATAATGAAATTGACTTTGTAATGAGGCAAAATCTTCTAATTTGCTACTTGCCCTGAGATCACAGCTGAAAATGTAGCTTCAAGCTACATCTGACGCAATACCTTGAATTTCTACCTCAAACGCATTATAAATAGGTAATATATATATACATACATTTATGATAGATACTGATAGGCGACTGATAGGCGACTGATAGACGACGATCAGCTAAAATATCAGCATAATCCATAAAAATACAGCATTTCGGATTGGTTGGTTTGTTCTATTCTAATTAAGTCAATTCTTTGCTCCAAAGAGAGTCTGATCTTTATATAGAATGAGGCAGTTTTAAGGTGTTCTTGCTTAATGAAAACCATGGTGGCTTTACATAATACACAGAGGGATAAGGCAGAGGTAGCATGCTTTATCTTGTGACTGTAAGTGTGCACTGGTAGGAAGCCCGCTGAGAGAAGGAGAAGGGACAGAGAGGGTGGGGGTGGGTTGAGGTTGGTGGTGGCGGTGGTGGTGGGGGGAAACAGGAGGCAAGATGTTGTTACATTTATTGAGAAGTAGCTAAGCCCTTTGTGCTGTGGGAATTTGAAGAAGAAAGAGGAGAGAGGACAAAGATGGCTGTGAAAGATGAGAAATGAGAGGGAAAAGATAGAAAATAAATAGATGTGAAACCCAGAATCGTGGAGAGGGGGTGTGTGTGGGTGTGAGTAGGGTGGGGGGTGTGTGCGCAAAGCAAGGTAGGGAGATGGAAGGGAGACAGAGGGAGAGCTGTGGAGACGGACAGTGATGTATAGGTGTGCCGGCACAGTCCGGCACAGTGAGCACAGCGCGGGGTTACTCCCAAGTGAGTGCCATGTATGGAATTAGAGAGAACAATGTGGCGTAAAGCGATGAGGGAGTCTCCGTGTTGTCTCTGTGTCTTCAGTCCCACCGAATCACCTTCAGCCCGTCGCTGCACACAGCCAGTTTGGGGTTTATTTTTTGTTTTGTTTTTTTTCTTTAAAGCTACTCAGACACAAGCAGGGGATGACACAAGTAGACAGCAATAGTGTGAAACAAGATGAAGAAAATTAGCTGTGTGAAATGCAGTGCTGGTACCTGATTTTCATTCCTAAATGTGGATGAAAACCAAGGCTTTAGGTTTTTAATCAGCCTCATCTGATTGCTGTATGGGGAGTATGTGAGATGCTTTCATGTAGTTTCTCTTTCTCACTCCGTTTCTCTCTCTCTCTCACACACACACATACACGGACTCACAAACACACACACACACACACACACAGAAAGCATCCCCTCATGCCTTCTGTTCTAAATTTACACCTAACATGAGAACAGGAGAAAGGGGGGAGGAGGCAAGGAGGAGCAAGGCGAGGTAAGGGAGTGAAGATGGAGAGCAGAGGAAGCTTGGTATGGGGCAGAAGTACGAAGACAGTGGGGGTTGGGGTGGGGGCGGAGAGGAAGGGCACAGGAGAGGTAAAAGGAAGTGCGGATAGAAACGAGGAAGGAGCAAAACTAGAAGATGAACAGAGGGAAAGGAGAAGAGAGGAGCCAAATCTGATTTAGGCGGCGGGCAAGAGAGATGAGGCAGGGAGGGAGAGGATAGAAAGAGAGAGGGAGTTAGGCAGACAGGAATAGAGAGAGAGAGAGACAGAGAGAGAGAGAGGGAGGGAGAAGGACAGCGGTATATTAGTCAAGGTGTCCAGTCTATGTATTGCCTGCTGTGCAATACCACCCCTCTGATTTACTCTGCCGAGTGACTGATGAGAGGGAGGACGAGAAGGAGGGATGCAGAGATGAAGGGATGAGAGAAGAGGGAGGTCTCGCAACGAGCGTTTAGGCCAAATTAACGGCACCTCATAAATTAGACTAACAGCCAAAGTGGAGGGGCTGCAGGGGAGGGGCTGCGGTGGCATGTGTATATGTGTATATGTGTGATTGTGTGTGTGTGTGTGTGTAAGTGCACACAAGTTGAGTCCGTGTTGCGCACGTACGTGAATGATGAAATGTCAAGAGGGAACAATTTGAGCCAATGCAAACAGATTACTCTGTGATAAAGCAGCGATATCCAGCCGTTCACTCATACAAACACAATCTTCCCTTGATCACCACATGTACTGAAGCGTTTTCTCCGGCGTGATGTGTTCATAAACTGAAACAGCGGACAACAGACAGTGCACAATTGGATGCTAAATATAAGTTATAAGTGATAAGCTTGACATGTCTCTATAAAATGCAACTGTTGCTTGGTTCACGTGCGCATGTGCTTTTAAAGCAGAGCCTCTTCTCCTCTTTTGGCCTCTTAAGCATCCGCAGACACCGATTCTACTTGATGAAAATCAAGCTTTTAATAAACTCCTTCCACAGTGATGAAAAGAAGTTGCGTTAATATGGTAGCTATGGAGCTATGGAAGCTAGTGCTAACCTTGTTGATAGGATGTTACATGTAGGAGGTTTAATGTGCAGTTACTTTTTGTCTTTTGACTGACACATGACTAAAAATGGCTAAGAACTGACTTTTGAAGTCAAGTCATGCTTTCATTGGAAGAGGTAGTGAGAGTGTAAAATGAGCAGGGGTACCTGAGTACTGAAGTCTCACTGTACTTGGGAAACTTTTTTTGTAATTGACAAATAAGTGGAATGCAACTTACATACGAGACACACCAAGACTGCAGCATTGTGGATCAGAATCTTTCCCTAGGGTACATGTAGGCTGCAGGGGCCTGGGATCAAGCCACTGACCTTCCTATCCTTAAATAATGACACTTCCCCTGAGCCACAGTCGCTCCACTAAGAGCTAAGGAGGAAAAAGCCTCAAGAAGCTTTTGAGATGCACCAAAGCGCATATGAACAAGTGTGTATGTTTCATAGGGTTTGGTCAGTCGACTCTATTGAACTGAAGGTCAGTTAAATGCAGATCTGAAACGAAACAAGCCGATTTCTTTCCAATTTTCATACAAAACTGCCATCTCTCCCTGACCTCAATCCACTGACATTATTGAACAAACATACAAAAGGTATGTCGCACACGTCCACAACTCTCCCTGTCTGGTGTAAATGCCTCATGTGCTTCCTGCGCTCAGTCATCCGCCTCGTCCCTCTCTGCATCATTAATTTGGCGAGGGAAAAAAAACAATGACTCAAATCCAGACAACAAAAGACATCCTATCCTTTTGGCAAACCTACAGAACTACATAAAGAGAGTTTGTGCGGGACGAGGCCACCGTTCAAAAACCTACGTCTTCCACGAGGCTCCATACAAATCTCACTCCCTTGCCGCCGCCCTCTTCCGCCATGTGTGTTTTTCCTGCCGCAGCGCGAGCCACGCGCGGCATAAATCCTCCCTTGTAAACCTTATTTATGTTCCTCCCCCTCCATTCTAAAGAAATGTTAACTCTGTCAGAAGTGCAGGCACTTGCCCATCGCTGTGTGATTACAGCAGTGCTTGACTGAGTGAGATACTAATACAAACAAACGCGGGCACACGCCCGTGCGCACGCACGCACACACCGCTCGGAGCCGGCGCACCAATCTTGGCAGCGCGGAGTTGATGCTCAGAGTGATTAAAGTGGCGTGCCTCGGAGTGTGTCACCTGGGTGTTGCTGTATCTTAAATCAGGACAGTGGGGCTCAGATTGGGTATTGACTGGCCTGCAGAAGTCTCCATCCATCACGCTGAGAAACGATAGGCGCTCCGGCCCGCCCTGACGCACCCGCACACCGGTGATGGTGGAGGGTGATGGGTGGGTGTGGGGAGGTTGGGTGGGGGGGGGTGACGTAAGGTTGGGGTTATGACACCAGGCAGTATTTATGCTGCGCGGTAAGCAGAGGCAAGCAAGGGCGGCTCCCCGCCCAGCAGATGTGGACTGGCAGACGCCAGAGCGTGCCGTCAAGCTACGGATAAACACACGTTGGGTGACAAACACAGACTGGCGGACACATATGCTCCGACGTGCAGAGATAAGACTTCGAACCCCATCGTTCTCGCCGTTCGCCGCTGGAGGTGCGCACGCAGGCGGGCGCTCTGTTTTTGAGTCGGCCCGAGCTGCATCTTTTGACTGTGTGCCTAATGATAATAAATGAGCCATCATGGGTGGGGAGGGAGGCACTAAGTCATCCCCTCCATCGACAGGAGGAAGACTGGGAGCCCCAAGGTCACCCCACTGTCAGCATCACTCTCCCTAACGACGCCTCTCGCCCCCGCACATGCATGTGTGCATACACACACGCACACACATGCACACACACACACAGAGTAGAGATCACCTGCAAAAAAAAAAAAAACTTGCTTCAAGATACTCCACTCTGTTTACCCTCTGTCACTTGACGAGACAATTCCACAAGTTTTTAATGTAAATTCGCAACCCCTGTTTGACAGGTCCCACGCTTGGCCAGTTCGACCCAAGAGTAATCATCTTGGATTGTTTCCTCTGAAGAGTTTTCAGTGGCCTGAAAAGTTGAAACAAAATGCACCGAGCAAAAGCGAACACTGGGGAAAGGTCAGGACGGGTGAGCTGAAAATGTGCCGTATCGCAGTGAAAATCTTCTGCACCCTTAGGCTGTCTCACCCCGGGGTTGGAAATGGCCGCGCTGCTGTTGTTTAAGATCGCTTTCACGTTTTAGCGGAGGGGGAGAGAGAGCTCACCACAACCTATTAATTGCCGCTGATTTGCGAGCAAACGTGATTTTAATACCGAAGCAAGTTAATTGGGGGAATGCGTCGAGCGCAGCAAACTGTACTCTCCAGTTGTCTGGCAGCGGCCCTGCACTTGTGCCCTCATCCAGCATGGCGTGCAGGCCTTGCCAGCACCAGATCGGATCAGCTGAAGAGGACAGGGATTGCATAACTGAAACATGCCGTCTCCAAACCACCCCCCCCCCCGCCCCATGACCCTCCTGATTTCCAGACCCGTCCCTAATGAGCTGCCATACACACTGTCATCATCTCTCAGAGGCACGGATCAGAATTCAAATCCACAGAGAGGAGGGAAAAGGGGGGGAGTTTGGGTGAGGGTGGCGGGTGGGGAGGGGTGCGGGATGGGGTGGGGGGGGGGGACTATATTCCTGCAGCCAAGAGACACAAATAAAGGAGTCAGAACCAGTGATCGCTATTAATCCTGAACTAAAAATGTAAGTTTGTGGGAGAGAGGAGGCATCGGAAAATGTGTTGGAGAACCGAACAGGAAGTCAGTGCTTTCAACTGTGGGAATTCTTTTCCCACACACACACACACATATAGATTACATGTGCACACATCCTTGCATTGCAACACACACACACACACACACACACGTAAGCATGCACGCGCGCACACACACACACAGGTTGCAAGTTTAGACTTGAGCTGTAGAAAGCTAATTTGCACCACATTGAAATGCATCTCAATTAAAGAGAAACACATCGAGGTGCCAAGGGAGGAGAGAAGAGAGAGATGTGAGAGAACGGGAGGGAGGAACGGGGTGTGAAACAGATAGTGTGTGAGAGTATGAGAGTAATAGAGGGGAGGGAGGGGGGGGTTGAGCTCAACTGTATTTGGCAGGGGAAGAAGGAAGGGAGAGAGAAAGAGAGAGGGAGAGCGAATGTTTTCATCTCCCTCTCTTGGAAAAACATCTCATTTTGGGATGAATCAGATTTAGAAAGGGTGTTAGGAGGTTGAGGCGCAGCTAAAATCCTAACTAACTTCAACCTCGTTATCACCAGCACTCTGGTTTTGTGCCAGCACAACGGGGCTGTCCCTGCAAAAAAAAAAGAAAATGTGTGCATGTGTATGCCTGCCTGTGTGTTTGTACTCTAGATATTTTTAAGCCCAAGGCCATGCACTCTGTATTACAGAATGAGTGGATAAGTCCAAGACACAATAAGGTCTCACCTCAGCGTGTAGGCAAGTAGGAGTGCAGCTCGGCGTCAGTGTTTGTTTTGTTTGTTTCTTTCGAGAGTGTTGGATGTTTCGTTTGTCAAGTTCACCCATGTCGAAAATGAAATAATACGTGTGAGTACATTTGAGTCGGTTGTGTGTGTCTGAAAGTACGGAACAGTAACATGACGAGAAAAGGAGGGAAAAAACACACACACAAACACACACACACACACACACACAATCTGTCACATGGAAAAATGGGGATTGGCTTTGTGTGCCGCGAGCATTTTGCATGGACTGTCGTGTTCCTCTGACTGCATTGATGCTGCCAGCCCACCCTCCTCATAAAAAAACACACCAAACACAAGTGGATCCATTCTTTCATGCTGTCAAAACACACTCATATTGTCTTGCTTCTTGCTTGATCTCCTTAACCCCGTGTTTGCCTCGGCTCCCTCACAAGTCGCACAGTCTCTCTCCGTGAGGAGGAGAGCATTCTGGGAAACCAAGTCCTTTTGATCTTATTTTGGCATGAGACGCCTGACAGCCTGCAGCGCTCAAACACCATGACGTAATGCTTCTACCTGCCTAATCTACTGCCTGGG
This sequence comes from Karalla daura, assembly GCA_029224185.1. Lineage (NCBI taxonomy): Eukaryota > Metazoa > Chordata > Actinopteri > Chaetodontiformes > Leiognathidae > Karalla > Karalla daura. The sequence goes on along the minus strand of CM055189.1, from coordinate 9,343,571 downwards.
TCTGCCGTTATCAGATCGTCGTCATTAGCACCGTGGTCATCATCATCATCATCATCATCATCATCATCACCAACCCCACCTTGGCTGCCATCAGCAACACCATCTGAGAACGCATCATCTCATTTTCACCTGATGAGAGACTGATGGAGGTCGCGGAGTTTAAATGATTGCCGCGTTGCATGATTGCCCGAAGGAGTCTCGGACGAGGTTAAACTTCTCCGCTGCAACAGTGGCGTGAAGAAGTAAATTGGGGAAGGGACAAACTTGGGACGCTCCCCCCGTTGAGATGAGTTCCCGTTTCACATCATGGCTGGAAAGAAGGCGCATGACGTCTCTTTCCTTTTTTTTCTTCTCTTTTTAACTTCTGGGCCCAGTGGGTCCGGTGTGGTGCAGCAGACCCTCAGCTGCCGCTCCCTCTCATGCTACCTGAGTTATAATCCGCCTTTAATTGTGTTTAAGTCGGTGGTCTTGTTCGGTCAATCCTCTTAGCCAGCCCTCCCCTATTCCCGTCTTGTTTGTCCTGCAGTAGCACAGCTAAGCTAAAATAAGCGGTGGCTTTCTTTCATATCAAGCTTGTGTTGGTGACAGGCATGTCAAAGCCAGAAGAACCTAGTGTGTATCATGAAGGCCCTGACAGCTAAATATATAAATATATCAGCTAAAAGAAAAACTGCTTACATGGGTTTTTCCTCTTCCTCCAATACTTTGAGTTAGCATAATCTCTCTCGTTCTCTCTCTCTGCCTTTCTGTCCCTCCTTTCTTTTTGCTCCCTGATTCCTTTCCTTGCATACACATGACTGAGCAGAGCTGACTGACACACACACACTTAAGCAGAGTCACTCTTACACACACACACACACACACACACACACACACACACACACACACACACACACACACACACACATCCCTGAGTACATGCCTCACAATGACAGCCCCATACTGTACATGGACAATAAAACACATCAGCAAACTACTCAAACAACATCCACGGGCACTTTGTCATGTCCTCTGTGTCTTTTACGGCTTCTCATTGTGCCCCTTTATGACACTCGCTCATGAGCCTTCAAGCGGCCCCCGGCTCGTGCCTCATGGAGGGCTGACAGATCGAGTTGTCATTACATTAAGTAGTGACTCTCTATTAGTGCAAATGGTGGCACATAACCAGATAATCGGCTGTGGACAGCAAGTGTGGCTACGTGGGAGGTGAGATGTTAACGGATGGTGTGTGGGAGAGTAATGTTTTATGTTGGAGGAAGTGTGATATCTCCATTATAGACAAGCTTAATTGATAAACAGGACAATAAAAGCAAGCGAATGGCCCCATAGATTTCTGCCTACAGCACAGCCAGCGGCACCGTAGGATGTCAATACATACATAAGTGCGTACAGTAAGAGAGGGGAGAGCAGTGACACCTGCAGTAATAGCATATTAAGTGGAGGCTTTAGAACAATGCCGGGTAATGTCATCATTGTAGGGAAATAAAAGGCTAATAAAATCCCACTCATAAAAAAAAAATAGAAAGAAGAGGGAAGCGGTTCTAACCCCTGAGGGATACCACCACTGTGTCTGTCTCCTCTCACCTCCCCTCTCTCTCTCTCCCTCTCTCTCTCTCTGCCCCACTCCTGGGCTGCCCCGGCTCAAATGCACACACAAGCACACGCACACACGCACAGACACACACGCGCGCGCGCACACGCACACACACCTGCAGATAAGTGTCACAACCCGCCACGTATAGGACAGACAGTGCAGAGAAGGAGCGGAGCAAGACACCAAAACAACCCTGCAGAAAAAAGCTCTTTTTTTCCCAAAGTGCACAGAAACAATAACAATCACAATGAATACAAAAAAGTGCAGACACGCCCGATTGTAAACGCGTGTATCAAGAGGGAGCACTTTGTTATCGATCAAGCAGCACTTATTTATTTATCTTTTAACATATTTTTTCTTATTTTTTTTTATTCTTGGGAGGTGGGGAGGGTTGCAAAGTGTGCTCACCAGAGGATGCGGATGAGAGCTCGGTGTACGGAGAATCCCGAGGAGTTTCCCGTGTCTTTCTGCGCCCCAAGTTGAAGACGGCGACCAGATGCGCTCCCACACAGTCCCGACCCAGCTGCAAAGAGAGGGAAGGTGAGAGGGAGAGAGAGGGAGGGAGAGAGAGAGAGAGAGAGAGAGAGAGAGAGTCAGCCTCCGAGACTCCACATCCTCAGCGGCAATCGAGGTCAACCCCCACCCATCCACCTCAACATCCAGCCCCCCCCCTCCATCCCCCTGCACTCCTCCTTCCCACCGCCCCCCCTTTAAAAGTACATCAATTATTACACACGCTTAGCTCACTAATCCGACTCCGTACCTCTGAAACGAGACGGGATGACCACCGGAGAGTGAAAGAGACGGAGCGCAAAAATAAATTAATTTAAAAAAGAAAGAGGAGGAAAGAGGACCAAGGCAGCCGCTGTCAGATTTGACTTCAAACTGATGCTGACGATGCGCACCGAGATAAGCTCCGGAGGAGAGAGAGAGAGAGAGAGAGAGAGGTGGAGAGAGAGACAGAGAGAGAGAGAGGGAGGAGGAGGAGGAGGAGGAGGACGAGAGAGATGAAGAGTAAGAGAGATAGCGAGAGATCAGAGGTGCAGTGGTGAGAGACAGGCTCGGAGAATTGAATTAAACAAAAAAAAACACCACTTAAAAGTTATTCAAGCGGATACGAGATATGAGAAAGCTCCGTGTGAACTCATTAGAAGTCTCGATGGATGAGCGCGATGCTCAGGTTTACGGAAGCACTTGAAGGCATCCCTAAGTGGCAGGCTCTTATGTATGTACAGCACCCAGAAACACTTCACCAGACAAGTCGCAATCGTCCATTCGCAACCATTCACCCTGTGCTGTTCAAACACCGATGATACAGCATCAGCAGCAGCTTAGGGGGACTTTGACACAGAGGCTGCAGGAGTGATGGGATGATTGAACCACTGCCACCCCTCCTGTCTGTGGGTGATCGCCCCCACCCCACCCCCCAACTCCCCACTGTCCTGAGAAGATACCGCAGGGGTCCAGGTTATACAATTATGGCACCACCTGTCTTGGAAAACATCCTGGGAAGCTTATTATTATCGCAGAAGAAGATGAATTGGGTAGGGAAAGCAAAAATGTGAGGACAAGGAAGAGAGAGAGAGAGAGAGAACTTCAAACTGCATCTGCGAGGTACAGTGGTCTCCCCAAAGACGCTTTCAGAGAGATGACCTGGGACATTCTGGCTCTCAGTCAGACATACCTCAGGTGGCTGAGGGGTCTCCGGAGACCATGCAGTACTCGCAGTGTTTAGAAGCGATTAATTTGGCAAAAAAAGAAAAGATAAAACACAAACGCAAGATTCCTACCTATTCCTATTGATGAATGTAGCATACTGCGGCACATTTTTGTCTTCCTTTAGCACAGTGGTGGAGGACGCATACTTAAAGGAGACCCTCTCACCTTGGTTTTGTGAAGTAACGTCCTGGTCAAAGATCCATCCATCCATCCATCCATCTTCTTCCGCTTATCCGGGGCCGGGTCGCGGGGGGAGCAGTCTAAGCAGGGACGCCCAGACCTCCCTCTCCCTGGACACTTCCTCCAGCTCTTTCGGGAGGATCCCGAGGCGTTCCCAGGCCAGCCGGGTGACATAGTCACTCCAGCGTGCCCTGGGTCTTCCCCTGGGTCTCCTCCCGGATGGACATGCCCAGAACACCACCCTAGGGAGGCGTCCAGGAGGCATCCGATTCAGATGCCCAAGCCACCTCAGCTGGCTCCTCTCGATGTGGAGGAGCAGCGGCTCTACTCCGAGCTCCTCCCAGGTGACAGAGCTCCTCACCCTATCTCAAAGGGAGCGCCCCGCCACTCTGCGGAGGAAACCCATTTCAGCCGCTTCTATCCGGGATCTCATTCTTTCAGTCATGACCCAGAGTTCATGACCATAGGTGAGGGTAGGAACGTAGATCGACCGGTAAATCGAGAGCTTCGCCTTTTGGCTCAGCTCCTTCTTCACCACCTGGTCAAAGATGTCCATAAAAAACATAACCATGTCCTGAATTCATGTCCAGATTTTGAATTTTGATATGCAGCCATGATAAATCTGAACAGAGACAGAATGAGATGCAAAATGGGAGTGTGACGTTTCAATTCTGGTTCATCCTCGATGTATGATTCCTCTTCTGATCCTGGCTCAAACGTATGAGGGTGGATGTGAACACGTCGCTCCAGTAACAACTTAGTTTTGGAAAAAGTTCTTTAAGGTCACATGGTCAGCATCGAGCTGAGTTTACAGGGTTGGGCAGTAGCAGGTGCTACTAGCTTAACTACATTTCTCAGTAATGTGGTTGTATTCTACATCAAGTAGCTTTTCAGTTGCTACACAAGTGATAAATAGCGTGTAGTGTCCACAAAAACTACATTTCCCCAGGTATTTTCTAAACCCTACGTGACGGCATCATTAGCTAGCAATGTGCTAATGATTACGCAATGTGATGAAGTTAGAGTGCTTTTGGGTTTTATTGAGAGAGATTTAAACTCATCTGATTGTCTGACAGCATTAATGATCACAAGACATCAATGACGAGTTGCTTTGATAGAGAAAAAAATTGCCTGGATGTAGTTAAGCCACTTTTGTCATTTTATTGTATCTTAGCTGGCTACAATTCTCCAATGGGTAGAACAACTTGTAGCTTAGCTCACTACATTTTCCAAGTAGCTTGCCCAACACTGTATGTGTGTATGGTTGCCAGACAAACATGAAATGGATCTGTGCAAAAAGGGAGCGAAATAATCCTGCATCTAAGAGCAGGATTTCAAAAATTATTTCCCAAAAAGGATTTCCCATACATTCTGTGTTAACACTATGTAAACGCCTTAGAACAAGGATAAGTACTTTGCTTAATCATTACAGGGCTTCTTTAGGTCAGAATGTGAAAATACTCAGGTAAAGTGTCCAAGTATTGTCAGTGAAATTCATTACAAATGTAAAAGTTTTGTAATTAGAAGGTTTGTCGTACTGTTGGGTAATGCAATCCTCAGACACTTCATATCTGCTACGAGATCATCACATATTCATGGTGTCCCTGTGAGACATGTCTTCGAGACATCTCTATAAAGTCAACAAAAAAAAGAAAAAGAAAAAAAAAAGCCTGTTTTCCGCTTTGGGACAGCACATTTTCCAGTTAATCCAAATGGGTTTTAAATAGTTTATTTCGATTAAGAAGAGTTTTCTCAACACATAAGGAACATTTAATCCCCTAACCCTCAAATATAAGAAGATGCTTTTTCAACTGGACGAGACAGGAGAACGAGAACGGGTAGCTAAACTCAACATGAAAGACTGGTGGACTTGAATGCACACTATTTGTCTCTGGAATATAATGCCAGGTGTTTAATTACAGTCCACCGCTGCTTTTAGAGCGAAGAATGAAGAAACACAACTTTGCATCAAGTGACTGAGTAAATAAAGACGTGACAGGCGCCGCAGCAGCGATTTAATACAAAGACCACCCTTCACAAAGATCTTAAAAACTAATTATGTTGCCAACATATTATATAATGGGTGTAGCCATTGTTTAGACCATCATTTATGAAGAGAAAATTAACTATGAGACGAGATGAAGCATCATCTGGCAAGCTCACCTCCTCATCTAAGCAATTTGCACAGCATTGTGAAGCCCTGCATGAGCCTCAAAAACTGTTTCCATGAATAAATGCAAAAATTAATTATAGAAATATATACATATGTGAATAAAATATATAAATAAAATAAATAAATAAAATATATAAATAAAATAAATAATAAATAAATAAATATAAATAAAATAAATAAATAAAAAATAAAAATGTAGTATAAAAAGTCAATGTAAATTGAATTGAATATGTAAATGTAAAACAAAAGCTTTAATTCTCAAAACGTCCTCAAATTTCAACAAAGTACAACCCCTACTTGCAAGTGTCTTCTTAAGTCTTCTTAAGCGACATCCCATCAATTTTGTCAAATCTCATCTTGTGAGACTCGACTTTGAAGAAGTCCAACACATTCATTAGATATTTTCATCAGATTTAGAAAAGGTTCAGTCTTGCCCCATATACTGCACCATCCTGTTTGAAGGGAGCTGGTCATGTGACCACTAAGTCATTATAAATCTGGAAAGAAAAAAATGTGTTTTCATCACACTTTGGCAATAAAATTGTGCATCGACACGTCTGAGAAATCACCTCATGAGAAAGAATGCCTGCGAAGTTGACTTTCCGCATCTTTCCGCGAGTAATGGAAAAGCACCTACTGGGGAAGCCCAAATGTATTCCACACCTTTCACACACCATGTTAAACATACCGGGCCACCTTGACATTTTCGCGAGGAGTGATGCTCAAACACGACAGCACGGACAGCTCGAATATAAAATCTATTTCGTTCTGTCACTGGCACCCCGAATCACACAGGTGTCACTTTGCAGACCGGTCCTCTGGGGCTAAGTGGCAGGAAGCAGTCCACGCAGCCCGACAGAGGCAGGACGCGGAGGACGGACGCACCTCTCTGCCCCCGGGCAGACACTACAGCGACGGTGCAGCAAGACAACATGATAACAAGGAGTTGAAAGCTGCAAGAAAAATGTGTAGGTGTAATGTTTCACTTCCAAAGTGGGATCTTTTTTAAGGTGTGCAGAGACGGTGCCAGCCGTGGTAGTATTTTGAATCATTTCCCGTTCGACTTTCATACCGCGCTTTTATATTAGAACGACACAATTTTCTTTTTTTTTTTGCAGATTGTGTGCAGGCACGAGGGTTTGTGTCCAATTTCTTGAATATCCCCCCCCCCACTTTTATTAACTGCCATCTCGCCTGCTGGGTGAGTGCCGCCGCCGCCTCTCTTCAAGGTAAGGGCGACGGTTCCTCTGGAGTCTCTCCTGCACAGGGAGACAAAGAGAAGGAATGAGAGGATTGAGAAAAAAAAGAAGAAGAGGTGAGACAGGAGAGCGAGGCAGGAGAGCAGAGCAAAGTTCATGGTGAGATCCGTGTCTGTCTCATGCTACTTTTTCCCGTTGAAGGAGACAGAGAGCGAGAGAGAGAGAGTGATAGAGAGTGCTGGTGGTGGAGGAGGAGGAGAATAATTCCAAGTGCTGAATCTTTTTCTTTTCATATCTCATTCCTGAGTCACCACTTCATCTGTCCACCTACCCCTGGCACCTCTCTCTCTCTCCCTCTCTCCATCCTCTCTGTCTCTTAACCCCTCTCTTATCCGTCCCTCCTTCCTTGCTCTCTCTCTCTCTCCCTGTTTCTAAGAGCTTGTTTGTTCATGCACCCAAATGTCTGCAACATCCTGCTCTCTATTTACAGAGCATGTGGGATGGAACTGTGTGTGTATGTGTGTGTGTGTGTGTGTGTGTGTGTGTGTGTGTGTGTGTCAGCTTTGTACTCGTGCAACACCGGGGATCTGTATGCACATGCATGTAGGTCCATCAGTGATTTTTTTTATTATTTTATCTATATATGTCCAACATTACATAAACATAGCTGGGTATTGATCGTGCACTCTACGCGAGGCAATTCTTTGATTTTTGTGTTAAATGTGAGCCGTATGGAAGCGTCGGTGAACACACAATGGTGTTAATAGATACTTCCCTCCATGCATGAGTCAATGAGTCAACTGGTCAGCGAGATAATTAGTTAATCAATCAGATCATTTTCATTTCTCCTTGCGAAGGACAGATGGAGGAGGAAGCCGCAAAGAAGGGCAGAAGTGAAGATTATAAAGCACTTTACTTTCTGGATTTAAAGTTCCAGGCTCTCTGTGTGAAAAAGCTACGCAGGCTTCAGAGTGGTTTATTTAAGACACTCTGGGACTCAACTCTTCAGTAGATTTAGGCCTAAACCTGGATTTCAAGGTGATAAATCTTATTGCTATGCACCTGCTGTTATATCTGTATCCATCCATCCGTCTGCATTCGCTTTCATGATTCACCCCCAAAAGAAAAATAAGAGATTCTTTGCTCGCATTTTGTATGCATTCTCAACCGCGCCGGGTTGGGCAGTTTACACACGCTGCTCTGTTCGTACAAAGCAGCTGCAGAACTTACAGGTTGGTTGTTTTCTTCTTCTTTCTTTTTTTTTTTAATGGGTATAGTAGAGTTTTCACCTTCATGTATTTTTATGCCGTTATGCACCCTGTAGCAATCTTTTTCTTTTTCGTTTACCCGAGGTAGAAAAACTCCTGAAAAGTGGGTTCTGTTACAATGCTGCTCTGATCGGGTCACTGCTCGGTCAGTATATCAATATGCTTTACAATTACCCCGGGTAGCACTCATTGGAAAAACTATTGAAGCTATTTAGAGGTAAACTGCTCATCCCTTTGTCTTAATTATCCCTCCCCCGGGCTGTCATCGTTAAGGTGGACCAGACACCGGGACGTATTTGGCGTTATATTTTTAATGCCATAACAACCGGTTCAGCGAAAAACCACCACAGATTATTCACAGCGCGTGTCTTGGCTCGGCTCCATATACTGTGACACGTTATTATATTTCAGCCCTCCCTCTCTTCCCCTCCTCCTCGTTTCCTTCTCTACCTCTTCTCTCGCCGTCTCCCTCTCACCATCCTCTCTTCCTCCTCATCGAATGCCCACTCCCACTCCCCCCCTTCCACCCGGGTCCTCTCCGGACTGACAAAAAGCCACGGCAAATGAAGCAGCATCATACATGTTCCGCCGATTCACTTTGCCGTTTTCTCCGTCTTGCTGTCTGTGCGGGCGCATGCTTTGTAAGTGGGGCTGACGGTGCATTGTGTGTGTGCCAGTTGTTTGTGTGCAGCAGGAAATTCAAAAACTAGGCCATATCGACCACCCAGGGGTTTGAAAGCTCAAGGGGTACCAAAGCAACATGGTTTTAAAAAAAAAAGAAGAAAAAAAAAAGCCACGCATGGGGGAAAAAAAGACAACACATATGCACGATTTCACATATGCAGAAGCACACACACACTCATATACATATATATATATATACACACACACACATCCTGGCTCACATTACGCACAAATAGTAACATCAAACACTTTATCATACACGTATCTAAATAAATCTTCTTGCAGCTTGATAAACATCCATGTTTCATTTATACGGTCCATCCTGCAGCTCGGGCTGGTGGCCGTCCATTTTCCTACAGATTAGGGCTTCCCCTGCTGACAGCGCCAGAGCGATGAGCTGCAGACCTTGTCACTATCGATCCACTTCAGGCCATAATGGATATGAATGGGATCAGCTCTGATTGGTTTTGAATTTTATCTCAGGGGTGGCGGTTTAAGCCCACCCCCCTCCTCTACCTTCCAGTGGAGGTGGATGGGTTAAAGCAAAAGCAAAGGCTGTGTGTGTTTCAGTGTGTGCGTGTGTGTGTGTGTGTGTGTGTGTTTTGGTGTGTGTTGGCCTTGGAAGTTGTTCGGTATATTGACGGGACATGGTTCAATCACTCTGTGGAAACAGGAGAACATAAATTCATTCCCCAGCATGAATCGCTCCTGCCGACTCTCTTCTTTTAAAGTCGAAACGTCAAAAAAAAAGCAAAATAAACTCCCACTAGATTTTTACTGCTGTTGCTGTCTGATGCAGGGACGGGGGTTCGGGGGATTTAAGTGTTTCTTTTTCCAGGATGGCCTGGGAATATCAATAAAACCATTAATATGAGCCTGTATCCTCTTCTGCCACTACAGGTCATCACCTCCCGGCTGCGTCTCCATTTAGACATTGATTATTGTCATTTTCACTGTTGACCTTAAAGCTCTGACACAGCAGAAAATAGAAACCTAATGTGACCTCAAACCTTCAGGTCAAGTCGCGCCATCCAAATTCAGAGGTTTAAGAAAATATTTATGGTACCGTCTCTCAACTGAGGCTGCGGAAGCAGCGACTGAACGCACTGAGTCACTTTGAGGATTGTGGCCTCGGAGCTTTTCATGTGAAATTTACTGCCGGTTATGTAAGACTTTTGTTCATTTTATTTTCTATTACTACCCGTGCTTTCCCTGCTGGTGATTCACTGTTATTAAAAAAGTGCAAACAGAGATATATTTGCAGTGCACAAATAGAAGATAATGATGAGGTTTCCTCTCATATCAGAGGAGAGCAAAGCACATACTGCAGTTGACAGTGTGTGTAAATAAGTCAAAGGCACTTATGGGAAGGAAACGTCGACTTGATGGCTTGATGCTGGCCTTTGAAAAATGAATATAATAAGACGTGTTGATCTGACATTTTCTTACTTCCCTTTATCTGCTCATCTCAAGTAAGTTTTACGATTCTCATGGCGAGTCATTTAGCATTTAAAATAGCCACGATTACGCCTCCAATAAGTCACTACCATTTCAGATCCAGAAATGACGACGATTAGAGCCTCTATTACCTCGAAAATGCTGTACTTCAGTTTCCCGGTTCGGTTGAATGGAGGGTTTAAACCGTAACCCAGTTACAGGAGACAATTTGAAAGATTAGCCAACAGTGGGAAACATTGACTTTGCTGCCTCACTGTCACGATGTGAGTGCATGTCATGTGTGCGCGTTCACTCAGTCGATCTCTTCCAAAACAGTTTTACCGTGCTTGAAATTCAACGAAACCGGCCGTTGTTTGAAAAGAGCAGCGAATGACCTGCAGACCCACGCTGATGATTTTTGCCATCCTGAAATTTGTAACATTTTCTCGGCTGCACAAAGCTCTTGTTTAGAGATAAATTTAATCCCACTGCAGACATGCAGAGCATTTCCTATGCCCCGCTCCACTGTTGGACTGATTTAAACCCGAGCTTATGCTGTGGTGAAAAGTGGCGGTGTGAAGGTCAGACTCGTATTGGTGAATGGCTGTGTAAATATGGGCTCATGCTACAGGATCCAGCCATAACTCACCGGCCCACTAGTTGGAGGATGATGTAGTGCAAGCTGTGCAGATTTTCCAACAGTGCATTAAAAGTATGCCCGGGAACATTTTTATCCCCGTCCGAAAATAAGCGAATACAGACAACAGGACGTTGATTCAGATTTTAATCAGCAGTGCCTGTTGCATTGATCTGGATGGACTGATCTGCATTGAGATGATAACGCGTTATGACAATACAAATTTAGATACGCCAAAGGGACAGACCAGTCAAATCAGTCATAAAGTGTACGGAGGTTGTCCGCTCTCGCTAGGAAATGCAGAGCGTCAGATCAGTATCAAATGCATCAATATCCTATTTGAAATGTAGCATGGAGCAGCTTTGACTATATCATGCACTAACATGTCTGTTCATCAATCCCTGTGAACACTAAAATCCTGCTCAGCAGCTGTTAGAGACACTCCGCCATCAATAACTCGGATCAATAACAGGACGTCTTCTAATCAAGTGGTTTAACAACCCGAGTGAAGTATGTGCCGAGTTTGCAGCAGCAGCGAAACATTCTGACCTGGACGTTTTTTTTTGGTGCCATTGTATCGAAACTCCAGCCTTAACCATGCATAAAGCCTTCCTGTTTTTTTTATTTAAAGGTTTTATTGCACTTGTTGTAATTTTAATTGCTGGAAATGATGCCCGTTGAAATACAGCACTGTTACTAGAGAGAGTAATATGATGACACGGTGATTACATATTTAGTTTTAATTAAACTGCTCTTTGATTTGAAGCCTTAATGGAGTAATTTTGCCTGCCTCGCATTTTTTTTTCAATACCCATCACATCCTTAGGGGCCATTACCATAGTTAAACATCCACACCTGTGTGTATGATTGCAACATACTGGAAAAAGGTGTGCAGTGGCACCTCGCCAACCCCTGCCAAAGACGTGAAAACGTACCGTAAAACCTTCTGCTAGTGCATAAACAGCAAGTGCCGCAAAGCCAGGGAGACAAAATCACAAATCATTTCTTCCCTGCAGATCCAAAAGAAAATGGGAAAGGAGAGAGGAGCCGGAGCGGGTGAGCACACTGGACCTTGTCTCTGTGTCTTAAGAGATGCTGTGCATTAATTCTCCAAGGGCCCGGGGTCCCAGCATCCCATGTTAATTGATATCCCCATTAAAGAGATAAGTAGGCTCGGGGAGGATGAGAGGGCCAGAGAGCAGAGAAGTTACTGCAGGGTGCAGTCGAAAAAACAGAGAGAGGAGGAGAGGAGGATGAAGACGAGAAAGATGACAGGATGAGGAAGGGAGAGCTAGAAAAGTCAGCCGCTGGGCGACAACCCTGTGTGTTTTAGGGTTATTCTTCAGGGATACATGTGCAAGAGTCCCGCTGTATGTCTCAGTAAATATCATATAATGTGTGCCAGTGTGTGTGTGTGTGTGTGTGTGTAGAGAGAGAGAGAGAGAGAGGAAAATGGGGTCGGAAAGGGAGACCACAGCAAAAAAAAAGAAAAAAAAGGGGGAGAGAGAGAGGGAGAGAGAGCTTATTGGCTGACAGAGCTGCTCTCACCTAGTTTGGGATGAGTCACAGTTCGCAGAGCCGTTAATTACGCCGACTGCTGAATCGAAACTCGGGAAACCAGAGCAGCTGTCTGCGCATTTACATATCACACAGCCTACGTGGAGAGGAAGGGAGGGAGCGAGGGAAGGGGGGGGGCATGAAAGATAGGGAGAGAGGAAAAAGGTGGGGAGAGACAGAGGCAAATAGAAGGGGGAATTGATTTGAAGAAAAGAGGGGAAGAAAAAAAAAGTCCCCAAAAAAAAGGGATTCAAAGAGAAACCTGGTGAGAAAATGCAGCGAGCAAATCAAAACAGGAAGAGATGTAGTTGCGAGAGGTGTGAGATGCAAGAACAGAGTGACTGAGAGTCATCGTCTGCAAACCAGCTGTCGGATCCTGCCTTTATTTTTATTCATTTACCCTCGATCTGTTTTTTGTGTGTTTAACTCGTACTTCAAAGCATTTTTCCGCATCCTTAAAGTTTTTTCCGAGACCCACCCCAACGGTGGAAGTTTCCTCCGTCAATAACCAGAGCTAGATTGTTTTTATTTACCTCTTCCCACCGCACCACATCCCCGAAACTGACAGCCTTGAGGCCGGCACTGGCTCGAATAAGACTCGCATTGATTTCACAGTCACAAACAAGGCGAGCCATTAGCATACAGCTGCCAACAGGCTAGCCTGCAGCTGCACTTGAAGCCTTTACTTTCCGTCCAAAAATACAGCGACAAAGCAACGTAAGAGGCACAACACCAAACCGACCAGCTGCTTACCAGTCCGACACCACAACACTCAGCCTAAATTAATACAAATAACTGTCGTGTTGAATCCTGGAATCACTTACGGCGAGATGTCTCCATCTCCACTCGACTCGACAACGCGATTCAAACGCGTTTTGTGGCACCTCGAGTGCTAAACGCAGAAACTCATTTTTCCTTTATCACTCCGTGAATCTGTGTGAAAAGATTGGATAAGTGGTGCTTCTCAGACTCCTTTTACATGACGTGTGAGTGAGACAGCCCATTGATAATATGTCTCTCCCCTCTTTGTTTTAACATGAAAAAGAATCTGGTTCAAGTGTCTTAACAGTGATACCTTTGAGGACAACTCTCAAAGGAACGCATCGCCTTTTCGTATGATTGCAACGTTTTGTCCTTGAAAAGACTCTTTGCTAAGTTGAAAACACACTTTTTAACCAGGCACTGAACGCCAGAGAAATCAGGGGAAGAAAGAGAGGAATAAACGCTGAATAATAATAATAATAAAGGATGATGATGACTCAGACATCAGATAAGTAAATCACACGGTAGTCTACCATCTTTTGATGAAGAGCTGTGAGTCACTTACAGCGGTTGCAATTTGCCATTGGGAACAAAATACTAATTGAGGTGACTTCCAAGTCCGACTCCGTATCGGGGAAGTCTCTAAAAATCAAGTTTATGATCTGCTCTCATCCAACAGACTAGGTCACTGCTTTTTGGCCGTGGCGTCTGAGGGCCGTGAGGAGAAGGCTGATGAGGAACTTGTGTCAATCACAAAGGCTTCGTTCATGACAAGCAGGTGGCTGTGGTGATGGGCCGGGTCTAGGGCTCCTAGTGAACAGTCCCTCTCAGTCTTGCCCATCGCAGCACTGAGGGAGACAGAAGGGGGCAGGGCTTGACGGTAACAGACATGTGGCTTTAGAGCCAAACTGACATTTTTTCTTTTGGCAACACCAACAACTTTATTGGCAGAGAATGTGAAATAATTTTTACATCCTTTTCATTTCACCAGTGTGCTCATAAACCCTCACAAAAATTAACCATGGTTTTGTTATGATTAAATAACCATAGTTTTTTATGGTTTCCCTGTTTTTCATGGTTTTTATGGTTACCCCCCAAAAAAACCCAAAAAGCAGTAACATGGTTTTAAAACCATAGTAGTACCATGAAGTGCTACAGTAGCACCACAGCTACCATGAAGTGCTACAGATAAATCATGATAGTACTATGGGTAGGACCATAGTACTTGTAATCACCATGAGCTACCATAGTAAAACTGCATAAAAACCATGGGAAAACCAAAGTAAATTTTCATAAGGGCAGGAATAGACACGAACAATTGAAAAAGAGGCAGTAAATGTAAGTATGTGTACTGTACAGCATAACATAAACAAATATAAAAATAATTAAAAAAAACTCTAGTGTCATATATTTTACAATCAAATGAAACTAGGAAAGTTATCATTCTATGCTTGGATACAATGCCTGCACTCCACCACACACTTTAATGGGGAAAACCTTTAAAATGTTACTGGTTTTTAATTTAGTCACATCTCTTTTGGTTTCATGATTCAAATGGATATATTTGTTTTCAGTGTGGGCTTTGGTATTTAAGTCTTCAGCTGATAAATTCAGGTCAACAATGTCAAGTTTTTGCTTCCAGTTCATGAATCAGAATCACTAAAACTGTAAAGAACAAGGACGATTATAATGTACAATGAAAAGCAATGATACATTTCGAACCTGGAAGCTACAAACAAAAGGAAATATTCTCAGATGTTCCAAGTTTACATTTGTATACCAATCAGCATATCAATCAAGCACCTTAATTGCCTCAAAGGGATAAATAAAGTTTTCTGAATCTGAAAATACAAAAAAATGCGACAAGAGTAAAGACAAACAAGCATTACAAAGTTAGCATTAAGACATTAGCATTAAATACATGAACAAATGTATTGAACATATTTCATCAACACAGCACAACATGCATTTAAGTACACTTTAACAGCATGAGGTTAGTAAATAATGAATAAATATAATAATAATAATAATAATAATAATAATAAGAAGAAGAAAGCTGCTCTTCAACAGGGTTTCATACAGTACGTGTTCAGAAAAACTGAACAAAATCAACCCAGGTAAAGTCAACAGTTAACAGTAATTAAACTTAATTTGAGAGTAAAAGGTTGTGCTTCCCTCTATCCCACAATTAGAAGTGACATTTTACATTTCTGTTTCCAACTCGTCTAGGATGAAACAAATGTTGAGGTAACAAACGTTTATGTGGTATTTTTACAACAGTTTTTTCTGGCACTGTTGATGAAGATGACGGGTGGGATGAGGGAAGTGAACACCTTAAAGTAGGTGGAAATGCAGTAAATGTTTGTACTCTCTTCTAAATGATCCAGACTAAATGAAATGATTGCAGCAGCAGTAGGTACATAGGTGGCAACCTCAGACACAAGAACTATCACGACAACTCTGAAAGCACTCAGTTTTGCACTGTTCATCGCCTTTCTCTCCCGGCTCCCGTCTCCTGGTCCAGGTCGTACAAGTGCCCGGAGTATCTCAACGCTGAAAAATAGCTGCAGTAGGAACCAGGGGGTGCACATACCAAAGCACAGGTAGTAAACGGCTGGGTAGGGCATCCACATGATGCTTATACTACATGCCAACACCATCAGCCATACAACGAGGGCTCCGGCTACTCTGTATGTCAAGTTGTGATACCTCAGGAATGTCACAGGATGCACAACCGCCAAATAGCGCTCTAGACAGACCCAGGACATGAATATCGGTTGTCCTGAAAACAGCACCCCTAAAGACAATTGGAGTGTATAACTGAGGAAGGACTCAGTGAAAGCATCATGCACTGCAATAGCTCTCGAAATTAACCAAGTTGCATCGATCGCACAGATGGCAAGCTCACAAATGGCCTGGTTAAGACAGGAGATGTCCATCGCTTTCTTCCTGGGTCCTGCCAGAATTAGCCAGATGACACACACGCTGGCAAGGGGAACAAGAGCCAAAGTGATAATGTACGGACCGGGGCCACACTGGGACATATCTGCTATGACAAAGAAGATGAAAGTGTAATTCCCATCCATCTTGAAATCTACAGCAGAAGCCCTGCAAAAAAGAGCGAGGATATACTTTGAGCTTCTCCAGGCAGCAGGACCTTTGAAAAGAAGAGAACTTTTAGAGAGACAAGCACATGTCTACAGTCTCTGGTGAGTTAGCATGCAACATTGAAGTCGTAATGCATGGCCACTGAATTGGAGCGAAGCAATGTAGGCACCAATGTAGGATACAGTCGCCCCTCGAGACTGCTGAAGGAGTCAGTCAGACATATATTTATTTCTTATTCACTTGTTAACAGTTAGCGCTGATTTAGAGGCTGTGAATAAACTGTGCACATAGGTCAAACATCACAATTACAGTTTGAAGATAGGTGAAATATGAAACACAAAAACACAAAGAAAAGATCTAAAAATGAAAACTCACTGCTTATTGACCGTGAAGTTGAGGGAAAAAAAAAACTTGAAATCCTACCCAGGTAAAAATAAAGATTCTTGGCTGCAGAAGAAAAACAAACTGTTCATATCAAATCTGGCAGAGAGTCTAAACCGTATGACATGTGCCTTTGGTACCAGAACAAACCTAATGTTGTCAGAAAACGATGCCCCATCTGTTCTTGTGGGGTTCCCGGCTCTTTGACATCGTACTTGAGCGCTGATGTAAACACTTATGCAAAAGATATGCAAACACACAAAAGTCCACAAACAAGAGTCAGGATACATGTTTGTTGCATCCTGAGCTGAAACATCTTTGTCTTAATTAGAGGATAAGTTGGGAAACGAGGCCTTATGAACAGTTGTTTTCAAGTTTACCAGCAACTCTATCTGTTATCCGGGAATTGCAGCTGCATGAAAGCACATTAGAGGCATGTGATACAAGGAAGCTTCCCACACCTCTGGAGGAAGAGCAGAGCGTGGATAGCCCCTGTGAACGAGGTGCACTGGTAGCACACGTGCATGATGAGGACGAACGTTCCCTCTGTCATGAAAAATCTTAACAAAACTGCAAACACCAGGGGGATGTAGAAGAGCAAAACTGATAAAGTAATCACCAATATTACTTTAAAGGCTCTCAGTTTGATGCTGTTCATCCCCTCTCGTTGCCTGGCGCCTTCTCCTGGCCCGGGCTGCTTTAGGACCCTGAGAGATGCGATGCAGCAGAAGAGCTTCGTCGCACAAGAGCCGATGAACTGCACGATGAACATGCTGCGAATTTCCATTGACATGTTGAGTCTGGCGAAGCAAGAAGCCAGAGTTATCAGCCAGATCGTCCCAGCCAAGGCCAGCTTGTACCTGAGTGGCTTTAGCTTCATGTAGACCACCGGCCTCACTATCGCCAGATAGCGTTCCACACAGATCAGAGCGAAGAGACATGGACGCCCCGAGACGAGGAATCCCAGAAAAAACTCCCTGATAGACATCAGATATGGGTTGAATACTATAAACAAGACTACCGAGAAAATGTCATAGAAGCAGATTAAGATTTCCATTATGGTCTCATTGAAAGTAAAGAACTCTGATGTGATCCATTGTTTCGATATGATCAACTGCAGGAGGTAGATGTGGAGTGGTAAATACATTACGATGCTGAGCGGATTGGGAATCAATGAATAGAAGGAATGAGAAGGTACAAAGGAGGTGTTTCCCAGAGTAGTGTTGTTCATTCTGGAGATCTATGGAGAGAGACACATCCATGTCTTTAAGCATGATTAATCTATTCATATCATAAGTTTCTGAGAAAGTCCTTTGCAGCTACAGATTGAATAATTCATCACCTTAGTTTAACTCCCTCAGAAACGCTACGTACTGAGGGAGGAATAGACAATCGAGCTGAGCAGCAGAAATGTGTGGAATTATTGCCATTATTGTCAATTTCATTGCCAAACTTGCCTTACCTTCTTGTTTTAATGCGCTCCTCCAGCTGTTTCTCAAATGAATCTCTCTGAATCTCCATAAGTTCTCAAAGCCGAACTGCCATGGCAAATGCCATGCAAATCCAAAGCAGCACGGACCATCAGCTATGACGTGACAGATACGCGTTGGCCTGGGTGTTAGCTGGAGCCAACGATTGACGAGAGACAAGTGGCATTAATTTCACATCTGAGCAGGCAGACAGGCTAGTTCACTGCTACGAAAGATGGGAAGTTTGTATTAGAGCAGTCCTGAATTGGACACAGGTTATTTGAATCATAAGGAGACGGTATTCAAACTGCATAATCTCGGCATTTTGCACGTAAAGTAATAAAAGCCTGCTCTTATTATCTGAAAGGCAGATCAGACCATAGCTGGTTTTCTCTCTAGCCACAGTCTCTGAGGGAATTTTCCTCCACCATCTTTAACACGCTGTTTTTCCCAGGTCACACTGGGGCTTTTAACAGAGCTAAGTACAGAATGATCTGTCCCCCTCAGAGCGGTACGCTGTTCTCCAGGTCTGCTCTGACTGGCTGACATGGTGCGACTGTCCTGGTAGCACCGGGCTTCTTTGTCTCCTAGGATACCAAGGCCAAGAGATTATCCACATTGTTGCCTCAGTTACAACAGATAAAGCAACTTCTCCGCTCCCCCGACTTGAGGTGACATGAGTCGAAACAACCTTAGTGATCCAAGAAGGCACAATATTCTGAGTTTTTTCAAAGTTCCTATTTTGAGTGTTTTCTGACTCGAGATGGCTTGAAGATGAAACAGGCTTCAACAGCCTTACAAGGAACTCACAGACGTACTCGCAGACGAGAAGAGTTAAAGAGATGACAGTTGAAGCAGCCATCTTTTCTGTTAGGTTCAGACACACATCATCTTACGACTTCATTAAAACCAAGAACAGACCACTCAGTACACGCCTTGGTGCCATCCACAAGTGGCTGAAGATGAAAGAAAACAATATTGAAGAGTCGAAAGCCAGATGTCTCAACGGTTTCCCTGCTTGCGAATACTGGGTTTGTATTTAGGATGACATGAATGATACAACCTTTTACACACTATGACATTTCATATTCACTTCACCCAAAACGATCTCAGGCTGACGTATCAACATTAAAAATCTTTATGACAGTTGTGAATACAATTTACCGCATTGAAATAAAGGCCTGTCAAAACATCACTGACGTGATTAAGGGACAATGTAAATGTAATTCTGGTTTTGCATATTGGAAATGACTCAAAAAGGAGTTAAATGGCAAGAGCAGTTTGTATACGAGACATTTTACTACTGGTTGGATATGACTCTGCACCTGCAAAGCCCAAAAAGTGTTTGGTTGATGTAAATTGACCAAGAATGATTTGCAAAAAACCAATGACCTGTGACTCTTTACATCGCCATCCCTGATCAAGAAAGATGTATCTTAAATAAACACCGTCTTCCATAACAAAACCTACACGGGTAATAGTTTCATATTTGCATATTTTACATTGAGTAGACGGTCATGCCAGAGCAGGCGGTTAGACTTTGGAAAACAAAACTTTCTAAAAGCGGCAGCAACATTTAGCAAGTGCTCGTTGGGCTTAATGGATGAACAGAACCTTTGGAGACTCTGAACAAGATAACTTCTTCTTTTAGGCCCCAGCGATCACAGTGATAGAGGATAGTCTTTCCGAGGTAGAGAGGAGGGAGTGGGGAACGTGCACGGTAATAACAAATGTCGGGTGTAGGTCTTGTGAGATTAATACCCCCCACATGCATGAGAATGAGCGATCGCAGTTAAAGGAATGTAATTAATCAGTACAACAAGGCTTACTGGAAAAATGAAATGGATGAAACAATTGTTAATCATTCCTCAGTCCTCATCCCCGGAGCAGGAGCGTTTCAGAGTTCCTCGACTATCATGCCAGTGGTAAACACTATGAACAGTGCTGCGGTTAAACTGATGATTACAACTCATATAAAGGCTTTTATATATATATATATATATATATATATATATATGTATATATATATATATAAACATTAAAATCATCTCTGATATGTACTGTACAATGCGACTTGGTTCAGAGGTGAAACAGGAGTCAGAAAACCCTAAACATACATGTGCAAACTGAGACACAATTACTGACTAAGATTAATTACATGTGTTGTGAAAAAGTGACATAATTGCAGGTAAAGATAATATTTTCACTCCTCCCACCGCTAAGCGCGACTCTCAGTTTAGACGGGAACGACGTTTTGATCACGCCGCTGATGACAACACTTGTAACAACAATAAGCTGTGACCACATGCGTTTCTGAAACCAGTAATTACCTGAGAGGCACATTAATCATGTCCGTCCCTTACTATGCCTTGGTAATCATGTTGCTATTCCCTTGTATTATTTACTGTCAAATGATGAATGAACTTATCCCGCTGATGGCTGGAAAGCCAATATCTGACACCTCGAGTCCTTCAAATGAAGGATTGCGCGTTTCCCGGAAGGAAAGAAAAATCCTTCATCATGGGACAATGAAGCACTTCAAAATCCATAGGTTATTATCAACATCTCAACAAGCAACAACTAAGGCTTTTCATCATTTGACTAATTGCACGGGCAAAATTGTCACTCAGCGGCAAAAATACAGTCCTAAATGATGAAACGGACCACGAGGCTCCCGGTGAGGCCAGCAGACATTACAGCAAAACACACAGTCAGGATAGGAGTTCCTCAACTGAGAGTCTGATTGGCTGGCTAAAACCAATAAAATTATTAATTTTTTTTTCAACCACTGTGTCCTGAGTCCCAACTCTTCCTACACAAGGGATGTTTCCAATACAGTTTTTCTTTTTCAAAAAGTATTTTTGAGTATTTTTTATTTCTAAAATTTCTATATACTGAAAGGCTTAGGGTTAAGGGTTAGGGTACAAAAAAAGTGCTGGGTTTCACTATTATAAAATAAACTCTTGTGTCAACTGGTCTGAAAAACCACTTCATGAGCCTAAAAAGGTTTTAGTGATATTTAAAGGGTTTCTGTTTCAATCATCTGTTTTTTTAATGCTCTGTTTATGTAGGTGTTTACAGTACCTGTTTATTGTGGTGTTTCTAGAGGTGATGGAAACGCATCTACCGACTGTTATCTACTGGCATGTTACGAAAACTAGCTTCAGGATGATGGGTGAATATTACCTACACTCGAGAGTGCAGATGGTCCTATTGTTGCAAAGTCTGCATTCATACCCAGGTTGAAAGGTAATGGCTGTTTCTAAAAGAAACCAATGCTGACTAACGGTACACAACAGAATAGTCTCATGGTCCCGCAGTGTTATAACAACCTCTGACCTACAGTACCATGGAGATACTGTATTGTGATAGCACAAAAACAAGCGTTCCAGCTTGTGTTGTTTATCACTGCCCTCCAGAATTGTTCACACATACAATACACGGGAGAGGATCCTTTATCACGAACTGAAAGCGATTTCTTACTGGGAAGTTTCATATTTGTTTAAGTTTGGATATAAAAACATGGAAAGGTTTAGGTTAACATAACAATTTGGGTTGAAACCATATTCATGGGGCTGCAGCACTCTTAGGGGAGATTTTTGACAGGTTTCTTGCCAAAATTGAAAAAAAAAGGTTGCATTGTATAAAGGTATTTTAACAATAATCTCACAATAATAAAAACATTTATGATGTTTATGGACATATGTGATCTGCAAAACCATTGTGCAAACCACTGAATCATTGTAAAGAGAAAACAACTCGTAACCAGCATATTACAAGTATGTGCAAGTTTTTAATAGATCCATTTAAAAAATGAATATAACCAGTGAATCTGATTGTGAGGATTTTCTGGCACTGGGGTTGATTATTGGAAAGGTAAATAAACTGAATGCACCAAGTGTACATGGTGTTCCGAAAGCAAACCCAGAGGCCTGCGGGGAAAACAAAGTGACAATTATAACACTCACACAAGCGAGAGGAGTTTGTTTTTCTGTCTTTGTGTGTGTGTGAAGAGAGGAATTAAGGAAAGCGAAACAATGGCGAGCGACAAGAATTGAGTGGGAGCGTCACATTTTATTAAGCCCTATAGTTCACGCTCATTTATCAGTCCACACTGCATGCTACTCCAATGACCCAGAACTGTCCAATCATTATCTGTTCACAGACATGAGTTTTCAAAGCTGGAAACCAAGACAAATCTATCATGTCAAACAGATGTAGCGCCGTGAGCTGTGCAATTACCATTTTGTTTTTGAGCAGTTAAGTATTTTGTCTTCATGTTTACAACCTGAGGGCCGTTCAGTTATTGTTATTATTCACGCCAGTTTGCAAAGACGCGTCTTCTGCCTACAATGGCGACACAGACTGACTTTAATTGTGAAATTCAGCAGCGCTTACCTTGCCTCCTCATGTATAGCTGTAAACATGTTCCACCCGTAATGCACATTTTATGGCTTTATTAATAACTAGAAATGCTCAAAGTTATATTGATACCTCTGCATTTCTCCATTCACCAGTGCTTGAAATGATGCAGAAAAACACAAAGGTACGATGAGGAAGAATGCTCTGTGCCGGAGCCAAGATGGGGACACAAGTTAGGACACACATGCTGAGTGGGAAGGCTGAGAAAGCCTTTCTCTTGTGGGAAGCAAGTCTCAAGTAGCTACATTTTTTTCATGATGATGATTATTATTATTAATAATGTCATGTTGGGATTGTGTATGCCTACGCTATTCTGTTTTTTTTCAGATGCCACATGCAGTTTGTGGCCATGAAAAGTTCATATCAGCTCAAGACAGACTAATAAGGGTTTTGAACATCCATTCTTCATCTCTACACTACTGCTGTGATAGCAGATCAAAGTGCTGCCATTACCAGTATAACTTAGAGCTCATAGTGACTCAGACTTAGCAGGATGCCTGCAAACATGATTTTTTACAGTATGTCTCTGGAGTTGCAGAAATAACACAATATATATCACCTGAGGTGCAAATATTTCATTAATTTCCCTCACATTCAGCTCATGACGAGACATAAATGGATGTAAAACAACTTCATATATGTAATTCTTAAAAATGTATGTAGATAAAAAAATGAATGTAAATCTAAGTATGAAATGGCATTTGGCATTTGAATATCACAAACAACTTTTGTTGCAAAGGCATGAAAAGGGACTTGATTTGGATTTGATTTGAAATCTAAATGTCAAACGTTAAATTTTAAATCTAAATTTAAGCATTTCAGCATTTCAGTCATGGGCCTTCCCTTTTCCTGCTAAACATGTCTATTATTCACAGTGATGAAATTAGTCACCACCTTAGAGGCTCACCAATGTCACCTAACTGCATAATTAACATGTTATGATCACAGCGTCCTTCCATAAGATCGGCAACGGGGGACAAACAAAAGCAATCGGGAGAGTGACGTCAACCCCGCGTGATCGGTGCAGAGTGACAAGAGCTCGTGAGGTGAAACAATCGGCTAATTGAATCAACCTCCCTAAAAACCGTCCTGTCCGTCGGATCTCAATTAAGATCTGAGCCACAGATTAAAATCGCCCTGTGGACAACTGTGTCAGATAGTCCCCAAAATGGCTCGGAAGGAAAAGATCTCCTCTCGGCCACAGGACGGAGGCACTGGTGGGGGGATCTCACGTGAAGCGAAAGAGAGTAGGCGACGGTGGGGAGTCGCTGGGTGGGTCTCGTGCATCACTCAAGGATAAGTTCCTGAGTGGGAGCAAGTCGAGCTGTTGCCTGGAGGGACGCTCGAGTCGGCAGCCATTAAAAAAAGTTCCTCAGGTTCTGTGATCTTTAGATTCGCCGGGCGGCTGGAGGCGAGACCGAGCGAGGGAAGCGCAACAGTCGGAGACCCCGGAGGCGAGACAACAACCAGAAAACAGTGTAATTGGATGAGTCCCATTAGACGCGGATGTGCTACGCTCAGTGACCAGAAAAAAGCAGTCATTAATCGTCGTAACTGCGAGGATAGGGCACTACAGTCCCACAGCTGTCATCTTCCCGTCGCTCATTTGTGCCTTTCGCCTCATCTACCAGCGTCCAGTCCAGCTTTGATCCGCTCTGAGTTATAATTGGAGAGTGAGAGCCAAAGCAGCCCAAGCTGCTGATGTCTTTTGGATTGAAATGGCATTCTTCAAAAAAAGAGATGTGGGTGACATTGACAAAGATGTCATCATATATAAAAACTTTGGTCGAGATCTTTGTGTTTTAAACGTACATTTTTCACATTGTAACATGAAATAATCACAATATATCAAGATAAAAGTATTTTCATGTTGTGACGTGAAAGTGTGATATTTGAGTGTCCAGCAGGCCCCTGAAATGCTGTTAAGGCAGTGGAGGTTAAGGTTAAAATATTGGCTGAGTAATGAATATAGGTGCTTTAGAAGATGTTTTGGGTTTTATAGTAAAGATGTTTGTAAATTGTAAAGTTTGTAAAATGTAAATTTTACTTGCCTCCCTGGTGTTGTAATGTGAAACGCCATGGTCAGAGGCTGTGACTTTATGCAAATAGTGAATGTCGAGAATGTTTTTTTTAATCTTGACCTTTGCCAATTTCTTTTTTTCCACGCATGTCTCTCAGAATTACACACGACAACGCAGCATACTGATCAAGGGAGCAAAAATAAACATTGTTAAAACCGTTTCCTCTACCTGGCACCTTTTTTGACGTGTCTCATCACCTACGCCGCAGAGAAAGTCTGCCACCTGTCACAAGGTTTACGTATTTCTCTCCTTCTTGCTCACTTTCCGGTCTGCTCATGCGTGCCTCTGCGTTTTCCCACCCTCCCGAGCACAACATCGCTTTCATCTTCACACCTCGCGCCGGGGAAAGCACTCATTTTGTTGGAAAGACATTATCTAAATGTTATTTTATTTAAAATGGAATGTCAAACTTGTATTTGTGTATATCCCAAAGTTACAAATGCGATGCGCCTTTGATTTGTTGTGGTTGGCATCCGCGGATGTCAGCTAACTAGTTCATTGCTTTTTATATATAGGTGAAGCATCGGGGACACACACTCACACACACACACACATGCACACACACACACACACTACAACAACTGCTGTGAAGAGAGAGAGAGAGAAAATGACTGATTGCTTAATTCTTTTTATCAGGGGAAGTTTAGAGAGACAGAAAGCAGGAGAAGGGAGAACTGTCATCTCTCCTCTCCCGGTGACGGGATATAAATAGCAAGTAGGTTCTCTTAAAAGTCGAGATGAAAACATATGCTTTGTTTCCAGCGCGTAGCTGTAATGCGGCTTTGAAACCTGAGGCAGGGAGAAGACGCTCCTTCATGTCTCCCTCAGTAAACCAGAGGATAACGAACAACAAGAAGCCTCCTCTGAAATGCCTGACCTAATATTTGACAGATAGTCAAGACATATGTATCCAGGGAACAGAAGCAGATTTAAGGGAGAGATGAGCTCATATTGTATTTTATTGTACGCCCTGCTTTTTTTTTTTTTTTTTTTGGGCTGCGATACCAGTGGACGAGCTAAGAAAAACCAGGCGTCTACTTTCTTCCCTCCCCCTTACACGGAGGAGATTCCTGCACATTTAATCATTGTACTGTTGCGTAATTATGTGAAACCCTATTAAAAATGACATAACCCAGTAAAATATCGGTCAGTGCTGTTTGAAATAAGAAAGTTGATACTACAAAAGCGATGACTACTCGATATGTCTTCGAGACCTGTGCAAGAGGTCCTCATTAGCTCTCAGAGGCCGATTGACAACCTATGGTGCTTCCCGTCTCGGCGCTGATTTTGCGGAGTGTATGATCTGTCAAAAGTGAGGGGGAACCCTGGCGGTAGAGGACGTAACGATGCATTATATTCATGAGATCCGCCGGAGTTTTCTTATCATACTCCCTGTTGTGTAATTGACTAATCAACATCATCCAAAGTACACAGACTTTGTTCTTCGGCTAATGCATTCTGATGTCTTCAAAGGCATGGAAAACAGAGAGTGAGGGTGAGCGAGCGAGCGCGTGTGTATGTGTGCGAGCGTGCAATTGCATGTGTCAGGAGACCAATTACATTTCCAAGTTGTGCTCCAAATGAGGCACAACGAATCACTGCCCTTCCCTGATTTGGCGGCTACAAAAATGAGAGCAGGCCTTGGCCGTACGCAGGCACGCATCCACGTACACACACCTATACCGACACGCAGAAACACGGACACATCCCATGTCTGTTCTAACTCATCCGCTCAGTGTGGCCGTCTCCATGCTGAGTTACATAAGATCTTTTTTTTTCCCTGCGATGGCAGCTGCTTTGCCTAGCAGGTGAGGATGTAACAAAAATATTGATTCTGGACAAACAAATAGCTGCCGACTCACTGACTGGGCAGAACTTGCAAGTAAACAGAATAAAAAAAACAATATTGATCCTAGCAAATAAATAGCCACCAACTGACTGACATGGGCATGACTTGTAAGTAAACAACATGGGCTGGTTCATTTAAAACAAAAAATAAAAAGTGGAAGAGGCGTATCTCAAAGGTTTTGTCATGTGTCGATTTAGATCCGCTGACTAATCCCGCATTGGCTCCAGAGTTTGAGAGCTCGAGAGTGGCCCTACTCTCTGTGAAGGTAATCTCCCACAGCAAGTGCTCTTTAAGATGCGTGAACATGGAGGGAGAAAGCCCCAGTTTTAAAGCTCCCATAAATGGATAAATATACATGCTTGTTGGAGCGCATCACAACACTGTATCCATGCGTCCATTAATCCGTGGTAGTGAGTAATCCCAGTGTGTTTACGCACTGGGCTAATCTCCTTCTCTCCTGCTGTGGGGGGGCTGTGAGGACTAGGCCTCCACTCGCAGGTAAGCCTCATTCCCATACCTCGGCCATAAGCACTAATCCCACGACCGGATACAGGCTGAGAGAGCTGGAGAGAGGGAGACAGAGACAGAGAGAGAGAGGGTGTTTGCGTGTCCAGCCTGTAGACAGCACATTAAAACCGTAATCTGCCTGTCGCTGACTAATTTCACTCTACGGGCAGGTCTGTTGCATCTCAGAGCCACGGACCCTAATGATCTTAATAATCAGTGCAACCGAGCTCGAAAATACTCCAGAAACACGTTTTCCTCTGGTGCCTCCGACGGCTGCTCGGTGATTAAACCGAAGCGCGTTGTAAACTGTGATTTATTTGTCAGTCCATAATACGTTCAGCTGATATTCCTACTGACGTGACTCCACACCCGCCTGCTTTTTCAGAAAGCAGCGCGGCCGTTAAAACTGGCCCGGTGAAAGGCATAATTGCGCACCTGACGCCGAAAACAAGAACTTGTTCCCATTTCAAATGTGCAACAATTTCTGTTTATTCTTATTGAGCAGTTGCTGTGAGGTTTGCTGTTCAAGCCCTGTTATCTGTCTGGTTGAATACTTGTAAAGCAACATTACTCTTTCTTCTGTCCTAGAAGTCCTTCATACAAATCTGTATATGGAGAAGATTGTACAGAACTATAAAGTGGTCCCCTCAGCCATTTCATGGAGAAAGAAAGGGGGAAGAAAAACCTTTCACTGTCATTGTACAACAGATATACAATGACTTTGGTGCTCTTCCAGCCAGTGGAGCAGTAAGAAAGTATAAATACAGTAAAATAGAGATAAAATGCGAATAAAAGTATTAATAAAAGCAGCGTTTATATGTATTGTGCTCAAAGTTATATGAGTTCAGGGGGAGATATATACTGTTTCTCAGTCTATGTGTTCTGCTGTTTTAGTCACCTGGTCTGTTCCACCTGCCTGAGAGCACCAGGTCATACAGGTTAAATATCAGCTGGATCAAGCATTTAAAACCAAAGCCAATTCAGATGGTGAATGTGTGGGAATATTTCACAAAGGAAATATTGATTATCTGAGGGATCGTAGATGAGCCCCATGTGTATCAACCCATCCTGAGCAGCAAAGCGACGGATAGTAGACATTTCCAACAATCTCACTTTACTGTACATCAAAATCACATTTTAACGCAAGTTAAGTTTTACAACTTCGTTTTTCATCTGTTATTTCAAGACTTTGCGCTGTGATTAATTAGCACCACGGGTCCCATTTAAATGTCGCCACTCTTGGCGCAGATTTAACAGAAGATGGTTTTGTCTTTCACCAGCTTATAGAGATAAGATAAGGATTTAAAGCGCAAAGGTTTCGAGTCACAATGGATGCGAACGTTCTCTCCTGTAAAGTGTGACCTCATTGCTGCTACGCCTATGAGATTCATTCTTGGCTTTTCTTTTTGTGCCGTTTTTTTTCTTCATCCCGTGGCATCACCGTGGCGACGGAGCCACAAACCGAGGGGACGGACGTGTTGTTAACAAACTGCGCCGGTCCCGTTGCATGTTTGCGTTTACGTTTTTGCGATCTCTGCGTTTGTGCCGTTGTCGGATCCCCCACCTGCGTGAAAAACTGGCTCAGGCGGCGACAGTGGCGCCTTGTGCAGTCAGTTGCTTTAAAGCAAACATATTTTTAATTTGCATCTCATTCACACATAACAGTGTAGCGGGGAGCTACTATACGGCGAGGGGGTTGGTTGCGCCGCCAGCCCGGCGATTAGTAGAAGACCTCCTCCTCCTCCTCCTCCTCCTCCTCCTCTTCCTCTGCAGCCGCCACAGCTGGGCCAAGTGAAGGTGACTCCACAGTGCAACACGTCATTGTCACATCCTAGTGGAGACGCCTGGGTAAAAATGTTCCATACTGATGTTTTGCAGCAACAGTTTGAAGACAGCTATTGTTCGCCACACTCACAAACAGACAGAAACCTGTGTTCATGCATAACACATTATATAACTGTGTAGGTGGGTGACTGGGTGCATGCATTAATGGCAATCAATCACTAGACTTAAATTCATTAATGTTAGATGTAAATGCGATCATAATATTGATATTACTTATCAATCCAATAACTTTGTTGTTACAAAACTGCCATTGCTATACATTTTTCACGTTACTGATGTTTAATAACATTAAACTTAATTCATATATGCTTGTAAAATACACAACTATCAGTTTCTCCCTGTTATATGTGTGTCCTGACCACACTACACAAAAGCAAAACAGACAGTTGGCTGAGCCGACATTTGTACGCATGTATGGTAGGTTACAGTATTGTCTTGGGGACTGTATGGTTTGTTTGTATGTGTGTGAGTGTGTGTGTGTGTCTGTGACATAGACAAAGATTCACAGAGGCCAGCCTTCCTCAAGGCCCTGAGGTCTGACCTATTTCTGCCTGGGAGGAGCTGCTTCATCACATGCAGACACCAGCGATTGCACCTGGCTAGTGTGTGTGTGCATGTGCATGAGCATGTGAGTGTGTGTGTGTGTGTGTGTGTGCGCGTGTGTGTGTCTATGTGTGCGCCAGTCTCTCAGGTATTACTCTACAGCTCTGTTTGCTGCTCGCTGATTTGAAAGCACAGTCACTCCCTCCCTCCTGCCGTACTTTTCCACACACCTCCTTTTCATAAAGCAGCATTTTCCCACAACACACACTTACACACACACACATGTTTGTGTTTCTCTTCTCCTTGTAGGAACACTCATCCACATTGTGTATTCCCCATATCTCAACCTTTACCTCACCCATCGCCACTAAATGTGATAACCGACTGACCCTCAAACAGCCATAATCAGGTCTCACAAAGATAGTTGTACAGTAACTAAGTACACACACAAACACACCTACACCCCACATGGACCATCCTTCCTCTCTCAATGTTTCTCAGGTGCTGCCCGCTGCGATGTCCAGTGCTGAGTGTTGCTGGATCTGCGTTCACAGCGGGACGCGCTTTCTTGCGCGCTTGCATGAAGAGGGAAAAAAAAAAAACCCACACACACACACCCACGCAGATCCTGTTACACTAAATGTGTTCGCAGCAGGGTAAACCTGATTCAAACAGCTAGCGAGAAACTCCAGTGATTGATGATAAGACTGGAATATACGCAGCCGCAGCACAAAACAAAATAGAAAAAAAAAATCACACAAAACAGGTTATCTGGGACCTCCAGGCCCTGAGCATGGGATCATTAGCCCTCACATACAGGACTGTAACACCCCCACATTCCCCCAGACACACACATTCACATCCATGGGCCAACAAAGCCGGGGCCCAGAATATGCACCGACATCTGTACCTGCAAGCACAGACAGCGGCTCTGACTCTGCTGCCTCCTCTTCTTCTCTCTCTTTCTGTCTCCCTCTTTCTCTGTCTCTTTCTCCCTCTCTCCCCTCCTCTTCCTCTGGTGCACTTTGAGACAACTTTCTGCTGAACTGCTGAGGAGGCAGCCAGGTACGCTGGCACATCAGCAGCGGGGCAGAGGTGCAGTTAGTCTGATGAGCACTAAAGCTGTCTCCAACACCAGAATAGCGACGAGGAGCTGCATTTGCTCTCACGTTCGTCCAAGCTTAAAAAAACAAACAAACAAACAACAACACAACAAAAAAAACACTCAACTCTGCTTTCCCGCCACGGTATCTTTAACAATGTGCCGTTTTAACCTTTCCAATGATACAGCGGATTCCGCTCGGCGCCAAACTAAATGTCATACATCGTTGGCAGGACGTGTCTGTTGTTGTGTTCGAGCATGATGAAGGTGTTGCTCCTGTTCCAACGGTGTGATTGGAGTCTTTCCCACTGACGTAAGCCGGAGAGGAGTATTCTCATAGAGAACAGTGATGTAATGGACCGTGAAGGTACTAGTCAGGCTGCTTCTTTTTCGCTCCCTCCTCTTCTTCCTCCTCCTCCTCCTCCTCGCTGTCTCACTGTTCCTCTCCACCCCTCCCCTCTTTCTCTCGCTCTCTCTCTCTCTGTTTTTTTTTCTCTCCTATTTCTTTTTTGTCTTGGCAGGCTACTCCGTCTACTCCTCTGGGATCACTGAACTGAAACCCAACAGCTCCCTCGCTCGTTCGCAAAGGGGAACTGCGGGCTGCCGCGTGATTACGACAGACTGTCGTCTTCATCTCCCTCCATGCACTCCTCCTCCTCCTCCTCCTCCTGCTCCTCCTCCTCCTCCTCCTGGGCTCCACGTTTTCTTTAGTGCTGTTCCACTCCGCCGTCACTCGCTACGCTGCGGTGTGGTCTTTGAGTGGTTTGTCGGATACTCTCAAGGCGCAGACAGTTCTTTTGTCACGTTAACTGTCAAAACGTGAAACATTTATTAGACTCTCGCTTCCACTGTGGAACACCCCCCCCACCACCACTACCATCCTCATGAGTGCTCCTCCTCCTCCTCTTTCTCCTCCTCTCTCCGTCTCCGCTCCCCTTGTTCACTGTCTTGATCAAAGAAGAACCACCAACTCTGTCCACCCCTGGGAAACACTACAAACAGGAGATAGACAAACCTCCCTGCTCTCTTCCATCCCAACTTGACCATCTAAATGTGAGAAGAAGAAGAAACTGTGCTCGCATGCACACACACACACACACACACACACACACACACACTGGTGCTCTTTCTCCTGTGGGTGGCCTGCCTTGACCTTACATGTCCAGTACAAATGGACAAACAAACACACAACAGATTTTCTCTAAATGAATCAGTAAATCATTAAAATCACTGCAGTCACAACATGCACACAGGAAAATAAATGCACACTTTTTCTGTAAGTATGACATCATACACACACACACAGTGGCTATCTATATATAAACTATACATACACACACACACACACGTGTACACAAATACCAAAGTGCAATGGGGCTTTTGAGAGAGGAAGCCCACAACATAAATATCCAATTACCAAACACATCAAACGCACAGGGGATGAAATATTGATAACTTTGAGACATTTATGTAATCCACAATGGTGCCTTATATAAGTGTTCCATTTTACAAGGAGAAGCAGAAATGTGCAGGGAGGTATTGTTTTCTCTCTCCTTTTTTTTTGAAAACATTGCAGAAAAAGGAAAGAAACCGGTGCTCGTTGGCAGCCAACCATGCGAGCACGGGCAGGAGTAGTGGACGAAAGCGATAAGGCGAGCGCGCTCCCTCTGAAGCGCTCGCACAGGACAATGCACGTGCACTAAAACCTGTAACTTAAGGTGTAACGGAGAACTGTTGCTGAGGGCTGCGAGAGAGACGCCCGTGCTCATCGAAGCTGTCCGAACAACAGCGACGACAAATGGAGACGGCGAGCGAGGGAGAGGGATGACTTCACCGGCCGCTGTTGGATGTGCATTCATGAGGGGGAGTGACTGGGACGCTTCCTTTGGCAGTTCAGACGCGACTACCGATCGCTCAGTGATGAAGGCTCCTCCACAGCATATGGTCCTGACAGGGGGAGGCTTTGGACTTCTGTCTCCACTGCTCTGCTTTGGGTTTTGTGGATCACAGAGCCGCTGCAAAGGCACAAACAAGCACGGGGATATGGGTTCCTCTCTAATTAATTGTAAATTGTCGCCACTTGAAGTGGTGGCTGCTGTGAGTGATTTGTGCATGTACAGAGTGCGTTTGTGTATTCATGTGTGAGAGGAAAATGAGAGGGAAAAACAGAGGGAAAGACGGAATAATTTGACTTAACTTTCGTGCCTTATCAACAAGCCACTCTTCATGGTTTTTCCTTTGAAACTGCTGTTCCCCAGTAAGGCCGAATAAATTAGAACTCTAAATAGGAATAATAATGAGAGCATACATTATTCCTGTTGTTGGTACTGGTTGATGTTGTTGTTGTTTGTGTCGGCAGGAAGGCTCAGATCTCCATACATGCACAAAAAAAAAAAAGGTAACTTCTCTGCATGTTTTATAAGTTTGGAGGATCATTTTAATGGTGACCCAAAAAGATGTCCTAGATATTTGGGGAACATCCTTTTGAAAAAAATTCCTGAAACTACTGACAGAGAGACAGAAAGCACAGAAAGGAAATGAGAGACAGAGAGAGGGAGAGCCGCGATGAAATGGAACTCCTTCTTATATTGTGCGTGGGGTCTACTTTCAAACATTGCTCTGCTAAATCATTCAAAAACACATCTCATGAGGCATTTAGCAGAGGCAGGAGACTCAGTAGGGTTGTACTTTAGATAATAGATGCCCTCAGCCTTAACCACTGCCGAGTGAGAGTGAATGGTGATTCAGATTGAAGATTATGGACATGCTTTCTCTGTTAAATGCCCATTTAGAGCACTTAGCCCCCTCTGCTGGCCTCTGGCAATGACCTCAACCTTGTAACCCCAGTGGGCTCCGCTCCAGGTTTAACAAGCATTCACCACTGCTGTTCTGAATACGATTCCATTACTCTGGGAACTGAACTTGACTCAAGTAGCCTGACCCTTCGAAATCTAATGTCAGACTGGATGGGAAAATCTTACTCGGTATAACCCACTATTCAGCATCTGTTTACATTGCACAATTAATATCGGCTGGAGTAAACAAACTCTGTACACACTTCATTTCAAATGTAGTACAATTACTATATCCTTTATTTACTGCCAGCAGCTCCATAATGTATAGACTACTCATACCTTGTTCACTTCACAGGCGAGCTAGTTCCTTATTCACAATGAATGTCCTTGAAGAAATTTTGCAGCTTTTTGTGGTACATTTGACAGTGGGAATGTAATGAAACTGGGATTTAGGCTCAAAGGAGCCATATTTTCTAGTGCTCACTGGGACTTCCCAAGTCAAATGAGCAAACCAATTCACAAAATCAAAAAAAATATACAAAAAGCAAACAGGGCTAAGGGCTGTCCCTCACTAATGTACAGGTCTGGTACGATTATGTGAAGTCCCATGTGACCACAGCACCAGTACACTGGTATAATGCAAACAGCATTTCTAATTGGTAACAGAAATACACATTAAAATAACAGCAGCTCTTATCTGTCTCAGCTCTCTGCTCAGTTCCCGCCCAGATTAAAAAAAAAGAAAAACTAATTGAATTAAGAAGGACACAGGGGACATTGCAATCTTCTTATTTTTCTTCATTCATCATTTCAAATGATGTTAGAAGATAATAGATGATGGGATGATAATCTTAATAACAAATCTATGCATTATTTCAAAGTCACTAAATCTTTAAATTAAAGAGGTTCTTGGCTCTAAACTCAAAGCACACAGTCACTAATACAGAGCAGTACACAGTGCACTACATTGTCTAATATATAATGGGAAATTCTACTGGACAGAA
Organism: Karalla daura; assembly: GCA_029224185.1. Classification (NCBI taxonomy): domain Eukaryota; kingdom Metazoa; phylum Chordata; class Actinopteri; order Chaetodontiformes; family Leiognathidae; genus Karalla; species Karalla daura. Next base: position 9,309,255 of record CM055189.1, on the reverse strand, counting down.
GCACGGTTCTTCCATGGGCTTCCCAATGTCGTCCACTAACCTCTATTTGGAAAGTGTTGAGAGGAGAACCCTTAAAACTTTCAGGGGAACATCCCCTCGCTAATGGTTCAGATATGTCTAGGAGACACAGGTTGAAATCAAAACCCAGGAAGTTCCAGCTTTTACAGGACTCGGTGACGTCTCCCCTTGGTGAACATCAGGTTCACCAAGGGGAGACGTCAAAAACTATGTTCATTCCTGCACTGTGATGAACATATTGAAAAAGATGGTGTATACAGGAAACCCACACACAAACACACACACACAGACTTCTCTTTGACTCACACCACCCACTGGAACACAAGATGGGAGTTCATCAAAACCTTACTACACAGAGCACACATCCACCAACCCACACTCCCAAGAGGAAGAACTAAACTTGTGGTTACCCTGACTTGACCTATAACCACACTTATTCCACACGTGCCCAGCATTGGAAGCTCAGGAGGATTTTACACAAACACAACATTCCAGTTTACTTCAAGGACGCCAACACACTAAGAAAGAGGTATGCACATCCTAAGGACTGCACAACACACACCAAAGCAAGAATCATTATCTGTGTTGTCCAGTGTGGTAAAGAATGCCCCAAATGATACACAGATGAAACCAAACAGCTACTCTAAAAATGCATAGCCCAGCACAGGCCTCAGGTCAAGACTCAGAAGTACACCTTCAGACACTAAGGAGACTCCTTTGAAAAACAACAGAATGAACATAAAGTATAGGCATGGAAGACAGATGGTTTGGGAGAGAAGTAAAGAAAGACATCTATGTCAAGACAGAGAAACCATCTTTAGACAGAGGCTTATCTCCATACATACAATCAGTGGCAGCTCCTGAAATGTCCAAAGTGACTCTTCATGGGGCCAACTCAGAAATCCTGCAAAATTTCACATCCTGCAGGAGCCAATTCTTGCTCACCTCATCGTTCTGTTGGCAAACTGCTAGTCTGGGTCTGTCATCCAATGTTCACTCTCCCAAATGCTGACAATTTGGTTCTTGCAAAGTTCTTGTTTTTTAACTTTTTCGGAGAGGTGACGCACAACTGTAGCTCTTGTTCAGCCAATGGGACAGTCAATTTGAACCTGGCTGAAAATGCGGCGAGTTTTCAGGCTCAACTTCAGGCAGATCAAATGGTCTACACGTATGCTGCTAGACAGAAAATAAACTGGCAGGGTGTTGGACAAATCACCCCTATGAACAAACCACCATTTCATACAATACTGCCCAATCATCCATTCCTTGCAAGTTTCAAAACCCCTCACCAGCCCTCAATAGTGTCCAACAATAGCAGCCCTTTGCAGCAGACCTCAGGTGGCCCTAAAAGGCTCTTAACAACAGCCAGATAATAACAATGACTGCGCCAACAACTTCACTGTTGTTTACAGCTAACTTCAGGTGGTGCCAACGGCTCTGAACTATAGCCAGGTACCACTAACGCTAATGCTAACAACTCCACAGAGAAGAACCAAAGTAGACTCATTTCAGCTCTGCTACAAGATCAGTCCCTCTTGAAACCTGGGTAGAAGTTATTCTGCCCGGGTGGCTTGTCATGCACATTCCTTCCTCTTTTTGGAGGATTATGCTGTATGTTTGCGCATACTACATTCTGATTTTGATAAAACAATTTGCCTTGCATTGAAATGAGTCAAAAATATGCATTTTGTTTTTCACGTACCAAATATCTAATATTGCTAGTTACTACACAAAACTGGACAATTCTTAGAGCTCCCTCAAAATATCCCAGGTGAGCTTGTGACTTGTCTGGCCTCCAAGATTACAACTGCAAAATGTGCAGCCACTGGCTGCTCTACTGACTGGCACTAACTGGACTTGGTGTAATGTGACTCCCATCACAAACCTGAAAGAACTGTGTTATTAAACCTCATGTGTCATTAAGAAAAGCTGAGAAATCCTCCTGCAAACGACCAACACTTTGATCAGAGAGAGGGCCCACTAGAGAGTGGTTATAGTAGCAACATCTTTTTTCAGCTTCACATGTGGAGCGACACCTTGAGCTGTAAGTAATTCATGTACGTTTTGTGTGCCACATTTTGCTGCTTTGGTTCAGGATAGCTTGCGTTGCTTGGGCATGGACAGGGTGTTGATTACACACCTCCACCACCCCTTTCATGGAGAGCACGTCTGAAATTCCAACAGTGACATGTGAAATACAGACAGCAACTCCTATGGACTCACGGCATGGCCCGGGGAGCTGCTCCTCCCAGCCCCAAACATAGACCAGTCCCAGAGGCTACACACTCACAATCATTTTGTTTTATCAAATGACACATAAAGACGGTCATTTGTATTTGCATGTTGCTATTTTAATTGACAGGCTCTATAGAGACAGGCCCAGAAACCCTGTTTTGTGTGTATATACTTGTCCTTGTGTATCTATGTATCTATCTATGTATCTATCTCTGTATCTATGTATCTATCTATGTATCTATGTATCTATCTATCTATCTATCAGATGATATACAGCATACGTCTACTGTATGTAATCCCCCTCTCCAGCCCAGTCACAAGCTGGGTATGAAGTACAGCTGCCTGGTAGCACAAAGCACAACGTGAAGCTCATGTGACTGTATTAACCTTTTGGACCTAATCTCCTGCAGTCACGAATGAGAGAGAATGAGAGAAAATGAGGGAATGAGAAAGAAAGAGAGAAAGAAAAAAAAGAGAGATCAGAAAAGTCCAAGGGGTTTCAAAGGAATGTGACAGAGTAAGCAGAGGAGAAAATTCAGATTTATGTTTTGTTATTCCTCTGAAGCCCCCAAGTCTCAGTTTCTATCTATGGTTTGTTTTGAGACGGAGAACAAGAGGCTCTTGATATGCAGAAGTGTAGATTTGCCTCTGAATTGTCAAGTAAATTGAATTGAAGGAGAGATCACTGTGCGGCACCCCCTGTGGCTTCAAAAGCAACATGAAGACCATGGAGAATAACAGTGACACGATGTTCTTACACAAACAGACAGCAAAAAAAAAAGTGTATAATTTTCATAGTTAGCTTTAGAACTTATAACCACAGACTGACAGTGTTTGTGCTGTGGAGCCATCAAGACAATAAGCTAGTGGGTCAGGAAATCTCACTGGTTCCAAGACACAGGTTTCTAGCTTTGTCACGCTGATCTCTAGGCGTGGGAGTCGGTGAAGTGTTTGGTTTGGATCAGCTGATTTCATTGAAAGCCTGCACGGAAGCTGCCCAGAAGGGCTGCTATTATTGGGCAGATCACAGGACAACAATGCATGATCTACCAGAGCCACATTACTCCTAAAGGAGAGAGTATTAGAAAGGGCAAACGTGCATTGAGATATATGTGAGGATGCAATTCGTAACATGAATAAAAACGTGCAATTTTACCTGGAGGAAATGATGAGAATTTCACTTTTTTAAAATGAGCTTCCCTGCAACTTTTAATTCCATTTACTCAGTTTAAGCCTCAGCCTTTATTTTCATTTGTGCAGAGATTTGGAGGCGTAGTTGCTCATTTATTTACCAAGATTTTATTCCACTCAAAGCTGAGCACAGCTCATATTTCTTTGCTGAAGATCACCATCAGTCATCTCTGAATAGAGCTAATTATGTAAAGTATGAATGGCTCGATTCATTGTGCCACAGTTTGTTACACTACATGTAATAAGATAAATCACCATCATTGAATTAAATGAAAATAATGAACACGAGGGTGAATTCACAGCAACTGCAAAGCTGACATAACGTCAGTATAATTTCAACATTACAGCAACCATGTGCAACATTATGTTTGAACAGCAGACATTGGCATTTATATGGCAAACAATCACCAGTCTTTTTGGTATTTAAGCATGTCAACATGTAATGATTAGTAATAATGATAGATATGACAGTTAGATCAACCAACGGATGATATCCAGTACTGTAGTTCTACACAGAAACTCAAAATTCAGTGATAGCAGCAAAGAAAGGTAATGAAACGAGAGAAATAAAATCACTGATAATAAACTGATAAAATTGTTAGGGTTCATGGTGCAGGACTTTTCATGTGATGGTCTCACACACTGACACTGCCATCGAATGATCAACGAAGCTGCTGTAGCACACTCACAGCACAGCAAGTATGCCTGAATACAGACAGGTCACGACGTTAACCTGGATCCGTACTGTATATGAAGGATCTGCTATAGACAAAGCTCAACTGCCTCTAGCCACACAGTAAATTTACTGGCAGATTCCAATTAATGTAACACCTACTTCCAATTTCCGTGTATTCCTAGACTAACCATGTCATTGTGAGACTGAACATGGGCACGCTAGACATCCACGTAACATAAACATTCTCTGAATTACATAACGTGATAGACACAGCCATCTCCGTTAGATAATCTCACAGTTGGAGACCACGAGGTACGGTCTTGTCAACCTAATTCGAGCAATGCCTAGAAGACTGGCAATGTACATAGATGTGTGCCTTAGAGTGTAGTGTAGTTTATAAAAAACAATTCTAACACACATGAGAGAAACCATTTCCAAGGTTCTGTGTGAAACACTAAATCAAGGGCGTTCTGCTTTCCATCCAATGCACTGTGATATGATCACCAACGTCTTCATTCATCATCTTTGCGCTACACTTAGATCTACTTGCCGTAGCTCTATGTCAGGCCCTGATGGTAGCATCACTCACGCCCCAAACTCACAGCCCACCTATAATTGCTCCTCCAGAGTTCATTGTGTGTGTGACATGCCGCCCAAGCTTCACCAGAGCCCTTGTAAGGATCTCAAAGGCTTTTAACATTGTGGTGATACTTTAACCCCCCCACCCACCCCCATCCCTACCCCCACACCCCCAACTCTCACAGAGACACCTGGTGGTAAGTAGACACCTCGGGGTGGCAATATTTAACATGGCAATGTTCGTTTTTTCACCCTCCCTCCTTTCAGCGTCACCCGCCACCATTACCCTCCCTGCCCAATTTACTGTCCAACCATCCAGTCTACACACTCAGTGTGCATCTTGTGTTGGTGTACACACTTGACATTTGAGCAAGATTGAAAAGAACGGAAGGAAGTAAGGAGTGTTTTCCTCCAAGAGACTGGGAGTTGTTTTGGAGTATATCTTTTTTATGTTTTCTCTGACAACATGGAGTACTGCTTTTTGAGAGGATTCCTTGTGGTTTTGTTGATACAATGCAGCACATCTGAAGGTAGGTTGGCGCTGTGCAAAAGTGGTTGACTATAAATGTGATGATTTATCTCATAAATCCCTGCATGCAGGCTTATGACACATCATTAGTATTTTTGCAGTTTCCTGCCACCTTGCACCTGCATTTAATGCACTCCTTTGCATTTTGAATTAGTGGAAAATTGCTATAATTGATTGTGGGATCAAAATGAATTAAAAACCTAACCCAACTTATGTATTAAGTGTAAAAGAAAGTAATGGTGGGGATAAGAATGTTTCCACCTCGATCTTGAGTTTAATTGCATTTTAATCAAACATGGTCGTTAAATAGTCACCACGTGTGCAATACACAGCAATATTAATCCTCTATTCCAGTTTTGTCTATGCAAAAGAAACCTATTTGATATTTTCTCTTTAGGTCAGTCTACCTCCATCCAGTCCTCCACAACAGTTACCCTCCAAGATGGCCACGCCTTTCCCCAGGATCCAGAGATCCCCTCTGCAGAGGTGGCACCTGTGGTAGCCGCCCCAAGCCTGAAGGAGGTGCAGCTGGCCGTACAAGAGGCCTCGGAGCAGGCGGAGGGTCGAGCCGCTGAGGAAGTGCTTAAGGAGCTGCTGGAGAGGGTGGTGGAGGCAGCTCTGGGGCAGGTAGAGGGAGGGGGTGAGGTCAAAGCAGATGAGGTAGCAGTGCAGGAAAGTGTCCAGGAAGATACACTGGGGGTTGGAAGAGGAGAGACTGAAAGTGACACAGAGGTTGAAGTGTCGCAACAGGTGGTAGAAGCAGATGAAAACGAGGAGGAGGAGGTTGAGGGTGAAGATATAGGCACCAATGGGGGAGATACAGGTGGTGAAGAGCAGCAGGAGGAAGCAGAGGTGAATGCATCGGAAGATGTATCTGAAGATGAGGAAGTAGAGGAGATTGAGGGGGAGGTGGAGACTGCAGCTGGGACAACGGATGAGACCACAGCAGGTGGAGAAACAGGAGGCAGGGAGGCAGAAGGAGTGGAGGTTATTGATGAGTCTATAGGCACTGAAATCAGTCAGGAGGTTGGAGAGGAAACTGGAGCTGCTTTAGAGGAGACAGGGGGGTATTTAGCGGTGGAGGAGGCAGGACTGAAGGGGAACGAGGAGCAGGATGAGGTGTCAGAGGAGAAAGACACGGATGAAGGAGACACACAAGGTGTGGAGGAAGCTCCAGCAGTTGTGGACGTATCAGAGCCAGAACAGGACACTGTGGCAGAAACTGACATTCAGCCATCTGTAGCTGATGTTGAACAGGACATAGGTGGACAGGGGGAAGCTGTGGGGGACCAAACTCAGGTGGAACTGGAGGGTGAGGCAATAGCACCATTGTCTGATAATTCCGAAAAAGAAACTGCACAAAGCGAAGTGGAAGACCCACCAGAGTTAGAGAAGGGAGAGGAGGAGGAAGAGGTTAATGTAGTGGAGGATGTTGGGGGACCAGAAGAAGAGGACAAACAGGGTCACTTGGTGGTGGAGGAAGAAGCAGAGGGTGGGGAGGTGGGAGAAGCAGACGATAGTGTAACTGAGGAGGAAACAGAGTCACCAGTGGGGTTGGACGACCAACAAACAGAAGAGGAGGAGCAGATCACTCTCACCACAAACGACAGTGAAAAAGATCAAGGTGAGAAGACGAGAAAAGGAAACACATGATTCTTTTTAAAGCGTGCTACAGAAAACATTTGAGACCCTGAAATTCCCAGCAAATCTGCACATCACATTTTATTAATGAGTTCTATACTTTAGCTGCCCGATTCACTTTTACTCCCAGCACTTCCTAACAACTATCTGAAATGTTGAATATGTAAAACCTCTTCATAATTTAGGTCACAAAAATCCTAAAACTGCAGTGGTATTTATCTTTAAACATTCTTACATTCGACTCAGCAGCTCTGGCTAAGCTTACATTGTTTGCATCTTAACCTACTTTAAGAAAGGAAAGCTCCTAAATGAAGATTACATGCCCCCTTAATGCGCTTCATAATTGTATTGGTTACTAGCCCATATCCTGGAAAACTAAGTCAAGTTATATTGAGCATCGGCTCGTCTGATTTCAGCTGTTTCCACAAGCTTTACTGTGGGAAACATTCTGAGAAAACACTTTCTGAGAATGTCTTGATATGGAGATGAATTATTTAACAATGAACATATCAAAGATTCTCCAAAAGCTCAGTGATTATTGTGACATAGAGACTGGCAAATCAGGCACATACTCAGCAATGTGGAGACACAGCGATGCTGCAAGGTAGCTTACAAATACATACAAGTCACGACCCATCTGCTACTCCGAGCTGCAGCACATCTATGCATTATTCTACATTCCATAGGTCCTCTCGACAAACCTTAAACCTTGGCCTCTTGGCTTCATTTTCATGTGTGTGTCACATACCAAACCCTTCTTCTAGAAGAGCTGGTGATCTCTGCCCCGGAGCCTGAGGATGGTGCTGACACCTCCATAGCGCAGAGCCCTGAGCTCCAGGCTCCCACCACTGGTCCATCTCTTGGTACGGCAGAGACACTAGAAAACACCCCCGGTGAGAAATCTAACCATGGCAGTGACATCAGCACCCCTGTGGATGACCTTTCACCTCCTGACCCTGTTGTGGCCCAACCCACACTGGAAGATGTTGTGAAAGATGTTCAAGCTGAACCCCCTCAGGCGGCAGAAGGGGAGGAACCGGGGGAAGCCAACGAGCTGGTGGAGGATGAAGCGGGAAGAGCAGGTACAAAAGGAATATGCCAAAGTTGACCTTTTAAGCCTTCAACGCTCAAACCCGTTCGATCAAAATGCATCCTAATTTCTCATTAAAGAAACATCTGAAGAGAGTTGAACTTTGAAATAAAAAAGATATATACTACCATACTCATCTAGGGCATGTTTAGAGCTGCATATCAAGAGTTCCAGGGGAGTTGGTTAAATATCACAGCAGACTTTCTGCGGTTTAAAACTTGGGTAGAATAAAGAAGTAGGAAACAGCTCATCATCAGCCCTGCCAAAAAAACATGCAGATGGCCAAGTTGATGTTGTTCCATTTGAATGAGCAGTAGATCACTCCAGACTGGTGAGGGAAGACCAGAAACTCGGGACCAGCGTGGAATGCTTTTTTCTGCTTCACTAAAGTGGATGAGAAATATGCACCTCATACGCTTTCTATGCCTCCATGCATCACGCGCGTCTCCTTTTGAGCAAGCATGATTTGTGACAGCCGGATGGCAGTTTGTTTGTCGAGAGGTACTTTTTGTGTCTGGAAAACTGTAATGTGATAGGGCGAAACAGATGGGGTGTCAGAGTGCAGCTTCCTTTATGGGCAGTTCATGGACAGTTGATTCAATTGTCACAAGACAAAGTGTATCAGCCCCTCGTGTTTCTGATGGGCAAATTGCTGTGTATTCATCTCAACACCCAGTGCCTCACTCCTCCGCCGCCATCCCCCTTTGCTGTCTCTGTCTGACCGTATCTGTTTAGAGACAAGTGAGCTGGGCCTGGAGGCGTGGAAGATTGGGGCTATATCTGCTGCAGTTTTCCTGGTCGTAGAGACGATTGTGATCATTATCTATATCCTCAAACGTCGTAACAAAAGCAGGTAGGTGGCAACGATTTCTAAGTGTTGTTTCATTGCCCAAAAACTGTTGGACTTAGCACAGTCCACATGTCCTTCACTTAATCTCCTTTGAGCCAGAAGTGTTTCCTGTTTCCTGCCGCCCATTGATGTAATTCGGGAAGGCTGAGTTACGCTGTACATCCAAGAGCCTCATACGAAAATAGATTTCCATTAAAGCTTTAATCTTGCCATACAGTCATACAGTAACATGATTTTTTTTCTCTTTTTTGCTCTGGCTCAGTCTTTGTAAAAACAGACTGTTTTTTTTCCTCCATTTATTTATTTATTTTCCGAACAGGGATTAAAATAATACTTAGTTTGCATTCACACTAGTACAAACCATATCCTTGTGACTACACTAATAGCTGAAATAAGCCATCTGATTGCTGTCTGTAGTACCAACAGCGCTACAATCACAGATGGGACTTTCAGCAGTGCTCGTACATGATTACTTCTGATGTTGCAGCTAACATTTCCACACTCATAGATGATACGAAGAGACTGTGCACAGTATTATCTGTCTTTCTCTCACCAAAAGATGAGAAAGGCCTCTCTGTGTACTAGACTTTTTTTGTTTTATTTCCTCACACCAGTATGCAACATGTGGTTCATTTGTAGGAGGGTAACATTTGGCTACGGCAGTAATACCTGAGATTTTGTCTGTTTGTTTGTTTGTTTGTTTGTGTGTGCACGTGCAGCTCCCTGGCCCTACAGCGGGCATGTGAGGAAGGGTGTGTTGAGCCTGAGGCAGCTACAGGAGGCGACTGCAGTGACGACACTCTTCCAGCAGGCAATGGGGACTCTCAACAGTATGTTCATTAACCTATTAAGTATCTATGGGGGTTGCACAGATAGCTGCGTGGAAAGATTCAGAGAGGAAGAGAAACACATTTCTTTTGGGTCAGTCACAAGCTCCCATAACAGTTGCAGTGCTCCTTAACACGTCTTTGGAGCTCTACTGAAGGGATAAACACCATTCTTCCGAAGGATTTTTCCCGCTTTGGTGTTCAAAAGAAGGTGGAGGAACGTGTTGAGACTGTGAACAAAAGTGCTTTAACTTTGTGCTTTTATAGTTTCCCTCTTCTTTATTTAAAAACTGAAATTGAAACACCTAATGATGCAAAGACCTCATGGGCAGCGTTGGTCTGGTATCCCAAGTCTCAAGATTTACTGGGAGCTATAAATACTCTAACCAGGTCTTTTGTCAGATTAGAAGCATCTAAAGGTTTCATTTCAAGGTTGACATGATCTGACTGAGTGCAGAGAATACCTCTCTGATAAGCTCTCTAGAGTGTAAATTTCATCTAGCACCAAACGGACTCCTGCAGCATTAATGCCCCTGTCACTACCACTACGGGCGGATGTCAGACTCGCCCACTGTCAGCCGACTCCATGCGGTGCACTGACCTGAAAAACTTGTGGCTCCTAGGAACCACAAGTTGTGTGTTTCTCAGCTGATTCCCTCCTGGCTGTTTTGTAAGCCATGCACTCAGGGAGCTGCTCATTGGGTCACATGAGAGTGTGAGTCCCATGAACACAAAGCATTACGGGGTAATACCTCTATTTCTCCTAATCAGACTAGCAGACTTGGATCAATAGTAAGCCAAGAGTGACCATGTGAAAGGGGTGAGAGTGTTTGTAAAATATGAGGAAGAAAAAAAAACCATGACAAGTCTTGAGGACTGAGAATCTGCACATAGTAACAGAACCCATGTCTGTTTTACATTGAGTGTGTGCGCTCCAGAGCGGGTGAATTTCAATTGCTTTAGCGGGTGAAAGTGTGCAAGACACAAAGAGAAATCTGGTGTGTGACTAGCACAGACGATAACAAAGCAACGCTGAATTATTAAACAGTCGACAGAGTCATCTTGAAATGTGTCCTTGTTAAGAGACTTTATAGAAGCAATGACAATCCAGTTGTCATTGGGAGAGGGAATCACTTAAAAAAAACGCTGGCAACAAACAGCAGAAGTGACTTTTAGATGGTGTTCTAAAAGTCACTTCTTTAGCGGCAGTAACAGCTCAACTATAAAGGCACAAAGTGGTGCTCCTTGTACGCAGAGTACAAGGATGCCAGAAGCAGTGCTGCAAAGCAAAACGCCGGTGAACTGAGGGAAAAACAGATCGTGTATAGTCTGGAAACCAAGATGTGCACTTTGAAAACTAAGGTCTGATTTGGGAACGGTTATAGCAGAGCAGAGATATCTGTACTCGGTACACATTCTGCAGTGTGCAAATGACTTGCTGGTTACATCAGGCTACACCCAGGAATTAAATGGTCCACGGTCAAATTAGTGATTATACATACAGCATATGCAACAATTAGACCATAGATCATAGGTGAAATTCATAGCATGGGTTTGAAAAAAGCTCCTGACAACATAGATAAAAAATCAGGCTACTTTGACCTTAAAATTAGACCATAACATTTTCATTGAGGCTCATTGTAGACGTCAGAACGTTATGTGCTATTAGTGGTAAGTTCAAACATAAACATTACACCACACGTCCTACTAGCTTTGCAATGAGCACACATTGTGTCTCCTCTTCTCTTGTGCACGGATTATACAATTGATATAAACATGGTTGTAAGAAAATGTCAGACTAACTGTGTGAGCCTCAGTTTCACGCTGGGACATTCAAACGATGTGTTACATCAGTAGCAGACAGTGTTTGAAGAAGCAAACGGTGGTTTGAAAAGACGAGGAAGGACAGCCAAATGAATGATTTAAAGTGGAGAGTAACCCATCACAAAGGAGGCTGGTAAATAAAAATAAAGAAATCCTAAGATCTCTAGACAACAAAACCTGACCCAGAACCCCTGGCCCTGTGCGAGGACCGCCTGAGGTTCGCGCAGGTAGAAGAGCTGCATTGTCGACCGCAGGACGTAATGAATAACTGCAAAGCATTCTGGGTGTGACACGGCCCCTCAGCGTAATGCATTTTGCATCTGGAATGACACAGAAGATGGCGGTGTGGATACCCTTGAGAGTAAATCAACCTGGGCGAAACTGCACGCAGCCCTTTTAGACATGCTTTCACCCGGGACACTGTCACCTGCAATTAGTCAATAATGTCAAGTGATCTATTTATATCTAGCTCTGTTGTTACCTCTCGGCGGGTCCCCTTCCACCGCAGTTTGTACGCTTCTCCATCTGTTGTGGAAGTCATTAAATAAACAGACCTTGCAAAGCGGTGAAAATATTCCCATTTGCTCGCAACATCATATCCAGCAGCAGTTCAAAAGCTATCGTGAGCAACAGCAAGTGACGTCGTGCGTGCGTGCATGCGTTTTACTGGTGCCCAAGGTGTCCCACCAGAATCAGCCTGCCTTTGTTTCCGCGTCTGACTTCATTCTTGTTTGTATCAAATGATTCCTGTAGCACGCACTCTGGCAGCAATTAATTATGCTACCAAACAACAGTGCTGCCCCCACCCAACCCCCTTTTTCCCTGTTACAACTGTTAAACTGCTCCTCTCCCCCAGGATAGCAGGACTCGACCCATCTGATGCAGCTTCGACCCCGGCCCCAAACAAAGAGCAGCAGGAGCGCGCGATAGCCATGGCTGACCTCCCGCCCAGCTCCGCAGAGCAGTCGGCCAATAGTGGACCAGGACCAGACTCCTCACAAGACCTTCGCACTTCTACCCTCTAGGGGTACAACTGTTTGCTTTTCCCCCCACTTCCTACTGTATCCAAACAAAACAAAACAAAACAAAAAAACACAAAAGCCACTCTCCATTCATGCACCCGGTCCCAGTTCTCCCATTGGAAAAAACAAAAGAAGGAATAAAAAACCCAACAAAGACTGCCTTGGATTCTGATGATAACAACTACTGTATATGCAATGTTTGGTGTTGATGACTTTGCGCCGGTGTCTGTGGATGTGAGGTGGAAAGATTCTGCAACACGTGTGAATGTGTAGACGTAGGTGTGCACATTAACAGGTAAGTGCACCTGTGTGAGAGACTGAACAGGGAGAGAGTTTTCAAAAGAAAAAAAAAACCTGAGAGAGGATAAAAAAAAGCGATGTAGGTGATGGTGCGTGTAAATGTGAAAAAAAAACGTTAATCCACTTTTGTGTCTGTAAGTTCTTTAGGCTAAAATTCAATTGTTGATGTGTTTTTTTCATACTGAGCAAAAGACTCATACTGTGGTGATGTATGAATAATCAATACATCTTATTTAGTAATTGCTCTGGCTGTCACCGGGAACCATTTATGTACAGTGTCATTAAAAACACCAGTCTATGAACAAAAAATGGAAGTTTAAACTTGATTTTTATTCTGTATAACTCCTGACCTTTGCATTTCACTTGTGGTTTGAATGGTACCAAATAAAAACAAACTTCAATGTTCATGCTTTTTTTGCTCCTGACATGGCCTGAAAAATAACGACTGTTCTAACACAAGCACAACAAAGTAATCACTGGGAACCAATGACTCATTTCTTCTCACATATTGTCAAGAATTCTTCCCTCGACACCTGATCGCCTCCACAGATGGCAAACCAGCACCTTATTGTTACTTGTCTGGTGTGAAGTCCACACGTATGTGGGTACCGTCCACACACACACACACACACACACACGCACACACCAGTTTAATGACGCTGGAGGCAAAACTTTAAGAGAGCTCCATCCAAGTTGAAGATATACAGTTTGCAGAGTTGATGTGTAGTCAGGGGACAGTGCTGCCATCTTCTTCATTCTGAATTAGGGGTTTTGGTGCAATTGTGAATGGGCCTTTCTAGATATTTGCACATGAATGGACTTTTGTTCTTTCGAAGAAGAGAAGTGTCAGAATATAGCCACTGCTAGCTAGTCCAAACTCTGAGGTCAGTTGTCTTGGACGACACCTGGTCTTGAATTCATGAATCCCCTATGGTGAGAGCAGGATATGTAAATTAGAGGCTGGACTTCTAGTTGCAGGTTACCCACTAAGACCTCTGATTGGCCAACATATAGTTTACAGTGACCTGCTGTTGGTTTGACCCTGGATTCGGCTTCAGTTTTGTGTGTTCTGAAATAGACAAATTTCCTTGAGATCATGGTTGTGTGTGTGTAAGGAAGGAGAAAAGACCCCTTAGGAAACTATGTGTGCAGACAAGGAGACCAAGTCCACGTCAAGTATGACGTAAGCATCGGTGCAACTTTATAGATGAGTCTTTTATTGTCTAATAGACACAATACACACACTGTCATCATCTGGGTTGTGATCACAAGGGATATGAATGAGTTTCAGAAAGCACTTGAACCCTGAAGTGTATTCATGTGTACAGTGTTTAGTGCATGCATGTGTGTGTGTGTGTGTGTGTGTGTGCTCTTACACAAGGTCTGGTCATGCGCTTAAGAACTATTTAAGCCAGGAAACCAGAATGGGCCGACTCTTGGGGGATTGCAGGTCTGCAGACAAAGAGGAGCAGCATGCACAGTCAGAGGTAGGGGAAACACACCACACTGATGCTCATAATGAACTGTAGAACGCAAGAAGCCTACGACTTGTGTGCATATATGTATATATAATTACACTAGTGGCAATTGTAAATCATGGTTTGGACGAGGATATGCAACGAATATGACAACGTATGTCGTGTTTATGCAAGTAGGGCATTCAATCATTCTAAGCACACAGTATCACTGCGTATATTACAAGCGTATGTAAAACACGTCCCTCCCCCCATGTTTTCTTTGTTAATTCGTGAGATTTCTTGGGTGGCTGTTATCAGTGTTTTGTTATAAAAATGAACTGATCTGCCAAATTATTAGTCACGCCGTCATTCATGTCTAATCGCCAAGCTTCAAAACACAAGCTAATCTAACGCTAAAGAAAGTTGGAGCGAATCGTTCTTTCGGCGTCTATTGTTGAAAGCACTCGTGGACCCGACGTGCAAGCTAATGGCTTTGTGAATTATGAACAGCGACTCGTGCTGCCTGTAGGGGCGTGTGAAAAAAAGCCTCAGAAGTGAAGTTTTTCCGGAGGAATGTTAAGACAGCCGGCTTTGACGAGAGAGCACAAGCCATTTGAGTCGCTGCTGAGCTTAACCGGAGCACTTCAGCGGCGTATTGAAACTCAATGTCTCCATCTCACCGAGAGGCGTGCTGGGGAGACCCGCAGCACCCTTACAACCCCGGACACGATAAGTGGTTTAGCAAACGACGGTTCGACGTGGAACATCAACTCTCAACATGTAAAACGTGTCTATACCCTGTGTCTTCCTTAACCTCGTTTCTCTGGTCTCGCTCGCCTGGAGCGCTCTTTGGCCTCCTCTCACCGCTCTCCTCTCTGTATTTCGGCAGCGTGTGGAGGGTGGGCCTCCTGGTGGCGGCCCTGTGCGTCACCCAAACGACAGCTCAGTTTCCCCGGGAGTGCGTCACCCCCGAGGGGCTGCGAAGCGGCCAGTGCTGCCCGTCCCTCTCAGGGGCGGCGGGGGACGAGTGCGGCTCCAGCACGGGGAGGGGGCAGTGCGTGTCCATCGCCGCAGACAACCGGCGCCACGGGCCCCAGTACCCCTACGCCGGCCGGGACGACAGGGAGCGCTGGCCCCTGAGGTTCTTCAACCGCACGTGCCAATGCAACGGCAACTTCAGCGGCCATAACTGCGGGCGATGCCGACACGGACTGACCGGGCCGAACTGCGATCAGAGGATCACTGTGGGTAAGGGAGCGGATTCTGTCTGGGCTGTGCAGTGGGAGTGGGCTGCAGATGTGTAGGAGAAAAAAAAAAAGAAACACCAGTCAAGGGATTGAAGGCAGCGTTTATTGTTAGGGGAAAGAAATGTCTGTGTTAATTTTTAATAACATTTTCTTTCTTCCTCTCCCCCTCTGATCCTCCGTCATCTCGACAACTCCGTGCTTTCCCCCTTCCTGCCCTCCTGTCTGCTCCCTCCCCCGTTAACCTCGCTCCAGTAAGGCGGAATATCATGCAGATGAGCGCAGCGGAGAAGCAGGCTTTCATAAACGCCTTGGACCAAGCCAAGAGGACGGTGCACCCCGACCTGGTCATCTGCACGCGCCGGTACACAGTTCAGCACATACGTTACAGTAGTCCACCCGCTCTGCAGGAGCTCCATCGTATTGAAAAGAAAAAAACCCGTTACAGTAGGAATATTTGATGAATTAATGAAGCGATTTCAAAGGGGGACTGATCTTTAGTCAGCCAGCCTTTGGTCTTGTATCAAAACTGCGGATCAGTCAGTCTAGCCAAAGGACTCGCAGGCTCAGTCGAGCTGAGTCTGGTAGTTGAAAGCTCAGCAATAGAGCTATAGTTGAATTCACGCTGTGGTCGGAAAATTATCTGAAATATCACAGAAAATTTCTCACGGCAGCTTTCCGTTTAAGCTGCAGGTGGAAGAACAAATTATCAGTTTAGAGAGGAGTAAAGGGATTTATAATCTTCTGAGCAACAGTACATAAATCTGTGAATAACCTCCTTCTAAGTCGGCTGAGGATTATAGTAGATTAATTTTTTTTAGGCAACTCTCTGCTGCAGGTAGCAGAAGCCTTTTAACCTCAGAATAAAAAAATAAAAAAATAAAGAAAAACATTTCATCTTCATTAATGGCCAAGCCTGGGATCTTAGCTACAGGCCCCACATTTGAAGTCTCCCTGGGAAGTCTCCATACAGAAATAGAAGATAGACACTTTGCTGCTCGACTAAAAACAGAAATCACTGCATACCAAATTAACCAAATGAAACGTTTTACCCTCTCATCTGCAGCTACCAGGAGGTGTTCGGGGCCGACGGCAACACGCCGCAGTTCGAGAACATCACTGTTTACAACTACTTTGTCTGGAGCCACTATTACTCAGTCAGTAAAACCTTCATGGGAGCGGGCCAGACCAGCTTTGGCGGCGTGGACTTCTCCCACGAGGGCCCCGGTTTCGTCACCTGGCACCGTTTTCATCTGCTGCAGCTGGAGAGAGACATGCAGGTGAGAGGAGAGGAGGGGAGCGCAGGGGGAGTCATGGAGAAGGGAAGGAGAGAGGGAGGGAGGGAGGGAGGGAGCGAGAGGGATGGATAGGAAAGCAGGGGAAGCTTTTGGGGCTGATGGAGGGATGGAAAAGGAAGTGAAGATGTGGGAAGGGATGATAAGGAGAGGAAGGAAAGAGAGTGGGGATTTGAGAAGAAGCAGACAGGGCGGGGAGGCATCCTGAAGGAGAGAGAAGGGGAACATACAGGGGTAAGTACACAGAAACACACCAAAGGTTGGAAAAGGAGAGAAATGATGGGAACGAAATTGCAAAGACAAATCCTCACGGGCTATATCGACCCATCCACCATCCGTAAACCTATCCACTGTATGCAGGACATGCTGGGTGACCCCACGTTCGCCCTGCCCTACTGGAACTTTGCCATCGGGGGCAGCGAGTGCGACATCTGCACCGACGACCTGCTGGGGGCCAGGAGCTCTTTCGACATGAACTCTATCAGCCCCAACTCCGTGTTCTCCCAGTGGAGGGTCATCTGCGAGAGTGTTGAGGACTACGACACCCTGGGCACCGTCTGCAACAGTAAGGCCAGGGCGCGCACACATACACACACACACACACTGCAGCTACAGCGCGGCTTTGATATACAGCGTAGTCTCAGCTGCATCAGAAAAGAGGGCAAAGAGCTCATAAAGAGAGCATGTAGAACATAAGTTGCTATAAATAATACCACACAGCTGTTGTGCTGCATTCGCTATTGCTCGCTATTACTCCAGTTTGTTTGAAAGTGCTCCACTCGTTAGGCAACTTCTGCTCCGTCGCCGTATGCACCCAAAGCCTGGAAACGATGGCCTCTGAAACTGTATTGTTTTTTTTTGTATTATTCAGCTAGCCTAATTTCTCCACAGCAGGCATCAGAGCACGCAGTAGTTTTCCGTGCGTTAATTCCCAACGGGTCAAGCGGTTTAAAACTGGAATAAGGCAACTCCCCGAGACACGGTTATAAGCCGGACTTTAGGTGATCAGATTGGAATGGATTGGATCTCATTCCACACCGGCACCAGATTATAACCCTGAATCGCTACTCTTGCTCGAGTTTTCAGATAAACTTCAGTCATTCGATATAATTTTTTTCCCCCATCCACTATTGTGGAATAATAGAACCAATCCTCTTATAACCCAGTGCTTTACTACAAACACGTAAAGCGGATGGGGGTGCAAAGGAGATGGTGGGGGTGGGGTCCCTTTTCGAACAATCTCGTGCATTAAAAGAAAAAAAAAATCAGAGGGAATTTGGTAGCCGAACATGTGAGTGGCCAACGTGTGAGTGATCTGTCTTATTAATCCCCTTAGAGAGTCATGACAGGCCTGGTATTTCCTGCGTCAACAAGCAACGTCTCCTTAAATGGGTTAGGGGGGTTGCCTCATTTGTGCGTGTGCTCGTTGAAGACAGGAATCTAGCAGTCTACTGGTTCCTTTGATCTGAGGGAATAATCTTCAAACAGACAGACAACTCCGTTATGTAGCCTTCTGTTTATGCACTTGTGTGCGCCCGTGTGTGTGTGTGAGTGTGTGTGTGTGTGTGTGTGCGTGCGCGCAAGTGTGTGCTCGTGGGAAGAGAAAGCGCCAAAAAAAAAAGGAAGAAAGGCAGAGAGGAGAAAAAAAAAAACTTCTGTTCAGTCACACAGCTCTCACTCACTGCTGTTGACTTTTCGTGAATAATTAAAAAGGAAGACTGTCACCCTGTCATGTTTACGGCAGATCAAACCGGCATAGACTCCTACATGGAATTAGAAAGTAGTTAAATAATACAACATGTCTAATCATCTCTCTTTGGAAATTCTTTGGGGACCACTGACACGCGTCTGCGATTGTGCTGTGGAAAAAAACTGGAACCGTCCAACATTTCAAGTTATCCTTCCGCGCAGTCTGGACTGTGGAGGAAGTGATGGTTCACCTGGTGCCAGAGCGTGATCTGTCTTTGCTTCCCAGGCAGTGAGACCAGTCCCATCAGGAGGAACCCGGCGGGCAACGTGGCGCGGCCCATGGTGCAGAGGCTGCCACAGCCCCAGGACGTGTTGGACTGCCTGGAGCTCAACACCTTTGACACTCCCCCCTATTACTCCACCTCCTCCGAGAGCTTCAGGAACACTATCGAAGGTGAGAGCGTGATACCATTGCGGGCTAGGAGCAGATTCTGCATTTACTCATCGCAACATGCTGCTTCACTGGCACTCAAGTCAGACCTCAAAGCTGCCGAAGTGACGAAGCCAAAAAAAACACAAACACACACACTAAACCCTCCACCCACACGCACATATGGTTCCCTCCAACATGGCATTTCTTGTTCCTAATTTTGGTGAATCTGAGCTTTCATTTTATGTCCTTTTTCCTGTTTTTGTTTTTCTTTTAGGCTATAGCGCCCCCCAGGGGATGTATGACCCCGTGGTCCGCAGCCTCCACAACCTGGCCCACCTCTTCCTCAACGGGACAGGAGGACAAACCCACCTCTCACCCAATGACCCCATCTTTGTCCTGCTGCACACCTTCACCGATGCCATCTTCGACGAGTGGCTCAGCAGGCACCGGCCAGGTGAGCACACCTGAACCCGAACCAAGTGCAGGGCTTCGACCCAGTCAGAGGAAAATGCTTGAACCCGTTTTCTCTTTGACCTGCAGGTGACATAGTCTACCCCGAAGAAAACGCTCCCATTGGGCACAACCGAAGATTCAACATGGTTCCCTTCTGGCCACCTGTCACCAACTCTGAGATGTTTGTCACTGCCCCAGAGAACCTGGGATACTCCTATGAGGTCCAGTGGCCCAGTGAGTAGCAGTGCACACACACACACACACACTTATTATACAATCAGGTTACCTCCTCAATGAGGGCAAACCTCCTGTGCAAACATGAAGGCAGTGGCATAAAAATTAGCCTGATCTGAAACGAAACATAAAATGCTCAAATGAGAAACAACTCATCAAGGAGCAAAAAAAAGTTAACTCAACAAAACCCTGAACATAAGAAGTCCAAAGAAAAGAATCCAAGTGAAAAGATTTCTGAAAATATTGTAATTTGGCCAGGTTATCATAATCCAAAGAGTTGTAGAGTAGTAGCAACTGGCCTTGTACACCTACAGTACAGTTGCAATGACTATGCAACCCCTTGGATAATCAAAAAGAATAAGACAGGGCAAAAAGTTTGAACAGGTGGGTTTTTGTATGGGTTTTGATGGTTAGATTTGATTGGCTAAGCAACACTAGGATCGGTGGAGGGCAGTTAGGGTGATGTCACAACAGAACAGAAATCTGAAAGGGAAACGCAGAAAAGCGTGACCTCTGATGACCTGTCCTCCTCAGCTCGGGCCTACACCCTGTCTGAGATCATCACCATCGGCATCGTGGCGGCGGTGCTGGTGGTGGCGGTGGTGGGCGGCGTCATCGCCTGCGCCATCCGCGCCCGCTCCTACCGCTCGGCCGAGGCCCTGGAGCCGCTGCTGGGAGAGACCTTCCGGCGCTACTCGGAGGACGACCGGAGGTTTGACAAGTCCCAGTCGGTCGTCTGAGCCCTCGACTTCATTTTTTTTTTTAAACAAAGGCCTTTATGTTTTCGTTTTTTTTTAAATTCCCGCCCATTTCTTCTAATAAAGTTGAACTGGTTTTGAACCCAGAGCTTGTGTGTCCATGTCAGAGTATTTTCTTTTCTTTTTTTTTCTACATTGAGAGGGTCGGCAGAGTCTCCGGATCTTTTGTTTTTGACACATGCAGCAGAGGAGGTCAGACAGCAGTCGGGAGGGCAGGCTGCCTGGAGCGGCTCCGCTTTTAATGAACAGGCAAATTGCCCATCGTGGACAGCGCGGAGTCCATCCTCCATCCTCCCGCTTCACGTTGCTAATGTACTCATGCAGACAGAGCCCATGTATGTGTCTATTCCCATTCCTCTCATTCTGCTCTTAATGTAAGCCTACCTCCGTGTAAATAATTCGCTGCTTTTATTTCGCAGGTTTTTAAATCGGAGGCGATTTGCTGCAGGCGCAAATTTGCTTGTCTTGAGCCTGAGGCTAACGAGCAAATCAAACCACTTAGATTTAATGTTGCTTCTCGCCAATGAGTCAAATGAAGTCCATGCAAAGCTACACGTCTTCATGCCAACACACACACACACACACACACACACACACACACACACACATACACGTACACACACATCGCCCTCATGTGGCTATAAACCATTACTGCGACAGGAGGTGGCTCAACATTAAAGGTACAAATTGTAAACTGGAGTCAGGCTTTAGCCATGCATGGTTTATGATGATTAAATGTATGGATTAGTGCAGAATGTATCATTAAGTCCTGCTATTTGCTATCGACAAATGATGAAGCCACTAGAATGATGATTAGTTCAAACTGAAGGAGGATTAATGCATGAACTGACAGCTGCTGAAATTAGCTAGATTTCAGTCCCATAAAAGTACATCATCATCAGTCACTATAATTATCACGTGAATACTTGTATCTGTCCACCAGTTAGAGAGAAAAAAATGCTTTTGTTTTCTTTGAGGACATCTTCAACAAACTTAGTGTTTCGTGGGGAATCTAACTCAAAGCACAAAGTAAAGTAATCTGGTTGACAATTATTCAACCATTTAACAATGTGGTTACTGGTAAGCAAGCTGCAATGTATTGTGGAGAGAGCTGGGTGTGGTGGGCAGGCTGAGATTCCAGAAAAAGGATATTGCAATTAGTTTTAACTTCTGTGGGTTATGTTGCATCAGTGAGAAGTTTCTTAAGAAAGCAGCAGATGGCAGAATGTGAAGCTGATGAAAGAAACAACAAAAAGCAAAATGGAGAGAAGAAGCTCTGATCACAAATAAGATTCACTTCCAAAAAGCTCAAGAGAATGAAAATTATTTTTCAGTGTTCTTTTCAGTCCTCATGTCTTGGCTCACACGGTTTTTAGCGCAATTGTTCTGCTTTTCATAAAAATAAAATGTCGCCTCGACTGATCAGTCAGCTGTGTAGCGCACAATGCACATGGGATAAAGTCCTCCGTATCCTGTCCTGACCTTGTTATCTGTAAGGAAAGACCACCTGCCCCCATGTAATCATGCATAAAAGCAATCAAGCAACATCACGTATTTATGATCGCATGTTTTATCTGTGGAGGCTTAAGCTGGAGCTGCGGAGAGAGGTCCACCGAGGTCAGGGATGTCTTAGCCTCAGCCGACCTTTCTGGGCATTTAGCGGCCCGAGGCGCAGTTTATCTTTCATACTTCATGGCTATTTCTCAGGCCTGTCTGGTCTTGTTATTTTCTCTTCCCTGTTTACTCTGTGTTTTCCTTCTGCCTGTTTTTTTTTCTATCCCCTCCATACCTGTCGTTCAGCAACCTTGTTAGCTGCGTCCTGTTCCCGGTGCCTCTGTCAAAGACCTGCTTTCCCACTCTCATCACTTAATTAACTAGTTGCTCAACTTTTACATTTAGCCCAGTTTATAGTTAAGCTGTCTGTGTTTTACTCCTCTTTGCTTGACAGCTCATCTCCCTGATATTCACTCACACATGATAGCTTATGAAAAACCTGATATCACTATTATTCCTCTCCCTAGACCCCATCTCTCACAAAATAAAATTGATAAAAAAAATATATCCATATATCCGATTATCTTACCTGCCTTGCATCAACTGGCGTTGCAGGGGTCTTCTGGAGCTTACCCCAGGGTACACAGGCAGCCAAGGAATAGATCCTGAACAGGTCACCAGTCCACTGCAGGGGACTCAAACCTTTCACTCTTGTGCAATTTCCTGTCTCCAGTCAGCCTGACCATCTGTGTTTTTGGACACAGGGAGAGCATTCAAACTCCACACATACCCAACTTCAACCAAAACGGCCCACCGCTGGTCCGGAGCGGGCTCCACATGCGAACCAGTTGCAGAGTGGCGTTATTACGTCACTGTAACGTTGTTGCCGTTGGTACGGATTGGAACCATGTCCATCTTTTATACACACTCTCTGGACTGTCCTGTCCCGTGACTGTCCTGTTTCTCCCCAGCTGCCATCTGTTATTGTTCTTTTTGTGTCCCTTTAGTCTTTTCTTAGCTTCTTTAGCCACCGTCTTTTCACTATTAACTTCTCTCGTGTAACGAAAAAAAAAAAATGGCGGACTTGGTCTCAATAACCCCGCCCCTAGTCTCTGACATCACTGCTCTGGAACCAGTTTTTCTCGTAACGTGATTTCTTTTTCTTTTTCATTTAAAAGAATGAAAATGGAAAGAAGTTTCAAGCTGAACACTAACCTTCCAACTACCCATCAGTCTGACCGTAATAGACACTATCAATCAGCCAGGCTGTGTTTTAACAAAGGTGAATGCAAATTTAATTTGAAATGAGGCAACAACATTTAGGAAACAAATTTCAGGCCAACAATTGCCAGAATTGAGATCAAAATCCTGAAAAATCACTCAAACAAACAAAAAAGGTTAAAAGGAAAGATTATATGGGTGGTATGGCTGATTAGGCTCGCATTATTTCTCATTTCTACAGTCCTGATTGGCCTTGCCTAAAGTTCTACATTGCAAATAAAGTTGGACGAGCACTGAAAAGTGCTAATAATCAGAACAGAAAGTGGAATTATTTGACAGGCAGATTCTTATTTTTAATGAGACAGAGTGCTTTTAAAACTCATAACAAGATGATGCAGGGTGTCACGCCACGCTTCTCTGCTATAACTGCACGCCTTTGTCTAATTATTTCTGGCTTCGGGCTATGCTGCTGAATAAATAGCATTTTTATGGGCACACATGCCTCTCAGTGCCAAATTTCCAATCAGTCCAAGTCATTGTTTGTGACAACCTTGACTCTGAATTACTGTGGAAATGGTCACATCTAAATAAAAAAAAAAGGTAATTTACTCTGTAGATTTAGTATATGCACAGTGGCTACAGTGAGCCTGACAGGATATTTTTATCTCACTCTTAGGAAAGCAGGATTTCAAGATTCAGCACTGGACTGAATTACTTAGGATTGGCATTTTTTGCAGTGCAGGCTGGTATCTTAAAGAATCTCATGGGAGTGGAGGGAGAAGAAGAAGAAAAAGATTTTTCTCCTCTTTTTTGGATCCACAGTCAGTTGGCTGTTCTCTCTGTACCAGCGGGTTACACTAACAGCAAAAAGACACAATCCTGAGGATTTATTAATATGGATAGATGTGACAGTCACACACAGAGCAGTCATTTGGCCACTGCAACTCTCCTGGGAGAGAGGATCATTAGTGCCTTTCATGTCAAGTCCGCTCTCATGAAAGTCATCTCTATCTAAACCGTGAAGAAAAAAAAAAAGCATTACAGTAGGACAGCAAGAACGCACTGTCTGTTTCACAGGAGGCTGAGAGAGGCCTTGCTGTGGAAAAGGTCCAGTTGCCTTTGGCCTGCTGGAACTCTACTTATAAATGTTTGAGGGAAAAAGGAATTTGAGCCTAGCTTTGGAAATAAGAA
This sequence comes from Karalla daura, assembly GCA_029224185.1. Taxonomy (NCBI): domain Eukaryota; kingdom Metazoa; phylum Chordata; class Actinopteri; order Chaetodontiformes; family Leiognathidae; genus Karalla; species Karalla daura. Next base: position 9,285,004 of record CM055189.1, on the reverse strand, counting down.
CAAAGAAAAAGAGGGAGAGAAAAAAGAAAACAGAAGATCAGTTCTGTTCTTTAATGAACGAGAAAAACAAAGCACTACTGTGACAAGAACTCCATGAAAACCACTCAAGATCACATGATTAAACCATAGTACTAGAAAATATGCACATTTTGCTTCTCGGATGCCAACAACATTTTTTTCACAAAAGAAGAGCAGCTATATTCCGGGTATCATCCTCTTTAAATGCACAAAAAGCGTTACGTCATTTTTCCTCCTTAAAAGCCTTTTCATGCCAGCCTTTAGCCCAGGCAGTCGTTCATCTGGAGAAGGATAAAGCAGCCGGCGATGGCGGGGTTTCAATAAAGCTTGCAACGTGAACAGATGGCTTTGATTAATGCGGAGGTTCCAGACAGGATCTCCCTAGATGCTTTCTATTTCCTAAATGAGACATTTGTGTGCAAATGTATTGTTTGTCAAGTTGTCACCGGTAATTGATGGGAGACTTTTGTGAATTTCTAAAATAAAAAAAATAAACAATAGTTTCTGCTTGCTTGGCATGTCAGTGACACAGGTCAATAATGCTTTTGTTCTAACATTTACTGTAATTTCTTAAACTAAACTAATCTAAACTAATCCTCCTCTCTTCACCTCTCCTGTCCCCACCCTAATCCCTACTCTGTGATTCAGCGCCATCCTGTCATTTTGTGATATACAGTGCGACACAAACTCCATCTTGGCACCTTGGCTCAACTTGAGTGATGCCGAATGTATAAAGGCAGAGAAACAGAGGACTACCACTGCGATAAAACATCTCGGAGGCTAAAGTCAGCTCAGTGGTTTGGAAATAGATGCAAAAATATGCAAAAGGAATGTGAAAACACTCTTGCATCTCTGCTTAAAACTGTAACTGCGGGCACAGAAGTCCTTGTTTAACAGTTCAGGAATCGCAGATTTTCTCAAATACTCTGGTCTGCATCTGCAGGCTTTGAAAGTCAAACAACGCGGTATCCACTGGCTTATCCGACTTTGTTTCAGAGAGGGACAACGCAAAGTATCTGATGACAGGACAGCCTTCTGTGCCGCAGTCCTCGCTCATTAAAACATGAACATATTTAAGGTGGCCGCCCTCTCTCAATGACATTAGACACACAGGAGTATCAGGAAGGACATTTTTATGCACAAAACTCTAGCAAAGGAACATTTAATGAGAGTGCTCACAGGACAAGCAGTTAAGCAGTGTAACGCAATGCCAAACACACCTGCACGTAAGTGTGTGCGTTGTGACTCTGGGGACTACCGACATCCATGGAACAAAATGATGTACAGCGATTTAACACATGATTATCACAATGCACAGTTTCATATAAAACAGGAACGCAGGGCTTTCTAAACAACAAATGTGCATCTCACTATAACAATACTTATTCAAAGTCCTAGAAAAAAACCAAGTGATAAAATAGCGGAATATGAAAGCAATAATAAATAATAAATCATTCACTCTTAGACAAAACTAACAAGCGCTAGGAGCTGCTTTTCAGAGGTAACAAAATGAGCTCTTCTAATCTGCCTTTCTTAGCATGTGGTCATCATTACTAATTATCAACACGCCTTTCAATGCATCGATTTCTTGAGCAGCCATGACAGTGAGTAAAGCAGAATCAAAGTCTCTTCTACCTACAAAGCTTAATGCCATAGAAAAGATTGGCAGAAGCACTTGGCATGTTTTGCATCATCTGAGTTTTGTCTTCGCAGCGGTACAGTGAGACAGCCACACGTGATGTTGCGTCTCCAGAAAGGTTTGTGTAACATTTGTATGTGAGGTCGACACATTTCGAGGTTTATTCATGAGTGCGGAGCAAAGTGTAAAATGTTATCAGCAGTCATTCTGGCCTTTAATATCAGCTACTGATCCTTACCTTTTGATGCCGCTCAAACAGTTGATCACGCTCATATGATTTCAGATAAATGCTTACATTGAAATTACCTCACAGCAATATGAGAACTGCTTCGATTTTAGTTGAGTTGTTTTCCGCATTTCTTGTTGTCTTGTTTTCTCTTGATTGATTTTGTGCACATGTGTCTGTGCAACCCTGTAATGTCAAGCATCTCGACCATTTCCTACTTTTCTTCTTTATCATTCACCAGTTGTTCCTAGGGTTAACTGTCCTGACCATCTCGACGGCTGGTTGATTGATTTTCCTGGACATATCCCGCACTTTTGTTTGGACTGTCTTTTGACTTTTGACATGTGCCTGCCCTGTTAGTCTGTAAAACGTTTCTACAGCCATTAAATCACTGATCTACAATAGCTCTGCCTCAGTCATATGTATTTGCGTCTTAGCTTGCCAGCCTTACTCGGACATTCATCAGGCTAGCTTCCCCCAAACTTAACTCAGATACAATTATAAATATATCTCATGTTTTCCTTTCAATAGGCAAATCTCACTTAAACTTCCACCGTGTCCATGTTCGCCTGCTCGCTGGTTTCAGAGCAGTAGAACAGACGTCACAGGGACAGCGACTTCACAGCCGCCCGATGACACAGAGGACTCGGTGTCTCAGGAGAGCACGGTCAGGACCACGGTTCCTTTGGTCTTCTTAAGGATGTCCACGGCCTCAGCGTGGGTGACGCCCTCCAGACAGTGGCCATTCACAGCGATGATCTGGTCCCCACGCTTTAGCCTGCCGTCCTCAATGGCCGCCCCCTGCGGAGCGCACACAGACCAGACCATCAACACGTGAAGGTCAGGCTTCGCTAGCCTGTTTACGCTGTTATCGCACAGCGAGGGGGCAGGAGTGTGATAAGCAAGAGAGAGAGCCTTTCCCGCCTATAGCCTTTGAAATATATAATGTCTTAGTTATTTCAGTTTACAGAGTAGTAACGAAGTTTAGGTGGATATACTTTTCTTCTAATCTTTACATGTAATACTTATTAATCAGGGGTGATATTCACTCAACAGCTGCTCGGAGACTCTAGCATCCCACGACTGTGGTTTACGTTCCGTCATGCAGTCCCTGTGCCGGTGCAACTGAGCACCGCGACACACTGAGATTATACATCTGAATCTCAGGATCTCCGAGGACAGAGTCCTCCTTGGGGAGGGACTTTCCTCTAACCTTGTTGAAGACGGTTTTGATGTAGATCGGCAGGTCTCCGTGAGGGCTGCCGAACCCCCCTACGATGCTGAAGCCCAGGCCCGACGCGCCTCTCTCCAGGGTGATGGTCTTGTACGTGCGAGCACTGCAGGAATAGATGCAGAACAATGCGTTGCAGGGCTATGCAAGTGTGGGAGCGAGTGCTGCAAAAGCTCCGCGGTGAAACAGGCTGTGACTTGTGTGATCTCATCTCACCAGGGTAGGCAATAGGTGAGAAAAGAGGTGAATTTCTAATGTGATGTATTCTTAGATCCTGGAATCACTACAGTCTGGGTTTCAGAAATAAAGTGCAACAGTTTCTCAGCCTTGGGGTTGGGTTGCTTCTTTTCCACAAAGGGTTGCAACAGATTTAAGACTGATAGCCTATACGGGTGTGGCGTCCTGAATCACGAATAAGTCAGCGTTGTGAATAATAATTATTTGTGCAAGTAATGGCCCGCTGGCAAATGCGTTTGTTGGAAACAGTTGGTCTTGGGTGTTTTTGCTGAGGAATGGTAAATCAAAGTGAACACGGAAAACAAAGCAAAATACAAATCATGGTGGCTCGTTCTGGCCAAAAGCACATTCGTCTCGGTGCTTTTTAACACCGCGTCTGCACTTTCTCATTATTGCCGAGGGGAGCGGGACCCGTGTTTGTCCTCTTGTCGGGATGCTGGTTCTCACCGGAGGCTGTTGTTAAAGCGGGGCAGGCCGCTGCTCTGCTCCAGCGACTGGGCATGCACATCGTTGTGCTCCTTTGTGCTGCACCCACCAGGACCTGCTGCCACCTTCACACACACACACGCACACACACACACACACACACACACACACACACACACACACACACACACACACACACACACACACACACACACACGCACACACATACACAGATACAAAATCTGTTATCGTGCTGGTGTATTTCCAGTCCGTATGCTAATACAGTGGGAGTGATGAAAACACGAATCATTCTTGTACTTTTTTTTTTCTTGCACACAATGTACTTGTCAAGAGCATCTGACACCCAGTTCCTGACAAATACCCTCTTTTTTTCCTGTTATGAAACAGAGACCCTCCCAGAGCCTTGCTAACATGAACACAAACAGTGTGAAATCAGTGTCAGAAACACCATTGTCTTAAAATTACAGTATAGCCCTCGCATGCCGATAACGAAGAGATGACTGAACTGTCAAAGTTTCTATTCGGTATGAAAGGCTCGAGGTTTGCGTTGTTCGTACTGGGTGTAGAACGAGTGTGATGTTTCTGATGGTTTTTTGGATAAAAGTAAGAAAGCAGGTTAGGTTAACATGTGAATTGTTGAAATGATGTGTATGTCACTTCCTGCTTCCCATATGATGCAGCAGTGACTGGGTGACACTGTGACAGTACCTGCAGAATGATGGTTCCGGAGGTGTTGTTGAGCAGGGCTCCGGCCTGGACATGAGTCATTCCCTCCATAGAGACCCCGTTGATGGTGAGGATCCTGTCTCCCGTCTGGGTAACACACACACACACACACACACACACACACACACACACACACACACACACAGAGAGAGAGAGAGAGAGAGAGAGAGAGAGAGAGAGAGAGAGAAAGAGAGATACTTGCTGCTTTTCTTCATCAATATATAGCAAATTCAACTTCAAACGGGGATGTAACATTGCTCTATACTCTAATTACTATGTATTTGCAAATCTTATTATAAATATGCATCTGGCCCTGTAGCTTCACTTTCATAACACATTAAAACACTAGCAAAAAACTCAAATCATATCCCCGAAGCAACAAATAAATTGCAAATAAATAAGTTATTTTTATGAGAGCTGAATTTCTGACACCAGCCAGGGGATGAGTGCTTTCAGATCTGTCCCCACAAACACGCCAATCACACTAGCACACACACACGCACATGTATACGTAGACACTCCCCACCTGTAACTGCTGTGTTTTGGCAGCCAGTCCATTTGTATCCATGGTAGCAATAAAAAGAGATGGGTTGTCATGGGGACTGCCCACTCCTCCTGCTATGCTGATGCCCAGGGAGTCATGTGGACCCTGTGGTGATACCGCACACAAACACACACACACACACATGCACGCATGTACACACACACACATGCGTTACAGACATGTTGGACAGTGAACCAAGCAAAAGTAGTGGAAGTGATGTTTATGGGAGACTGTCAAATGCAATTTTTGATAATCAAGTTTTGGATTCTCAGCCCTACCTTCTGTATCATTACTTTTCTGATGCCGTGGGAGCCTTGAGATGCTGTGGGACGGTGAGATACATTTAAGTACGCAGCCTGAAAGACTGACATCCCATCTGCTAGTGGTGAATTATTTAGCATTTCAAACCAAAGCATCATTGAGAAAGAGTCTCACTAATAATACGATTTTGCTTTGAGGCAACGCGCGCCACTCACAGGAGCTTCCTGCCCTGTTATCTGTCTCCATCTGGTGGCCGTGGGAGGCATCGCATCCACTCGAGTGTGTCCGGGCGGAGCAGTCGGACTCTTCGCTCTGGATAAAACAAAACTTAAAGTAGTCCTATTCACAGAGCGCGATAGTTAAAATGGAGCAATGGTTTGGCTACAGACAACATCGAAAATGGGCAGTTAAATCCATAACGTGAAACCTGAACATCTGAAACCTCGCCCAAGGAATCTATCTATGTATGTATCTACCTATGTATTCATCGATCTGTGTATGTATGTATGACAGTGGAATTTGCCAGTTAAGCCATGTTGCTTCTTTTTGACTAAGTATTGAAATTGAAAATGTCCATGGGTTGCGTGCAGACAGGGGCGCGTCTTACCTGGCTGCGCTGCGAGTACTGCAGCCCGGCTTTGAATCGAGCCACCTCCAGGTGGAACACTCCGGCGCCGCCCTGCGAGCGAAAGTGAAAGCGTCTCTCGTCAGATGAGGCGAAAGCGCACGAGGCTAATTGGCTTTCGACATGTTTCCGATGCGTCGACGTGTCAGACCTGCAGGAGCCCCTGCGCGTGCTCCTGCGAGGACGCGCGCACGTCCTCGCCGTTGATGGACAGGATCTGGTCCCCCAGCAGCAAGCCGCCACTCGAATCTGCTACGCCTCCTCTGACGACGTCTGACACGAAGATGCCCGTGTCATTGCTGCGGGGAGACAGCGGAGGTCAAACGCAGTGTCCGCCCCGCGCTCACAGAATGAGCCGCGTGCCTGGCGTAGCACACTGGAACACCGTCACACTGGAATGTGTAAATACGTGGGCCTGCGCCTCGACCCTTACCTCTTACCTGCAGCTTGGGCCGACAGCATGGCACCCTCACCTCTACGGTGATTATCGGACACGGTGACAGCGTGTGATTTCATTATCGCAGTAATGAACCCTGGTGCTTACCGCGTGAGCAAATGCCACACAGCTCAAGAAGCTCTCTTTGATACCTGGAGATAGTTCACCTTCAATACAACACCGCTCCGCAAAGGAATTCGACTGCTTCGCATCACCTTGAGATGAAAGTGAATTAATACTTTTTTTTTTAAAGCTCTGAATCGGTGAAAGCGTGACATAATTTGTGAAGGACTGGATGGTAAAAACACCTCTGTGTGCAATAAATGACTTCATTTTATTCTACATTCGTAGCAAAACAAAGGATTTCGAGCGGTCTTCAGAGTCTTTTCGATCGTTTGAATCTGAGGCCGGCGATGAGTTTATCATTAGCAGGATGATCAGGCCAGTGACATCACACGGCCGTATCCTGGGCAGACAACAGTACGCGGCTCTATCAATAGGATTGCTGAGCGTGAGAAGTGCGTCAGCTGCCATAAGATGAGCAGGCGTTCTCCACTGAAACCATGACAATGACTGCAGGCACATTCTGGCCTCCTGCAGGCGTTTTAAGTCGAACATGCAAATGAAAAGCGAGCAGGTGAGCCGCCTTATATAGCGCTCGCTTTCCTCGCCATGGTGACAGGGGACCCGCCACAAGACGCGGGTTTTCAGCCCTCACCTCTTCCCGACCGTGCTGAATCCCAGCCCCTGTCCAAGACGGGGCCTCAGCTCCAGGCTGAAGACGTCCCACAGGTCCTCCTCCCGGTAGGCCTCCTGGTGCCTGAAGACGCACAGGCGGACGCGCTGGGTGGTGAGCCGCAGCACGCCGATGGCCTCGTCGTGCGTGGCCTGACGCAGGTCGATGCCGTTCACCTGGGAGGGGGTGAGAGACGTGGACGAGAGTGTGAAAGCGGAATATCTAGCTGCTATTGGCCTCATTTCAGCGTCCTGTTGCTGAAATTACGTTTTCAGCATTGAATGTCATTGTATAGCTAATGAAAAAAAGATTAGTATGCGTCCACTGAACAGAGATAACAAGGGAAAATTAGGGATTCAATGTTAATCAACTGGATTAACATTTCTGAGGCCAAAACAACAGCCGCGTTGTGTTGTAATTTCAGGGGAATGTCGTCTCATCACGGCAGATTTGATCCTCAGCTGACAACTGTCACTGGTTCCTCTTAGCAGATATGTTTGTGTGCGTAGTACCTCTAATATCTGGTCTCCAGCCTGCAGCCTGCCATCTCTCTGTGCTGCTCCTCCATCGTTTACTTCATGGACTATTACTGCCCCCTGGTGGTCAACACAGACGAAACTCCTATTATTATTATGAGTAAGATCATTATTATAGAATTATTCATATTATTATTATCATGGCCATTACAATTACAACTAGTACTACTACTACTACTATAATAATAATAATAATAATAATAATAATATTAATAATAATAATAATAATAATAATAATAATAATAATAATAATAATAATAATAATAATAATAATAATAATAATAATGATAATATTGTTCTTGTTCTGCAATTATTATCAAAATAATCATAGTAATAGTAAACAAGTACATTACTAGTACTACCAGTAGTAGCAGCAGTAGTTTTATTTCAGTATGAGAAAATTGAACATTCACTTGGTAAAAAAAAGTGATTTTCACTTCCAAGTATCATCACTACAAAACTTGATTATTTAGAATCCTAAAAAAAAAAAAAGGTTGCACTTTCCTAGTGGTAATGAATATTTCATGTTAGGTGGTAAACTGTCAGCTCTCACCAGCAGAGTGTCGTATCCTCCCACAATGCTGAGGCCCAGGCCGACGTTTCCTTTACAAATCTCTATGACTGTTTCACCGCCAGCCACGACCGGGCAGCCCAGAGGGTCTGAGGCGCCCGCGGCCGATCCCAGCCAATCAGAGCGCCCCGCGGGAGAGGTGTGCATGGCGGTGAGGGACGAAGAGGACGAGGTGGACGAGGCAGGCAGGGTTAGGGAGGAGGCAGGGGAAGGAGAACGGGGATGGGAGAGCAGCGTCGGGAGAGGTAGAGAAGAAGAGGAGGAGGAAGAGGAGGAGAGGCTCCTGGAGCAGCTGACGGAGAGCTTGACCGTCACCCGGTGTTTGAGGATCAAACTGGACACCTGAAGACCGAGACGACAGGTGAGTCATAAATCATTCAGTCATCTTGACCTTGAGGTGCACACTGTGTGTGTGTGTGTGTGTGTGTGTGTGTGTGTGTACCTTGTCCACTGACAGTCCTGCCACAGGTTCATCACCCACGGCAATGATTCTGTCTCCAACCTTTACCCTGCCATCCTGCGCACAGAGACGTCAATAAAGCAGAGTTACCGCCTCATGATTTCATGCCTCCACGCAAACAAGTCACGTTGCATCTCACACTCCTGCTCGGTCACATGACACAGAGTTTAATAGAGAGAAAAAACTAGCGGCAATGAAATAAACATACGAGTATGGACCCTGAGCGAGAGCAAGTTTTAGTGCACAACACCAAGATATCATAATAAGTCCACCTTTGACCTTTTGAAGATAATTCATTCACTTTGTTGTCTTTTTTTTTTCTCTACGGGACATTTGTGTCCCTTTATTCCCAAGTAGCATATCCTTGAATTATGGTAAAATATTTCTTGCGTGGCCAGCATGACTTTGACCTTCTCCTTTGACGACCAAATTCTAATAACTTCCTTATGCGGGGGACCTTCATGTCAGATCTGAAGAAGCTCCATCGCAGTAATCCTGAGAGATACGGACGGGGGTGTGGGGGGGGTGGGGTGGGGGCGGGGGGGGGGTGGCGGCTGTGCCGTACAGTGCGAATAATGCGGGTGAATGGGCGGACGAGATAAAAACCACAACGCCTGGAGTCTCAGCTCTCACTGGTTTGGGAGGCAAGGAAAAGCAAGAGACAAGCGAAAAGCACATGTAACAGAAGGATAGAAAGGAAGTGAGATTAAAAATCCAACACACCCTCTGGACAAATATCTGAATAGCTGTTGCCTGCAGCGTTACATGAAAGCCAATTAGTACATAACGACATCACGCACAGCACGGCAACCACAAACGCAGAGATAATCCGGTCTCAGTGCCAGCAGAGCCACCAAAGACCTGTTCACCTCTGCCACTCAGTTACTCACTCGATTAATGACATTATTGATCAATAAAGCTGGATGGAAAAACAGCTGGATGGATGTAAAGGCAGTGATAAACTGAAGTGGTGCTCACCCGCTACGAGACACCCAAACAGTTCCCTGTCACATATAGTTTCATGGTTAAACTTTTCCTATTAATGCTGCTTCCTGTATATCTGCTTGGTTACACTGAGTCAATACACTGCTACACTTAATGTGGATGAAGTTACTTTGTTGGTCAACAATATACAAGAAAACATGAGACTATCAAACAAGAGCCATTATTACAGATTAAAAAATGGAATTTATGAGTAGTTTTTACTGAACATCACTTGCTACATTAACTGTAATGAATCTGTAGTAATCAATTAATGAATAAACAGTGGCGGATAAACTTTTGTGCTATAGTAAAATTATCAATGCATGTTCAGAATACATTGTATTTATCTTATTCTATCTATCATTAGTGAAAGAGAAACAATTCCATCAAGCAAGGAAATCTGCAACAGACACAAAGTTTTAATGCGGATTATGGTGATGGTGCTAATGATGTCACACCTTACTGGCGGTGCCGTGCTGGATCAGGGACCTGATCACCACCGCCTCCTTGGACTCCTCCTCCTCCAGGCACAGGCCGAGACCTACGTGATCCTGGAGTAAGGCGGAGACAAAGACAGACGAGTGACTCAAGAAACAGAACCATCAAACAGAACGTGTAATTCACTGATGTGAAGGGTTGTTTCATTCTGAAGTTGACAACAGGTATCTCACCTGAGGCAGAACAATGTGCTGGATGTCTCTGGCGAATCCAGAGTCCGCCTGGGGGTCGACAGTGTCCCGACATTCTGTTCTCGATCCCTGGGTCGGCTCACTCGAAGCTGCCTTATTCCTGGCGGAAACCAAACCAAACCTGGTTATTATTCTTTATCTTTACTTTTCTTTGGCTTGGTAAGTGAGTGTAAGTTGGAGTTGTAAACACCAGCAGATATTAACTCGGCACGTCCTACCTGATGAGAATTATCTTGACTTTAGACGGCGCGTTATTGATGATGGTGGAGGCGTTTTGATGACTCCGACCGTACAAGATCTGTCCGTTGATCTGGAAGAAAAATCACACTCCTCGCTGATCTTTTCCTTCCCACCTATCCATCTCCACATCAATCTGCCATCTCCTGTCATCCACCTCTGGCTCGCCCTCCCCTCCTCTTCCTCCCAGCTGCTTGGTTTTCCTCACTGTCTCTATTACACGGTTGTTCATTGCTGAAACCAGCCCCAGCACCGAGCATCCGTCAAACGGCAATTTGTCTGATAAATCATGTGCACTCAACGATCTCTGCTCATCCATTCCTCGCACCCACGACCCACTGCTCTCTTTCTGCTGCTCTCAGTCGCAACTCGCACACTCTGTCTCTCTGCAAGACTCCAACCCTCCCTTGGCCTCTAAAAAACCCTCCCATCTGTCAACCGACTGTCCCCATTCTCCCTCCTCTTTACCTCCAGTAACTCATCTCCGACTAGTATTCTCCCATCCAAACCAGCGGGCCCCAGGGGGTCTATATCCGCCACGTAGACGCTCATGCGGGCCCTGGACCCGTCCTTGTTCCCCGCCAGGCTGATTCCCAGGCCCTGAGCTGCAGGATCCTTCTCCAGCTCGATCATGTGCAGCTTCCCGGACAGGCTGCCGTAACGCTGAAGCATTTTCTCTGCGAGAGACAGAGTTAACAAACAGCAGGCTCTTAGGAGGAGGTCGCAATGGCTACGCCAAAATAAAAGTGTGGCATGCTGCATGTAATGGCTGACACTTCATGCCGAGCGGAAGCATTATACCCGAGAGGAGCTGGTAAGAGTGTATGTAGCTGCAATTTGTCTGGAGGGGATGATGTCAGTCATGTTGAAGGAGAGCTGAAGGATGTCTGTGTTTCTGGATGATGCACACGTGACAGAACCCTGTATGCATGTTCAGCTGCATGTCTGTGTGATATAATGGACTGTATGTGAGAATGAGTTTCTGAGCTATGGTAATTTATCTATGTGAGCATGTATGTGCATAGAGAAAAATATTTACATACCTATTTGTGCATGTATATACATGTCAGTATTTGCAAATATGCATAACAAGGAATGTAAAATACAATACAGATCATACAATACAGTCTCTGTATTGTATTTGCATGTGTGCAAATCAGGCCTACAGGATAGAGCACGGTGCTGGGACAGAGCAGGATGCAGGAAGAGAGATGTAAACAATGCAGGATTCTGACTCCGTGAGAAGAGAAATAAATCCAACAAACGTAACCTTGAAGATTTGGATGACTCATTTTTATGAGAAAATAACAAGAACATGCAAAAAGCAAAATAAAATAGAGTGGGTGCATTGAGTATACTAAATAATAAGTACAACTTTTTTGTAACTTTTCTTACACAACAGACAGTGAAGAAGTTTTTTAAGAGAATTTTCAGTACAATTGTAACATTCACAAAACAGTTTGGGTGCTGACAGTCAGATGCATGGGGCAACAGGGATCTGGTCCCTACTGTCAACACATTAAAGGAACCTTGGGCAAAATACTGAACCTCAAACCGCCTCAATTTGCTGTGTCATCAAAGTATGAATGACTGAAGAATGTATAAATAATAAATGGACTGGTTCTTATACGCTCAACCGGGACTTCTAACAAATTCCCACATATTCATGCACTGATGACGTGGCAGCCTGGGGTTCGGTATCTTGCCCAAGGATCCCAGGACATGCAGGCTGTGGGCGGGTTAGCACCAAACTGGCTCATTTTGATTCAACTCCACATTGTGATGAACGAAAGAGCCAAATCTGTGTGAACCAACATGTTTCACTTGAGTGCCTTGCAGTAACTATCAAAGGCCTGCAGGGCACCACCATGACGGTGGGCACTAAACTAACTTTGCCACTGGGATCCTGTTCCTGGGGGCCTGAGAGCAGGCCTGTATGCGCCATACGTGACATGTTCATGATGCTGACTTACTCCTGCCGGTGTCATCCTCGCCTTCAGCGGCCGCTGTGATCGCTGCGCTTCCACTTATGGGGCTCCTCCGAGCCTTTCTATCTGATGTCGGCGAAGGTACCTAGGGAGGGTATTTTGCATTATTGAACAGGCAGAGTTGGAGATGCCTCAGGGGTCCTTCAGGCATGAGTTGGACTACCCCTGGGGCTTGTTCAGTGCGCTTGATGTAGCGGTGGGAAGAAAAAAAAAAGAAAACTGACGAACAGGATGAATTAATGAACACAGTTTTAATGTCAGCTAAAAATAACATGAAAGATGACCAGAATCATGCATTATTTTGTAACCGACTTACAAAATAACTTCAAAAGAATGCACTGTCTATTTAGAGAGTTGTGCATCCTCACCAAAGAGGAAAAACAAAGGGTTTAAACAAACAAGGTAGCTGAGAGAGACTTTGAACTACGAGGCCTCTATCAACAAATATGCACGTTAATTACATTTTTAGAAGTTGGCGTAGCTCGAATGCTAATGCAGTGCCGCTGTTAAGGAGCTGCCTGCTCATGATTACACGCACACACATGCATACATAACAATGTACCAACCTTAAAAGGGGTGGGAGTGAAGGGGTTTGTAGGGGAGAGACTAAGGAACAGACCACTGAGAGTCTCTGCTTCCTACGACCATGAGGGGAGAACAGATACAGTCGTCTACACATCATCACCAAAACAATAATCCGCTCCTCAAAAAGACCCTCAATCGCTTATTGAGTCTTTTTTGGGGAACCATGTGGGCGTTATTGACTCATATCTCTGTATATGCTCCAGTCTATCCATACCAGTGTCTATAGTGCTACAGCCATACAGAGCCAAACATCAGCAGCCGGGTGGGAACAGAGGCTGGGGAAAAATGACTCTTCAGCTCGTCATCTGCTCCAGTGAAATCTAGTTCTGGTCACGAACTCTAAGCCAAAAATAAGTGGCCACCGCTCTTTGACCTTGTAGGGCTGTGTGGAATATATACTTCAGTCTACATCATTTTTTGTACCGTCGTTATCTCTAGCTCCCTTTCTCCTTTGAAACAAAGCGTTACCTTGCTGCTGTGTGTGTTGGAGAGCTGTGTCGGAGTTGGTCTCTCATGGTTGGCGAGCATAGGGGACTGTGGGCGAAACACAAGATGCAGAGTAGGCAGACAGATATCTATATGGCTGCGAAACGGATGCTTAAAATGGTGCATCCAATATGTAGTGTTACATGATGATAGCAGAAAGGTGTTCAGTCAGATACTTTTGTTCAATACCCTTTGTGTCCAGAGGACACATCAGATTGCAACGCTCACTTACTCCCACGCACAACTCTGCTGAAACTTCTGATGGAGTTGGACGCACACTGTGAACCTGCGCTTTGCATTTGCCCAGTTTTTAAATTTGGCGTGAGAGACCCAGTGGTAATCACGTGTACACAACACGTGGATCCAGCTCAGCATGAGTCTCGGATGTGGTACCTGAGGTCTCTGTTGTCCGGACTGGATCAGGAAGTCCACCGTGTCTCCGGCCCGGCGGATGGCCTCCACCGCCTGCTCGTGGCTGGCAACTGTCAGGTCCACACCACTCACCTTAGACACGCACACGGCAAGACGTTGCATAAAAACAAGCGTTCTGCATCTGCAGTCTAATAATCTGCTTATTTCCCCCTGTCAAGGAGTTGCCTAGCAATTCTTATTCTGTTTAAGGCATTCTACATCAGCTGTCTGGGTTTTTGTTTTCTATTATGTGTCAGGGCACGCATCGAATGATTTTCTGTCATGACAGGGTTTTTCTGAATCTGAATCTGCAATATAGAAAGAATGTAACATTTCCTTGATGATAAATCTGCGACTGTCTTAGTGGTATGCGCTCTATCCTTGTGTCAGGGTTAGATTTCTATAGGTCCTCTGGCTTTCCCCATAGTCTAAAACCATGCATGGTTAGGTAGATTGGAGACTTTTAATTGCCACTAGAACTGAGCGTGAGATTGAACGGTGTGTGTACAGTATGTGTGTGTATTATATGTACAGTGTATTTCCTATGTGGTTCCTATGTGTAAGATAATGGATAAACCTATCAAATGCATTGCTGACGTGTCATTTTTGCTTTTTAAATACTAGAAAAAATAAATCATGTACCATCTTTACCTACATAACATTTAATGTAAAAAATATATGTGTGACTGTGGAGTACATAGTAGAATATAATTAATGCGTGACAAGACAGCTTCATTTAAATCACTGTCAAATCACAATCTGTCAGTGCAACACAGACTAAAAAAGAAAAAAAGCTTACCAGACTGGATTACTGTGCATGCAGCAACAACACACACACACAAATACACGCACACACTCAGCATATGGTTAGGTCTCGAGTGTATGAGCACGTGTCCATGCATTATCTGTTACGTGATTTTACTGCATTACGGATCTGTCACCACTTTTCAGTCTATCACAGATTCTTATGCAGTATTAAATATTCAAACACATGCACTCACCCTCCCATCCACACACACACACACACACACACACACACACACACACACACACACACACACACACACACTTGTCTCCTGCTATTCCTAATAAGTATGTCTCCTTATCTGTCTTTGCAATGCACACACAGTGGGGCACACAGACACAACAGACACAAACATGCTCACTCACACACACACACACACACACACACACACACACACACACACACACACACACACACACACACACACACACACGTGCAGACCTCTAGTATCCTGTCTCCAGTCCGGAGGGTGCCATTATGTGCTGCCGGGCTGTCGGGGCTGATGTGCTTGATGAAGACTCCCCTCATCATCTCTCCACTGCTCAGTCTGCGGCCCATGCCTTTCCCTCCCATTATGCTGATGCCCAGAGACTGGCCTGGCGCTCGAGTCAGCTGCACTCTGAGGCACACAGCAGGATAGAGGGAAGATAAACACATATGGCAAGACCGAAGCTCCCTCCTTGCAATTCGTGTACCGCGATGACCGGCCGTCATCTCCAGTACGTCTGATGGGGATCTACTTGGTTTGCAACTTTACTGCGAAAACTGCACGAGTAGGGGGAATTAATCCACTGGGGGCGCTTGTTGGTGTTTTTCTCTGTCTCCTTCAATCTGCTGCTTACAGTTGAGCATAGAGTTTCAGAGATTAAGTCAAAACAAAAGAATATTATACCTGCCAGGGAAAGACACACAAAAGCTGCTCTGTGCATGCTGTGCAGCTTATGTGATTTATCCAAGCAGGATGCACTCATACATGCGATAAATACAGGTTGTGGAAGTAGTCACTCTCTCTGGGGCTGCGAAACATGAGCATACCGAGTCTGTGTGGCTCTGACCCTGCTGTGAAAATAACCTGAGGACACCAGGATTTTGCTAAGCCTTCTCTGACAGAGAGAGGATAGAGGGCACCGTGGCAGAATTATGCTGCATAGACAGTAAATCTGAATAAAATCTATTGACAAAGGGGGACATTGTTACGTACATTACTGATTCACTAACCTCCTCGGTTGATCCCAAACCACGGTGGCATGAGAATGTAACTCGTCTGCTTCCTCTCCGCGGTCCGACTTTATCTCCACCCCCAGCTTCGGTACTTTCCCATCTGTACTGCTCTTGTTCTTTTTCTCCTCCGTAATCTCGCCATCTTTATTTCCTCCCTCTGTCTTGCGAGGCAAGGATTTTGGAATCTGCCAACTGACAGCGGATGAAGATAGAAATAGAAACAGAAAAAAACCCTGATGAGAATCTTTTCATTTTCACGACTTTATCATCACCGTCAGGTTTTCAGCTTTGAATATCATAACACTGTACATGATCACATGTTCAGTGATAACACTCAATAATCCATTAATTTACTTAACACTGTCAATCAAGATGTGAACTGAGTTCATTGTTTAAGTTAAACACTGTTTTATTGCAGCCTGTCACAAAGTCTGGATTTGCTGCCTTCATTGTTACTATAACTTTCACTGAAACCTTCTTTTGTCTTAGGCTGTTGGTTCTATAAAAAACGATTTCAAGGCAGAAATAAATGTGACAATTTGCAAGTATGGTCCCCAAGTCTCTGATTCTGTAGTGGGACGATTTGAGAAATAATCTATATAATCCAGTGTAATGCTCACTTCTCTGTAGAGTGAGCGCCACTGGACCACAACAGTCAGTAGAATAGGTGGATAACAAGGTATCTTGGCATGCTGACTGACACTGTGATGCATCTCTAATAGTGACCTATATTGGTGGGCCTGGAGAAGATACACTGCTTTAAGTGCAAATAGCCACACACACACACACACACACACACACACACACAACACTGCATATGTGTGAGGGAGCGGAGGAGAGGATTTTTCATGAATATATTCGATGGTGGAGGGCTGTAATAAGCCCATGGAGGTGAGTGATAGTGGTGCTATCTGCGCAGCAGGAGCCTATAGCCAGTTAAGTTACAGAAGAGGGCAGAACAAATGGTTCCACCAGCTCTGAAAGAAAGCGGCCAGCAGAGGGGGGAGAGGACCAGGCTGGGGAGGAGGAGGAGGAGGAGGGAGAGGAGGAGAAGCGAGGGGGGGAATGAGGTAAAAAGAATAAACCAAAGGAAGATAACTGAGGGAAAGAGAGATGAGAGGCGGATGTAGACACAAAGAGTCAAGAGACAAGTCTAGCAGGGAGAGAGAGAGAGCGAGAGAGAGAGACAAAGGCAACGTATTGAAAGATAAGAGTGAAGAAAAGGCCGCAGAGAGAAATGGGAGGGAGGGAGGGAGGAGAAAGGCAGAGGCACGAAGATGGAGCGAAAGCAGGGACAGACAGAAGCGAAACAATTCATTTTCGCTGACAGTCAGCACTGAGATCCATAAGCGAGTGGCTAAATATAACTCAGAGATTCAAAATTCAGAGGAGCTTTTGCCTTTACCACAGGAAAAAAAAAAAAGAATGGAGAGGAGAAAACACGGACTGGAAGAGAGTGACAATGAGCTGCCTGCTCACTGAAACACATTGTTTCCTCATGGATACGGTTAATTAAAGTGTCAGACAATAACTCAGATCATTAGCATGTCTTAAGCTGCTGGCTAAGTGAAATGTGTGATGTCTTATAGCAATAAAAACCCCTGGCTGCTGTGAAAATCAAAAGCCTGAGGATAACATATAAAAAGCACCCACATCTGACAGATTGTAGATATTTCACAGCAAAGTTTGCTGCAGAATCCTCTGCAGCAAACATATCAACATGTAATAAAGCTGAAGCCTTGAAGCCAAATAAACCCTGAGACAGGTTTATCTGGCACTCCAGGGGCCCGGAAAAAGGGATAAGGTGATCATAAATAATAGGGACCTCTGGATCTAATGTTACCTTGAGTCAGGGGCCAGGGTGATGGTGGGAGGTTTGAACGCAGCTTTGACTGAGGCAGAAGCTTTGAGAAGGACTGGATCTGGAGCGGGAGCCTTCTGTTTGACTGAGGCTGAGTGTTTGAGGATGGCTGCAGCCAGAGCTGGACCTGCAGGTGGAGGTAGAGCTGGAGCAGGAGCTGGAAAAGCAGCTGGAGCTGGAACAACAGCTGGACCTGGAGCTGGAGCTGGAGCTAGAGCTGGGGCTGGAGCTCGGGCGGGGGCTGAGGCCGAAGCCGGAGCTGGGGCTGGAGCAGGGGTCCTGCTTGGGGCCGAGGCCGGCTCTGGAGAAGGGTTCGGAGGTGTGGGTGAAGATGAGGCACTGTCTGCTGCGATGGACGCCAGCGGGGGTAAACACAGTCGAGTGCGGTGTTCATCCACCTGATGGGCTGCGACATAGGTTATGCTGAGGGAGGGAGAGGAGGGTGGGAAAGAAGGGAAAGGGGTGAATTCAATCCAGATATTAATATACTTAAAAGTTCTGCTATCGCTCTGTTTTCACAGCTGCACATTAATTTAACTTTCAGCTGCAAACAATGACTAACAGGATGACAAGGAACAAGACAAATGGCACTAAGCGACAGATGGATTATTACCTCTGCGGTGAAGGAGACAGTAATGGAATGGTGTGATTTAAAGGGACACTCTGGCATTTTGGAGATCACATTAGTTCGCTTTATAATTGAGGGGCACATGAGAATGGCTGAACTGTACAACACTGCAGCTGGGAGCTCAGTGTAGTTTAGCATAAAGACCAAACATGCACTCTGACGTCAGCCATGCATAAAACATCCCCAGTTTCCTGTATATTTAATCTCTCAAAATGTTTAAAACCGGCACGTTGAGGCTCCAGTGTTTGCAGCTACCTCAGATGAGTGCATCATGCATCAAATAAATCTGTTATGTAATATAGTCAAAAAATTAAGTTTGAACTAAAATGACAATCTGGATTTCAGATTTACATCATTAGACAATCTAGTTTTGAGCCACAGCAATTAGAACAGAGGAGAAAACTGAGTGCTTGAAGCCAAATTTAATATTGCTTTAATAGATGTTATCTCTTGAGAAGCAATCAATAAACAACCACCAACATGTCCCGAGGCTGCTCTCTCAAATGTTGAATATTTTGAAGCACCAGAAAATTAAGGATGCGCCCACTTTGTCGACATGACTTTGACTGTGGCTGGTGCGAAATTGAAAAAACACATCAGTCTGACTCGACGTACATTTTAACTTCTCGAAGAGATGCATTGCAACGTCGGCATATCAAGAGTTTCCAAAACACAACGCTAATGTGTTTTGCATAAGCTCGGCTCTGTCTAAGCTGTGGCGCAATCACCGTCATTTAACTGAAGTGTCAAGGGCATCATTAACGCGCCCCCTCCCACTTCCATTCTTGTGTGACGCCACGAGCAGACATGCTGTATGAATCCGCTGAAGGAGCCAATTTCTCCGTTCCACTCGCGGTGGCGGCTTGAATATGGAGGTCTTCTTTCCTAAGCTGTTGTGACTGAGCCGTGTGGACAGCCTGTCTTGTCTCAACAGAGGCAGTTTGATAGTGACAAGCCCTCACCCTTCCATGTCTGTCTTATTCTGAGCCTGCCAAAGCAACTCATCTGCTTCCACTCTCTGTTAGTTTGTCTGCAGTGCTGTCAGGGGGAGGCAGCGTGAGCATGTGTGCGCGGGTGTGTGCGTATGTGTGTGTGTGTGTGTGCATATGTGTGTGTGTGTGTGTGTGTGTTCATATGCGTGTGTATTGTGTGTGCCTCTATGAGAGGCTCTTTAAAACACTCTTTTATTCAGAAGCGCACTATTCAAGGTGAGATGAGTGATGAATTATTCAGAGATATTTCCCATCGCAGGAAAAAGGTGTTTTTTGGAGGTTAGACCATTGAAAGGTTGTGTATGTGCGTGCGAGTGTGTGTTTGCGTGTGTGCCAGTAAAAGCAAAAGAGAGAGGGAGACCGAGACAAAGCAGCTGGGAGAGAACGAGTGAGTGGGTGTTTTGCAGGGCAGCGGGGTGGTGGAGGTGGGGCACATCTCCAATCAGCCAAACAAGCATTATCAATGTGGAGCCATAACTGCTGATGTTAGAACAAGTAATAATTTACCCAATTTCCCCTCAGGCAATCTTTAAAATTTCATCATCTAATCTAATTTAACACGACTGCAGCGCCGCCGTCTACTATGACTGCAATGTCAAAAGCAAGGTGGTAATGGAGATCCAAAGCCAGACAAGATCACTTATATGTGACGATGTGATGAAAGTCATGTTTGCGACGGCGGAGAGCACATATTTATATTTACGATGTCCATATACTCACTCATTCGAGTCACACAGACTGTCAAGATCCGCCTGGGTAGATCTAGAAAACGTGAGCAGTGTTCAATTACTTATTTTTCTTCCCAGTGTTTGATTGTTCTCTGTATTCCCAAAGGAGATTTCGGCTCTGACTTTTTTCAAGCAAAGACGTGTTTGAACTCTGACATGAGGGAAAGTGCATATGACTGTAATATAAATAACTGCACCAAATAGCACGCTGCAATCTATTTTAAATGTGCCGCCTAGGCGTGCTGCTTTAATGCAGGCCCTTGTTTGGTGTCAGAAGTTGAGACAAGGTAATGTTATAAGCTGTATTTTATCCCCATACACCATCGACTGCAGCACAGCCTACACTATGTGGGTACGCGAGGAAGCTTTCATAAGGTGCAGCGCGCTGTGGTTGCACTTGACTGCTGTTATTGAAATTCCAAAATGGATTATATGCAGACACCACAATGAACCATGATGGTAATATTAATGTAATTCATTTAAAAAAAAGAAAATTATGGGTTTGAGACTTTGGGAAGCAATTCACCCTAACCTTAATATTATGTCAAACTGCTTTTTAAGCTAATTCTACAAGGCATAGTAGAGTAGATTCCTTCTGATCCCTTAGAGTAAGGTCCTTTTCACATTAATTAATTAGTAGAAGCCCTCCATGCCAAATTCCCTAGCCCTTTTTCACCAAAATGGTGGTTCTATGCTGGTATGAGAACCAGTTGCTTTTCTACTGCTCGGGAGCCACATCATTGTGTCACTGTTTGCATCACAGTTTGTCCACAAAGACAGAATCCAGAGAGTGCATCCAAAAAGGTGTATCTGTGACACTTTTGTGCTAAACTTTTATAGGAACATGTTTGAAATTGTGTTTTCATGACCACTTTTTATTGTAATTTACTATGTGCATTCCTTGGGTTGACTGGAATGCACCTTACCACTGTTAATTTTTGTGGTTAAAGAATGTTATGGTTGCCTCAAACATATCGCAATCCATTCAGGGACTGTAAACATTAGAAAAACGTTTACTGGGGCTGCGTCTGATGACGGTGAAGCCATTCAAGACAACAAGTGAGCAACGGGAAGATTCAAGCAGCGCCTCTAAAGAGGATGATGCAGACTTTGTGGCACATCCAGAACACCTGGTGCTTTTTCAGGTTGGGGATTATTGCGAGGGGGTGATCTAGAGGGAGCTCAGTGGCGTAGAGCGGTAAAACCTTCACAGAGTTGTGTGAGTGTACGAATCGCCTTTGCTTTCACAGCGGGAGCAAAGCTCCCAACATATTGCATTGCTGCCGGTCAGTGACCGACTCCTCACCTTATCTCTGGCCCTATGACAGAGTGTCTGCGGAGCATGGCTCTGGCCCTGGCGTTGGTCAGGTTGGAGGTAGGTTCTCCGTTGATGGCCAAGATGGCGTCCCCAACCCCCAGCCTGCCATCCTGGCTAACAGAGCCCCCCTGGACCACGCTGCGCACCAGCATGCCTGAGCCGTCCTTGATAGCACTCACCGACATCCCTGCCAACATGCACACACAGACACACATATACACACACACACACATGGGCACAGGTGAGTGGAGGGCTGGCTAAGGCTGCTTTGAATACGTGCCAGACAGACAGTCGCACAAACAAACACCTGACAGTGGCATAATCAGGCATAATCAAGACAGACACTAGGCAGATTAGCACACAAACGCTGCTACACATGCTTGACATTTACATAGCATCATCCCTCACAGTCGCACTCGCATGACGTGCACACACACACACATTCACACCCACACAGGGCACAGGGCACAGGTGACTTGTGGGGGAACACATGCCAGCCGCACAAACACCTGACTCTGGCATTATCAACTTGGACGCTAGGCGGATTACATGAACACTTCATTAATGCAAACAGGCAGAAGCAGGTAAATCGGGCATCACACACACACACACATACACATACAGTGTATACACAACCTGTGCACGCACATACACACCGGTAGACAGGGACAGCTACGACAAATCGTCTACAGCGCCTGCGCGCTCCGTTGCTATCACATCACGTCCACAACACTATGGTCGTACATAATTTGAAGTTGATCAAAGAAATGACTTATTGCTTATTTCTGATCAAATAAATAGTTTATTGTTTTACATTCAAATTACAATACAATCATAGTGCCAGGAATACAGTGAATTCGAGACAAAGCTACAGACGCTGACAAAACAAACAGAAGACACATAGTTAGGAGACATGAAAGGAGGAAGTCTGAGGAGAAAACGATTGTCTCAAAATCCAAAGATGTTGAAGTACTAGAGCACAGCAACACAATACATTCTTTTCCCATTACAAAACTTTTCTACATAAAATGTTGAGAATTATTTATGGTAAATATCCTCAAAGGAAATTTGCATATGAAAATCTACTAGACTTCAGCAAAACTTATGTAGGTATACCATTAACTTACAGTTATTGTAAGATTCAAGATTGAGCACAGACTTGTAAATAGGCTGCTTATATTCATGCTTTCAGATGAGCAAGGCAAGAAAAAAAAGACCTCATTTTAATCCTTCAAACCTTTAACAACCTGCTTTAAAAGCCATATAGTACTTTCACGTAACAACCATGCAAAGTACGTACTTTATCTCATCTCATCTCCAAAATTGGGCATAAAGCCATAGTTGGACAATGGATAAAACTGTACATGGCACCTAATAACTGGAAGAATGTTAAGTAGTACAAATAATATTGTACTACAGTTCTATTACTAAAAGAAATTCCAGTATTCACATACAGACCAGAACAGTTCCAGAGCTAAGGCGTCTGATTCAAATACATTTAATTTAACTAAAATCACAGAAAATCTACAAATGCCCCAGAAAACCAGACTACATTTAATATCGCAGCAAGAAGACCTACAATGTTTAAAACAGGTGAAACCAAAGAAAGCAGTGACACACAGACTGTAGGTTGTGACCTTGATTTTCTCTACCTAAGAACATTTACATAACTTTAAACTTTCATACACACACACGCGCACGTAAGTGTGCTGCCTGATTAGAGAACGTTTCTGGAATACAGATGAGTTTCTTCCCTTACACTTTACATAGTGCCTTCAGATAAAAGTGCAGAAGCGCTTTACACCCTGTTGTTTCCTTCCTGTCACAGCCAGAACATAGACTTGCTCTTGGAGCAGTAAAGACAATGTACTCTCAACACTGGAGCATATAAAATAAACATTCAACTTAATACACACTTATTGATTTTAATATCACTTCTTTGAATCAGTTCACATTATCTTGATTCCCTGTCTAGCCTCTCAGACAATCAAGCACACTTCAGACACACACACGCTGCACAGACACACATTATTCATTGCCTCTCTTCACCACTCCTCTTCAGGGCAGTCGTCATCACCGCCGCCTATTAGCGTCATTATTGCCATGCCGGCGATGTACACACACCAAGACAGCATCATCATGAGAAAGACGGAGAACATACCAAGGCTACGGTTGCCCCGGACAACAGTGATTGTCCTCTCAAAGCTGGTGCGGGGGGGCAGAGGTGGGGCCTGCTGCCTACCGTCCTCTTCCATCACGTTGAGACGATGTCGCAGCTGGTTCTCCTATGTTACAGAGAAAAAGGGCACACAGAAGACAGTGCTAATGAGAATGGGCATGGTTCCGTCATGTGACAACAACAATAAGTTAATATTTAACCATGTTTCCCATTTTAGCTGAGCGTGTTTGCTTGCTAATGTGCTACATAGTATGTAGAGAAGTCACCATGTTCCCCATTTAGCTAAGCATATTAGCTTAGAATGTTACCATTAGCTGAGCAAGTTACCCATTTTAGCTAAGCATGTTAGCTTGCCAGTGCACTTAAAAGGAGGTAGAGGAAAAGTCAGCATGTTCCCCATTTTAGCTGAGCGTGTTAGGTTGCTAATGTGCTACATAGCATGTAGAGGAGAAGTCATCATGTTCCCCATTTAGCTAAGCATATCAGCTTGGCATGTTACCTTTAGCTGAGAAAGTTCCCCATTTTAGCTAAGCATGTTAGCATGCCAGTACACTTATAAGCAGGTAGAGGAAAAGTCAGCATGTTCCCCATTTTAGCTAAGCATGTTAGCATGCTAATGCGCTACAGCGCAGGAGGAGGAGAAGACTCCACTGCAACAGCTTCTACTGGATACTGAATTTTCTGGTGTTACTTAAGGGACTCCATCCATTTTCACTAACTTAAAGCAAGGCTAAAAAGTAAAGAAAAATATTTAGCTGTAAATAAACCATCCATCCATTTTCTTAACCTGCTTAATACCTGTGTCGCAGGGGGTATGCTGGAGCCAATCCTAGCATACATATGACGAAGGCAGTGTCCACCCTCAACAGGTCACATTCAGACCTAGGAGTAATTTAAAGTTTCCTGTCAACCTCAACAGGCATATTTTTGGACTGTGAATATACAGAGTAAATCCATGAAGACATGCTGAGAACATGCTTATTCCTTGGTCCAACCCAGGAGTAAGACCCAGGGCCTTGTTGCTGTGAATCAACGATCCTAACCACCAAACCGTCCTTTCGCACATTGTACACATTGTACCAAGTAGCATGAGCATAAGCTTTGGTGCACTTTATGGAGTAAAAAGTCTTAGACTACTATCTTCACTAACAATCAGTTTTCTGGCGTGACATAAAAATTTCTTCAAACATCTATTAACTCCACAAGGTGAAGGCCTTTGGAGTAATTCTGAGATGTAAAACATGCAGGAAGGTAGACTTCTCAGGTCCCCTGGGCACTTCCCAAAGAAAAAGGGCAACGAGGAGATCTCTTTGAACCTCACAGAAAGCACAAGCAGCACTGAAGTTCAGAAGATACCTTTGCAACAAGCCTGTCTTTGATGAGAACACACTGACACTTGCTGCTCTGAGTCTCTTTGTGTGTGTGTGTGTGTGTGTGTGTGAGACATTGAGGCAGCACTGAATGTCCTTGTGCAAGACCAGGTGCCAATGTCGAGCAAGCGGTAAGCACTTTTCCTTGAGAGGTAATTGTTGGTAATTAAGCAAAAGCCAGTACAAAAGGCTGCCTCAACAGGATTGAGTCAGGCCCACAATGGCCGGGCAGGTCTTTTGACAGTGACACTGTGCACTTTCTCTACACCTGACCCAGTAATACTGATACAGCCACCTCTAAGCTTCTCACCATAGAACGTGAGCAGAGAGCTCAGACTGTCACAGCAGTCTCGTTTACAGCGAATAAAATGGCTACCGGCAGAATCTCGGTTGCACGGTAATAAGCTAAGCTTCCCGTGTGATGCTCTGCCAGGCTCAGACTGCCATAGCATTAGTGCAACCGTGACTCTAAAGACGTTTCCCGCAGAGTCTTAAGCGTCAAGCGAATACTCATTTAGTAGATTCTTGTAAGAAGATTGTGCATGATTATACAACACCAAAATTACTTAAAACTTATCGCGTTTGTCATCCAACACTTTTTGAACTGGCAAATTTCAACAAGGAGTTGGAAAACTATTTTAATGCAAGAAGTATACGCACAGGAAACAATCACAAATATTGTAGCACAAAAACTATAATTCTTCAGCGTTTTCTGGTCACCAAAGCTAAAACCGAGCAAACATGTATGCGCTACGCATGGCACAGCTGAAATTGGTTGGCATACCGTTGTGGCGTAGCACAGCTGGAAGGTGCTGGTGTCCTCAGAGTTGTTGGCGTTGGGGTTTGCCTCCTCGGCCTCGGCTAGCAGAGAGACCTGAGTGTGGCTGTCGGTGTCATCGCCTGAAGCCCGCGTGCTCCTCTCTGAGATGGGTGTTAGGCCTCCACACAGTTCCAGCTGACAATGAAAAAATTTGTCACCGTTGAAATTCAGGAGTTTGGAAAACCAAAACGCACAGCCCTCCCAAAAATAAACACGGAAACACGCAGACTTAAGCAAGGTGACTATAAATTAGACACCCTCTTCTGCTCTCCCCCTCTCTCTCCATCTGTAGTGTGGTCAAGCATTGTGTTCCTCTCCCAGCTGCATTAAATATTCAGATGGCCTGTAACTGGATTCTCTGTTCCTTGTTACTAAGCCACAGTCCACAACAAAGCAGAGAAGAAATGCAGTACTGTCAAGAAATGGATGTCATGAATATCTGCGGAGATACATTTATTTTTCCAAGAATCTATTAAAATAAAAACAAGTCCTTCAGGGTGACGTGTGCTGGACCTTGTGCATATGGTGGGTATGACAATAAAATGTCTACCATCGGAGGCCATTTTAACATAAAACTTTGTTTGATAACATTTTTTTTCTGGAGGAAGGCCAATTATTATTTATTTATTTTTACATATCTGACTGATTTGCTGGAGTAACAACTTCTGCTTGTACATATTAATAATAATAATAATAAAACACGAGTCGTTCAATTTCCCTTTAAAAAAACTTCTCATATTAAAGGTCAATTCAGGAGCTATATTTTCCATCTCTTTACACACCGGCAGGGGTTTGGCAACTCCAATGCGGACCGGGCCATAGCCGGTTGACTTGAGGACGTGCACGGCGTAATCCAGGCTGGAACCTTCCAAGTCTGTTTCATTGACAAACACGAGTCGGTCACCGGGTAGCAGACGACCATCTCGATCGGCTACACCTCCAGGCACCAAGGAGCGGATTACCAGGACTGTCCTCGTAGCATCTTCTGGATCCTGGAATTAGAAATTAGGGCCTTGTTTGCTGAAGATGCACTTCAATTCAATGAGATACAAATTAGAAACACTGTGAATTAGGAGAGATAAATGCAGGTAAACAACAGACTATAAAAAGTCTTGCTGCTTATAAAAGAAAAGCAATTAGACTGAATGGTCTCACAGAGAGACAGCCATCTGTGTTAAAACCACTATTTCTTCACACTCACTCGTAGTAAGAATTGAATTGTCTTTTGTTGATCTTAGAATGAAAAGAGTGCCTGAGAGAGCATTATCAATACCATTTCAGTGGCTTAGTGCACAAAGATATATATCCATTCTTCTCTATTTCCTTAGTATTTGTCAGTGTTCACCCCAGCCAACCTGACACTGATATTCTTAGACTGCAGCCTATTCCAGTCTGTTCTATTTGTGGAGAGGCTGAGGGGCACGTCTCTGACCTGGTAGTCCAGGATACTGAAGCCCAGTCCTGACTCGCCTTTCTCCAGCTCGACCAGCTGAGGCTCTCTCTCCCACATGGCCAGAGGAGGTGACATGGGGGGCACGCCACGCTTGGTGATGTCCTCAGCCGTAGGACAGGGAATGACACAGCCCTGGTCCAACTGGGACGGGCAGAGAGGAAAGAGAGGGGGAGAGAGAGAAAGAGAGAGAGGACACCGCAAAGGAGATTGATTCATATGAGAGTTGGCGTGCTCCTGACATTTAGCCTCAAATGCAGAGCATGTGTAGCAATTCCAAAGTGCTTTGTCTCTCATCACCTTGTCGTTGAACTCAGCGAGCAGCTCTTTGAGGGTAAGATGGACGTCATCTTCATCTTCCTCATCACTATCAGGAATTACGGGGGGCACGATGCGAGAGCACACCAGGCAAATTTGCATTGGCAGCTCCTTCAGTATGTTGACCACCTCCTTATGTGTCTCTCCAATGAGAGGGATCCCATTCACCTGCCAGGAAGACATGTTGCACCATATTAGGGCTGCAAAACGGATGACTACTTAATTCAATTAATCTGTTGTTTGGTTTATGTAATGATGTAAAAAGAGGAAAACTGTCAATACCTGTTTGATAAAGGCCAAGACAAGGTCTCTGAAAATCTGTTTTCGTCCTTACCTCAATGGCATTAATTTTTTTGTGAAAGAGGACTGAAGAAACCAGAAAATACTCTGGTTGTCAATTACTATTGTCGATTAGTTGATTGACAGTTGATCAGTTGTTGTGGCTCTACATTATATGGAGTATTTTCAGCATTGCCTCCTCTTAGAGATAACAGGAACAGCGTTTTTGAACATTTGATACACAACGGTAAAATACATTTGTGTTTACCCAGAGAGTTTCAGAGATATTCCAGTGTCATGGAGTAATTAGTAGCCAGAGTGCATGAAGCTGCGAAACAAATCATTTGAAGCTGCAAGCCGTAACCATGCGAGGCTCATTTAAAAGCGGCACTCGACAATAGCGTGTGTTGTCTGGGGGAGATCAAAAAGCCGAGCTGCGACACAGATGTTAGCTGTGGCAGCGAGGACACGAGCCAGCGCGCGCCGTGCTTTCTACCTTGCAAGCAGCGCTAGTGCGTTGTCCGGGAGTTCATTAGACTGCTCATCATGTTGAGTGATATGTGTGGGTGCGTGATCTTGCCCAGTGGAGGGGGAGGAGGGCACGCTCTCTCCCTACAGCGCATGTACAAATGCACAGAGGCACACACTCTCACTCCCACCTCCTTATCGCTGCTTTTTACCCGCCTTAAGGGAGAAAGCTGCAAACTGTTCTGAGACTGTGCTGTGGTGTTAACTGAAAAAAAAAAGTCTAATTTGAATTGTCTGGTTGAAATGAAGATTAGGACAGCAAGAAACTCTGGCATGGTATGGCTTTGTGAGGTATCATATGGTACCGTTGCATCATACATAGAAAGAAATTATCAATTTATGATCTCATATCGTTATCCAGGGTTGAGTTCCAGACTTATGTACAACTAATTACCTCCAATATTTCATCTCCAGTGAAAATCTTGCCGCACTGTCCGACGGGCCCTTCAGGTAAGATGGAGCACAGGTAATGGTGTCCTGCCCGTGCCTCTAGGCTGATGCCAAGACCACTGGTCTCACCGAAACGCTCCAGGTGACACACCTGAAAGAGTCGTAAGGCACAGATCAGAGTGACACCCAGTGAGGTGGAAGCGACTTATAACATGATGTTGGACAGGGTGAGAGGTGTGACTAGGCCTAGTACTGTTTTCACTGTAACTGAGTAACTCTCAGCTCTTAGCTGCTTTACAGTGCGACGTACAATAACTTCATATCGTGGTCCGACTGCACGTTGCCACCTCTTCCTCAGGTCTTCCTCCTCAGCTGGTGTCAGCTTCACACCTGTATAAAAAACAGACACACGCACAGGTATTTACTCTTATATCACCTGTGCCCATACACTGTTTATGTGCACTACATGTCCTCATATGCATGGGTGCTTGCCCTCTATCTGGACCCAGACAGCATCCTATCAGAAACCAAAGCTGGAAATAAGTTTTAGTCAACATTTTACGCAGCATCTCCTCTCATGCCTTTACATGAGTTACAACGAAACACCAAAACAATACATGTCACCCCAAAAGTGAAGTATTAAAAAGGAATGTTTACATCGCCTGAATGAAATGAAATGACTGAATGATCGTAATGAATTAACTAAAATAAATAATATGGCGATGAATAAATGCCGATGGTGACAAGGAAAGTATCGAGGAAGACATAAAGTCCTTTGTTCACCAGCAAGTGCCCTAGAAAGTCCATTACATTTCCTTACGAGACAAGCAG
Source organism: Karalla daura (assembly GCA_029224185.1). NCBI lineage: Eukaryota > Metazoa > Chordata > Actinopteri > Chaetodontiformes > Leiognathidae > Karalla > Karalla daura. Next base: position 9,255,213 of record CM055189.1, on the reverse strand, counting down.
GCAGGAAAGCAGGTAGACAGACGGATAGATAGATAAAATATGCAGACCTTTACGTGAATTCTTCTGTATCAGGATCTCTTTGAGCTGAAATTGAATACCCCTGCCCTAGATTTTCCAGTCAACAAAGAATAGGATCCTATATGGAAACATCGCCATGGCTGTTTCATAGAGAAGAGATAACATAATTCTGCTTCTGGCAAAGCTGAATGTCAAACACAACCTCGAGGAGACACACACAAGCTCACACATGCAGACAAACACACACAAACACATCCAGGCAGCCTTCCATCACTTCAGAGGGACTTTCATTCATTTATTAAAGACTTGATGAAAATGCTTGTCATAACCAAAATCACAACTTGCCTGACGCAACCTATCTTCAAGCATTAAGTGTTAAACCTAAATGTGAGTGATTTACATAATAATTTCCCTAAAATTGCAGACTTGCAGTTTATCCTCATATTGAAGAGTCCCCACTATGTCACCGTGCAATCTCATTTATGTCCCCGCAATATTAGCAATACTCTTACACACACACACAAGCAGGCACACATACTTGCAAATTCACACCCACCATCTTATGATTTCTTGGCAGACTTGTGTTTTCTAGTTCATCTATTAAAGCCTCACAGCAATCATGGCTTATTTGGCTGCTCTCTCTAATCAAGCCCGAAAATCCTCGTCTAAATAAAGCAATATATGCAGGCGGGGCAAGAGACAAATCATCTGGAATGAGCTGAATGAGTTGGATAAACACATGACTGCACAACACTATAAATAGACTCCCATCAAAGAGCATGCCTCGCTGCCACATTGCTGTTCCCTGGGCCCAATCAGCATATCAGACTAAGTCCCATGATCCCGTTCCAGACTGCAGTGCAGCATGGGAAGAGGGAGCTTACCGTTTCTGGAATCATGTCGGGGTCGTCTGTTGGCGCACGCTGCTCGTCTGGAGATTTCACGCAGCGAGCGGATTCCTGGGAGACGGGAAAACACAACTGAGCACAGATGCAGGTGTCACACCAGCGCACACGCCACAACACAAATTCCCAACCAGCACGCGGGAGATGTGCAAGTACATCATCGGCCCAGAGATATCTGATAGTTCTAGTTTAAACAGAGAACCAAAAGTTCAGTCGGTCATGATTCACCAGGAGCAGATATCACATTGGGATGATTACAAAGTTTATGTGAGGGCGTGCTGTCAAGTCTCATCTCTCTGTTCTCACACTTTAAAACTGCTCTCATGATACCGCTGGGCCGGTGCGTTCCTCTCTGTCAGCACAAAGCACCTGTCTCTTGAATCTTGTTGAGGCCCACTCTGTAGGGATTGCCCTCGTGGAAGCTGTGAGAGTGTCGGAGGGGCTGCAGGGGTGGAACCGGGGGCAGGATGTGACTCAGACGGACAGCTTTCCTCAGCAGCTTCAGCCTGACGAGCGGACCTGTCCTCCTCAGCACCTCCATGGCACGCTGCTCGCTGCAGCCCTGCAGGCTCACCCCATCCACCTGGAGGAGGGAGGAGGGCAGCAGAGGTAACGAGGGCTGTGACAAATGCTCATTTTTGTAGTCGGTTAATCTGTGGATTACTTTCTCCATCAATTATAAAATTCCACATGACCAGTGCAAATAGTCGATGCCTATTTCAGACCAAGACCAACATAAGGTGTCTTTTTTGTCCTCACTGTAATAATATTCAATTTTCTGTCACACAGGACTAAAGAAAGAAGAAAATATTCAGACTGAGATCTGAGAATTTTGATGGAATTTCTTTAAAATAAAAAAAAAACATTTGCTTAAAATGCTTAAATCAACAAATCAATTCTTAAAATACTTGTTGATTATTTCATTAGTTGATTAACAGTTGCAGCTCATCATCAGGCATCTGTATCTGTATCTAGTGTGATGGTGAAGAGATGAGCTTGGAGGTGATGAGGTAAAGCAAGTGCAGGGAAAGAAAAGAAAATCTACAGCAATCAAAGCTAAAAGAAAAACAAAGCAAATAATAAAGAAAGAGATTGGAGTGAAAGTAAAACTAGCCAAAAATTCCCATTCATCAGCTTAATAGGGCCGTCATTGGTGTGCAAAGGAACAAAGAAAAGTTGCAAACAGTGCAGATTTGGAGAGACTGAAATCGTTATGATTCAGCAGAGGATGCATATAAGACAACAAGGTATTCGTCATCAGGGAGCACATTAAAGAAAGCCATCTGTTGTGCGTTTAGCGGAGCTTACAGATAGGATGATGTCTCCGATGTGGATGCGTCCGTCTTGATCGACGGCGCTGCCTTTCACTATGCTTTTCACTGTCACACCAGCGCTGTAGACTGAGGGAAGCGAGACTGATTAAACATGTTTAATATATAAGTTTGTTGATTCACAAGTTTATCTGCCTTTTTTTGCTCATCATAAAACTTGAAGGGTACTCTTACCTGAGTTTAGGTCACCTATGTAACTTGAAATGGTGAATCCCAGGCCACGACTGTTTTTAGTGAACTGCACACTGAACTCATAGTCATCGTTCAGGTCATTAAGCTGGAAGAGACAAGGAAACAAACTTTACCTATACCTGAATACTCAGGGCCAGTAAAATATTATGATATTAATTACAGTCTATATTAATTAATTATTCACTGTTGTGCTGTCAGCATATGTACAGTGCACACAAATATACAGACACACACACACACCTTGTCATCCAGGCTGCCCTGGCTGAGGACAGGGGAGGAGAGGTGGTTGTCCTTGGGAACATCCCTGGCGATGAGTAGTTTCACCTTGCTGCCAGCGTTTCGCAGCACCTGGGCCAGGCGGTCATTTGTGAAGCAATGGAAAGTGTTAGCATGTGACAATTAAGACATAAATAACACAGGAGGAGACAGCTGCCCTGAAAGGACAGTGATAGCGAGTAACAGTGCTGGATAGTACAGCTCCTTGCCACACCAGCCCATTTATTTTTACCATTCTCTTTTCCATTTTTGAGAGAAAATGAAAAATAAATATATCTGAGCACACTACTGTCAACATGTGTCAAACCTTTATGTAAGTTAGGTTCAAAGGGAACAGAGGCTGACAAACATCAACTGGGTCTGGATAGGCATGGGGTGTATTTCCTCAGATGTCTACAGGGGACACGTCATCGTACGCCACGAATTTAGATACAAGATTTATTGCATGTTTTCTAATTTGAGAAAAAAAACAGACATATATGTAAATAATGTAAGTTTTAACTCTACCTAACACCTATCTCTTACTATGTATGTGTGCTATCACTACGGACATTAGACCAAATTCTTCACCTCATCATCTATTTTTTATCGATTTCAATAAATGATACCTCACCTGTGCTACCTGCTCACTGTTCATCCCCGCCAGGTCCGTATCTCCGATCCGCAGGATTTGATCTCCGCTACGCAGGCGCTTATCCTAGGCAGCCATAAAGAGAAACCACAGAGCGAGAGTTGTCCTTTGTTCGACAATTAAAGTACATTCTGCCAGTTGTACCGAAAACACATAAATCCATCCCAAGTTAACGTTAGCTCAGATGCTTTGGTCATTAACTAGGAAAGGCACCAGGGACTGTGTCTGGCCAAGAATTCTCTTTGCATCTTCTTTTTATTCATTGATTCTGATCTGGCCTCCACAATTAAAACCAACCACAAACTAAGAGATTTTTTTTTTTATCACAGGATTTGACAGAACAAGGTTACTTATCGCAGCCCAGCTAACTGGACCAAAACACTACTGGTTGCCTTTCAAAATAATTTCTTTCTCCAGTAATCCATTAGTTGTTTGGTTTATGAAGTGATGCAAAATCTCTGACAATGGTTGTATTTCGGTCCTCCTCAAAAGAAGACAGTGAACATTCATATTTAATAATGTTTAATAATCTTCTCATTCTCAGATGTTTTTTTTTAAATACCTTAAACGACCAATTGATCATTTCAGGTTTGGTTTCATATACAGGTGTGCTTACCTGTCCGGCAGCTCCACCAGGAAGGATGGTCTTCACCATGACGCCTGTGCTCCGGCCTCCTATGATGCCAAAACCGAGCCCTTTGCCATCATTGACCAGCTCTATCATCTCCACATGACGTTTCTGACACAACCCAGGTGCAGAAGAAGATGGTGGGAGACGGAAAAGAACGGAGACAGAGAAACTGCATCACACCAGAAAGCTTTAACAACTCGAAGGGTGAAACTAAACGTGCGATCCCCTCGTCGCACTCTACTCACAAAGACACGTCCACCACCTCTACACTAGCACCTGACACGTAAGCTTACTGTACCTCATGAGCAATAGCAGACAGGTTTCTCCCCATAGACATGGTGCGGGAGATTCGAGGGGGAGTGCAGTACTAAAAAATAAATGTCATGTGTAAAACAAAAGCAAAGCTGAAATGACATCAACTTCAGCTCAGCTGCCTGTTACGATCAGCCAAAAAACCCTGAGACGATGTAGTATTCAACCGTGCTTGAGTTTTATAATGTAACATAATACTCTCAAAATGTAAAATGTGGCATTTGCAATGGTGATCTGTTGCGTTTTACAGCTGGCAGAGAGGAAACTATTGGGTTGGCTCATGAGCTGTACGGAGTGCTTTTAGAATAAATTGCTCCCTGTTACCCAACCCTCTGGATTGTATATTTTACAGACCTGTGATTCCGCACGGATGCCGTTGTCTGGGTAGATGTCGACGAAGGGCAGGTCGTGCGAGCCCAGGGAAGACATGCTGCCGTCCCTGTGGACGGATCGGGCGGTGCTGGGGGGCCGGTTCTCCATAGCCCAGGTGTAGGAGTCGCTATGGCTCAGGCCACGCGGCATCCCCTCACAGGGCCCACAGTTCATGGACACAGATTTGGTAATACCCTTTGCACGGTGAGGCTGAGACTGTTGTGAGGGGGAGGTGGGGGTTAGATGACACGTACAGAAAAAATGGGAGGGAGCAGATAAAAGTGGGGAAAAAAATGGAGAGGATGCAGATAAAAGAGAAGGATTGGGCGGGTCAGAAAGAGGGAGGACAGACAAGAGAGGGATGAATTGAGGGATGGGATGGATGAAGGAGATAAAGAGATGGGCAAAGGGGTTGATAGAGAGAGGAGACATTAATTGAGGGACGAAGATATGGAGGCAGAGAGGAATGGGATGGGGGTGGGAGAGTGATGGGAGAAAGTACAGAGGATAAAGAAATTGAGAAAGGAGGACGTTGTGAGACAATGAAAGAAAGTTGTGGGCGGGGAGAGAGGAGGGAGAGAGAGTAAATGTGTGTTAGCCGAAAGAAAAAAAAAAGTACAGAAAGATAGCTTTAAATTGGAGCAGAGGGAAAAGATAGGGGAGCAGGAACACAAGGATCTGAGATAAACGCTTCCGTTCAATACCACATAACCACAGAACTGTTCCCTTTTGTCTTTCAGGTTTTCGGTTTTAAAGTTAAAAGGAAGCAGAGTTTCAGAAAATCCTCATATCGGATCTGAATGCAGCGCCACGCTGACAACTTTTGACACCTGCTGAAATGGTGGCGGCAGAAGAAAAGACAGAACACTGTCGTGCTACTAATAAGCAACTTTACAACCTTTTGATTTGCACTTCTCAAAACCTCTTATAAAAACCCATGAATTTTACCAGAACAGAGAATTTGAACCCATAAAATACCGTGCGGCTGTCTGTCCGCATATAAATCCAGAGACCTCTGACGTGATCCAGATCCAGTGCCGTGTTTCCTGGAATGCAGAGATGCTAGATGGCTACAGGCTGATAGACAAAGCTAATGTAATAACGCTTGTGTGTGTGGATCTGTGGCGCTTACAGGGTTAGCCTATTACGGCACACCACAAGAGGCAATTACCAAGCCTCGACAGTCAGTTAAATACACCGATGATGTCGTAAAAGTCACTCGCTGACATGTTTGCACAGCAGATACACTGCAAGTTGCTACAAAAATAAAAAAAACCCTTTGATTTATAAGTGTTAGATAAATTATCGTTTCAAGAGACAAGTTCACTACTTTTGTGTACATTTTTCCTCAGATTTACTGCTTTTATCTTGCTTTCACCTTTTTTGTGTGTATGTGTGGATAAATGTGATTAAACATGGTATAACAACTGCTTGGCCATCTCTAAACCTTCCTAACAACGTTAACTTTAACCTGACCTTAAACCAAGTCTTCATCCGAGAATTTAATGATTTATGGAGACTTGTGTTTATCGCCCATGAGGAAGGTGAGTCTGCACAATACGAGTGCGTAAGCAGATTTATGTCTGGTACATGGGTAATAGACACACACACACATATACACACATCAGCTCAAAAACTTTTTGACAAGTTAGCGCTGACTTCTACAAACTCCACTCTATGATATGTAGCCACTTTTCCCCCTTCCTCCCTCTCTCTTTCTCTCTCTCTTTCTCTCTCTCTCTCTCTCTCTCTCTCCCTCTCTCTCGTTCCCAGGGCTTTAGTGGTAAGCTTAGGTAAGCTGATTACTCATCCAGTTGGTTCCTGCATTCAGTATTTTAGGAAAGATTCCGGCTCCTTCCCAACAATTCGGTGTGCGCCGGACGCCCACGCGCTCACGCTCACACCGTACCTTCGCCGGGGGCTTCCACTGAGCCTGCTGTAAGCTGAGTATGTGATGGAACAAGGGGCTCTGCAGGACGGTCTTAAGCAGGCAGAGCTTCTCCTGCGTGGGGGCCTCTCCTCTCTCCTTCAGCTTGGCCTGCAGTCTCTCCACAGCCTCCAAGGCACGCTGCATATCTGCGGGGAAAATGTATATCATTTGTCTCGTCCGGCGACGGGATTCCTCCTGTTTTTTACGGCCAAGCGTTGAGTTTCCACATGTTGCGGCAGCTGCAGAGTGACCCTTGTGCAAACCCGGGCGTTAAGCCGACAACGAGCTATAGAGTGTCTGACCGGGACTGCTGAGAAAATAAAGGAGGTCTCTCCGGTTCTCACAAAACGACTGTTAAAGTATAGCATTTTAGAGAACACAATGACATTGTCCGTCAGCGGGGATCCACAGCACGATAAATTGTTTTGGAGAGTTAAGAGGACAGTAGGCACATTGCTGACCTTACGGATTCCTTTGAAACGTTAGCAGTGCGTCTCAAATCTCATAATATCGAGCTCCTGCACGACTCCCGCAACAACATGTTTGTGAAAAAGTATTAAAATGACACTAAAGAAGGGCGTTCCAGCCGCGCCGCAGCGCTGCAAAAGCAAAGCGCGATGCCGCGTCAGGTCATATCGCCCTTGTTGTTTTCGCAGGCTAATGAGCACAAGCCACCGCTGCAGTAATTGTACGTGGCAGAAGGTTAAGACCCTGTAAACTCTTCACTGCAAAGTTTTGACTGCCGACCAGAGTGCGAGTCGTGCGCCACCTGCACACGTAACCGTTCCCTGCTGTCTGGCTGCGGCAGCCATGATGCCTGACTTCTGCGTCTGACAGGGAGGGGGGGCGGTCACGTGAACATGTTACCGGCTGTCTGTGGAGTCTCTGCCTCGGCGGCTCGCTGGAAGCGCTCACCCATGATCTCCATCGTCGGTCGGATGAATTGTCGGGACGAAATGTCTCTTTTGTCACCGTCTGTCCCGGTTAGATGTCATTGTCTTCTGTTTGGCACCTGGGACGTGGACAACAACAATAAAATGAAGCTTTAATGTGAACCTCATAGAGATTTATGTTCCCCGTGTCAAGGTGTTGCTGGGGTTGATGGTTTCAATGCGGCCTTAAGTACCGAGACTGGGTTTCACCTTGGACACCATCAAGTTTATTAGAATCTCCCACCACGCCGATGCATGTTGTGTGCATCATTTTTCTTTTTACCTCGACAGCCTCTCTTCCTAGGCCACGCTTGTTTGCAAGCGCCTTGCTTGTGCACTAATGCTCTTTAGCAGGGATTTAAATCTTCTCCAAAAGGCTTTATCAGGCAGTGATGGTAATTAACAGCGACACATGGCCTCCCGACCATTCTGACTTGAGGGGGAAGCCTGTGTAGCATCAAAGCATGATACCATTGACATGATTTGATTTGCAAAACGATGGGCTGGAAATGACAACGTCTCATCTTGAAATCCAATTAAGGGGGGCACTGATAGGCACTAGTAGTGTTTGTGTGGCCTTCACGGCACCCTAATGAAATCTATATCTTCTACCTGTTGATATTAAAGCGATACCGGCTGCTTCAGGGTAAAAAAAAAATCATTACAGATGAATGATTTACAGTAATTGCACAGGGCCATTAGCTTCCAATTTGATATGCATATCTACAAGACAGTCCGTTAATTTCTTTTAAAAAATAAAAAATATATAAATAACAAATGACCCTGGCGCATCAGACCTATTACTGTGACGAACAGACAGACGCGGCGGACACTAGGGAGCCGCTTGTTGCAGAAAGCCTGACACACGTCTCACCTCCATTTGTAGCGAGGGGTGCTGCTATCAACAGGTCCCTTGCACAGCGCATCCAGCTCCTCCACCGGTCCGTTCACCAGAGCCGAACAGCGAGGGAGACACTTTCCAGACGGGACAAGTCATAACAGCTGCGCGGGGAGACGTCGAGGCATCAGGAGGCAAGCTGCGCGGTTTTTTATTTTCCAGCGTGGCGTCCGCGGCAGGTGTTGTGCGCGCTCCGTGCAGTGCGCATGTCCCCCCTCTGATCTCCAGGCGTCCAGGGCTCATCCCTAATGAAAGAGAAGTAGCCTAAGGTAATCCTCTAAAGGCAAGTCAGTGGGGCTTCCTCCCTGCACTTAGTGCCCATGTATGAATATGATGGCCAGCAGCTTCACTGCTCCTTCACAGCCCTGGGCCACAGCACGAAACGCACTGGGAAATCACATCAAACGTAAGATAGCACAAGATAACTTGTCATACTAAGATTATTTGCTAACTCTTGTAAAAAGTTAAAAAAAAAACTATTTTGTAAAAAGTATGTTGAATTTCACTAATTCATCAATAGGCTTTTGTATCTTTTTCTATCTATCTATCTATCTATCTATCTATCTATCTATCTATCTATCTATCTATCTATCTATCTATCTATCTATCTATCTATCTATCTATCTATCTATCTATCTATCTATCTATCTATCTATCTATCCATCTATCCATCCATCCATCCATCCATCCATCCATCCATCCATCCATCCATCCATCCATAGCCCACAGTGGTAACAAGACAGAAGAACAGCATCAGTGAAGAAACAACAAGAATCCAAGGAGGAGCTTTTATTGTCATTTCAACACGTGTTATACTTGAGGTGGAATTAAATTAGTGTGGGACCAATGCAAGCTCAATGACAAAGACAGTAAAAAAAAAATTATGCAAATAAACTAAATTAATTGAAAAAGAAGTGGTGATTGGCTGTGAATAAAAAGACACAACAATATGCAACGGTCCTGTACCTTTTGGGATAGTGTGGAAGAGGAGTGTTGACAGAGGTGACAGTAGTGTGTATGGTAGTATGGATGGTAAAGTGTGATTTGTTTCACAGCAAGAAGATCTCTGGTTCAAATCTCGGTCTCAGGGCTAAAGGCCTTTCTGTGTAGAGGCTGAATCGCTTCTCTTTGTCTGCTTCGGTTATCTCCAGTTTCCACCCACAGTTCAGAAACATGCATGTTTAGGTGGATTGGAGACTCTAAATTGCCCACCAGAGTGAGAATAAATCATTTATGTGTGAATCCTGTGACGGTCTGTCGTCCTCTCCAGGGTGAAGTTCCTGCCTTCGCCCTATGTGAAGACACCAGCAGACCCTCATGACATGACATTGTTGGGTATAACAGTAATAGTAATATTAAAGAAAGTAATATTGAAGGAAAATATATAAATATATATTTACTATTTTATATAACATTGAAAGTGTGTGTGTGTGTTGGGGCAGTGAATATATTAGAAGGACTTCAAGGGCAAGTAGGCTGCCATGAAAGATTATTACACGGCATTATGAAGGCATATGTGTTTATTTGCGTATGTGATCTGGGAGGTAATTCAATTTATTTTCCAGCTAGTTGCCCAGTTTCATGTTTAGATTTCATTTTAACAGCATGTCCATTGCTCACATAGCTTTGGCCAGTAAGTCCGTAGATTTGAGGTCGGATCTTTCCAGTTCACATTAACTGCTGTGGGAATCGAGCCGGGCTCCTCAACGAGTCCTTTAATGGGTCTCGGGGGCCGTGAACCGAGGGTTTACGGTGGTCGTGATTTCACCTCTATGAAAAATGAAAGTAAGTGGAACTGAAGGCCGCCCAATGTGCTCATTGCAGCTGCCCTCCGATGACAGGAATATTCCACCCTCCTAGGTTATGTTTAATATCAAAATATCAACAAATTGCTTGATACAAATGATCAAAATGAATTAAATGATTAAATGTACCTGTATCATAATTTGTCTGCCTGCAATGACTGGAGACTCTATTGTGAGTGTGGGAGTGAGTGGTGGGTGTGTGTTTGTGATGGACTGTCGTATGCATGCTTCAGGAAGGCTCCTGCAGATCCCTGCACCACCACTGGGTAAGATAATTGATGGATGGATGGTGTCTGTAGTGGCTGCTTCCCTGCCAAAGGCAGTTCTGTGGTTTGGGGAGTTTGAGTGTCGTATCGCTGCTAGTCCTCCGGTTGTTGAGGTTTTTGATATTTTGTGTTATCCTGCTATATTTTGTATGCACGTTAAGAGTATTTTTGTACACGTTTTGTCAGCATAATACACACGGTCAACCCCAAAGCTCTCACTGTCCCTGTCAATTATCTCTTACACTAATACCGTGCAACGCTAGCATTACAAATGTGGCTTAATAAGATGTTACCAGACTAAAGACTAAACCAAGTGAGTTCTGTAAGTACAATTAATGAATGACGGTAGGATATCAGGGAAACAAACTCACAGTTTACTAAGTGCGAGAACGAATTATTAAAACGTGCAAATGAAAAAATGAATATGTGTGAATGAAATACCAAGATGTTTCAATTGTTTTTACTGCTGCGGCTGCTCTGGTGAGTGGTGGACACCTAAGGCAGCGAGATGTTCAACAATGTGATGATAACCTCCAGGCTTCACTTCTCTTGACACATAGATCATAAAGCAGAGCTCCTGCTGTTGCAATGACACCCACCCAGGCTATATGGCTTTAGGTATGCCTTCAACCAATCAGAGGACAACTAGGTCAGTCATGGTTCCTATACTGATAGAAAGTAATTTTACTGGAAAAGGAGTTTGAACAAAACACAAAATAAGGAAACTTCATCCAGAAGTTCCAGGAACTGAATACCAACGCGAGTTCTCTAGTTTCCACCCACCATCCAAAAACCAAAAACACTGGATCGACCTTAGGCGAGAATCTCAACTATTTTGCATTTGACTTCTATCTCTAAACATTCTGGACTTCACGACCAAACCCTGGCTACGACACCGTCCTGATTCTGTCAGATGTTAACTCTACACGCCCTGTCTAGCCCCGACTCGTAGTGTGGGAGCCCCTGTGTGTTGTTCTCACAGGCAGGTGGAGCCCTCGGTCCAGAGATTTCGGAGCCAGATCCAGTTCCACGTTTTCCACCAGGCACCCCTACTTCATCTCTTCCCTCTCTCTCCCTCTCTCTCTTTTCTCCCCCTCCTCTGCATCCCCAAGGCAGGAATCATCGCCCCCCCCCACCCCTCCCTACCCCGTCCCCTCCTATCCTCTTCTCTCCGCCCGCCTGCAACGCACCGCTCCTCTCGCCGGGCTGCGCTCGATCAACCGAGCATCCACCGCTCCTCCAAATTGGTTTGTCATTTCTGACCCCTCTCTCTCTCTTCCTCTCTCTCTATGTGTGTGTGCGTGTTGACCACGGCGCTGTGTTCTGCCGCTCTCTGCGTCTATGGACTTGAGCAGAAGTCAGTAAGAACATAAAGATAGAGAGAGAGAGAGGGAGGAGAGAGAGAGAGAGCAGGGAAGGGAGGGAGGGAGGGAGGAGGAAAGGATACAGACAGACGGATAGAGGGAGAGAGAGGCAGAGAGAGCTACGCCTCTGCCCTCCTCCGGCAGCACTTCACTGGACTCAGTGCATTTGGACGGACGCGCCGCATCCTCCCGTGTACGTGTGTGTGCATGTGTGTATGCGAACGTGTGTGTTTACGTGTGTGTGAGCGCTGATCTGGATCCTAAGCACGCAGCTATTGGCTTATTACAACCCTCAGCTTTATCTCCATCCCCGCTTTCGTTTTTTTTCCCGGGGTTTTTATTTTTCCTCAACCAACATTATCACCTCCTTCTTTCCTCTTTTTTTGTGCAGAAAGAATTAACCACAGAGCAAGAGTCGAATTATCTATCGACTGGAGAGGTGAATTTCTATCCAAGATCCAAGGGACTGTAGAGGAGAGACAGAGGGAGAGAAAGACAGAGAGAGAGAGGGAGAGGGAGAGAGAGAGGGACAGCACAGGGAAGGTTATTCCTCAGTGCGCTGGATGTGCAGCCTGTGTGCGCCTGTGCCGCCGGTGACACGGTAAGGATGCGCTCTTTATTCCCGCACACATGTTTGATATGATGCTCCTTTTAGCGGCAACGCTCGTCCCGTCAAGCCCTGTGTCTGCAGCTGACCTGCTCTGGTCCTCACGGATGCCCATGGGAATGTGGCCTGCGATCATTGCACTTAAAAGGGGTGGTGGTGGTGGTGAAGGGGGGGTCCAAATGGAGGAGAAGGAAGAGGAGGAGGAGGTGGAGGAGGAGGAAGAGGGATCGGAAGGGAGGAGGGTGCAATAAATAATATTTTCTTTTGAAAAATGCGATATTTGCAAAGATGATGATCCAGCGACTTGTGGCTCGGATGGGCGTCGCTTGGATGTCGCCGAGGCGAAGTGCAGTGATGTGCCTCTGTCCTCCTGCAAACAATCAATGGACTCTCCTGGACACCAAGGTGTACACATGATTGTTATTCCGTGGCTGTGTGTATGTGTGTCTCTCTCAGTGTGTGTGTGTCCACGCAGTGACAGATTGCACGTTTTCTGCGGGGTTGGATGACAGATTTGAAGAAGTGTTCGCCCCTTCAGGTTTTTTTTGTTCACGTCCCGTTTCGTGTGGCTGTCGTTAGAATATGTTGGAATGCAGCAGTGTGTGTGTGTGTGTATGTGTGTGTGCTTTGTCAGCCGCAGTCAGAGTATAGAAATCCAGAGGAAGGGAGCATCCAGCAGGCCAGCGAACCCCACGGCACATCAATCATGCGGTTTCATGGAGTGAAAGCACCGGCTCTTATTTACTGAACAGGCGTCCGATGACCTTGATCAGCTGCTGAAAAACTACCCAAGATTGCACTGTTCGCTCATTCTTGGATCTGAAACTGCAAAGAGGTTCCTGTTTTCCTGGGCTCAGAGATGCAGTGCACTCTCTTGTTAAAACCAGCAGACCCAAACGGCAAATAACCACACAACCTCATCCTTCCTTTGTGCCTCCACCCGAATGAATGACGAGCTGTGTGGTTGATTGTAAGTGGTGCCCCTCAGAAATGAGTACATATATCTGGCAATCAAGAGTGCCCCCTTCTCCCCTCCCCAGTAATGGTTTGTTGGCCATGTTTGCCATGGGTGGCTGTGGGCAGGCACTCTGGGGTCATTCCTCTCAACATGAGGGCTATCAGCAGAGATATTGTGTTGCAAGCTCCTTTGTGGATTGGAATGTCCATCATTGCACGAAAGAGGTGGATGTTGGCTCCATCACTTCGAGTGGTTGACAATGTGTCAGTGATCCAGCTAAGAGAAGAAAATATGTCATGTTAGGAACGCGGTCAGCGAAGGCGGTGTTCTATTTGTCGACGTGTCGGGAGAAATTTGACATAGATTTGCTCGGCTGCCATTTTTTTTTCGCCAACATCTGTGAAAGCACAGGTTTGCCTTGGAGGAGAATGTTATGTTTGCAAATCAGTATCGATAAATAATCTGTCGCCATGGCATCTGTTTGCCATTGTACAATTCCTTCTTTTCGATTGGAGTTTGCCAAGATGATGATTTGCTTTCACAATTTGAAAAATGCAGCCAACGTCCTTTAGTGTCTTGACAAGTTGTTTATCCGGTTTCAACAGCGGAGAAAATTATAATAGCTTCAGTTGTGTTTATGTTTTCCCTGGCCAAACTTTCATCAGCCGGAGGAGAGAAGTGTTTGCTTTACTTTTCTGACAGGCTTGGAAAGCCTCTCCAGAGAACCGGGGGATGTTTGTCAGACCTCACGCCCCGAATCCAAAGGTGTGTCAGAGAGCATCCGGAGCTCCGTTAAGTAACGACTCTAACATGCTCCTGATGTTTTTGGAGGCACCTGAAGCCGGATAATGTGTGCAGGAGAAGCAATCAAGCATTGTGCTGACTGTTGGTCTGTCTGTCCTGCTCTAATTAGGTCACTGATTCATTTCGCTTGTTGTGATGCGCAGGGAAGACAAAGCTCCTCCTTGGAGAAAACAAGAGTGCAGATTCTGATGCTTGCGCTAATTCGGATCGTTCTGCTCGACTGACCGTCAGATGACTTTCCCCCGTTTCGGAGCGGTAACGTAACTCGATGTTTGCTTTAGATTTGCTCGGCTCCAAAAACATTATCTAACCCTGCGGAGGAAACAGTCTGTGATTGTAGCGAATGGCCGTATGTTAAACATAGACATAGACGGTTAAAATAAACCTCGGTAGGGGACACGAGGCATGGCAGACAGGATTGAACAGACGTGTACAAACGTGAGTATTGAGACAAGCAGCCAGATAATCAGTGTTGTAACAAATGCAGCTGCTTGTTACTGAAGTCTATTTCCAGCATCAAGGGTTATTAGAGAGTCTAACTTCAACTCTTGTGCTATTAATTCAATTTAGTGGGAAAGTAGAACCTTAGGGCTGATTTCAGAAGAATCATTTCAACAAGGATTTCCTCAAGAATTTGCCGGTCCTGGGATCCATCCCTGTGTTTAGTTAAATCATGCCCAGCAAGGTAAAGGCTGGTGTCAGGGAGCCTTGTAGATAAACAGAGGGTGGTGTTTATTGTGCGCACAGAGTCAGCCAACCTCCCCGCATAAATAAAGTGTCACTCTCGTGGCTAAAGCTGTGAGGGAAACCAAAACAAATCTTAATCGCCCAGTAATGATATTAAGTTTCAATGAAAGCTTTCTCAGGGCGGCTTCCTAATGCGGCCGTGAATCACACTCCCAGTCTCAACCCTACTTTGTGCGGCGAGTTTAACCTAATTCAGAGGCCCCTGCCTGCGCTGCATGACATCTCTCTCCCATATTGAAATAATGAGGCCAGATCCTTTGCCCGTCTTCCTCATCCACCTAAAGCACTCGGTCATGTGTTAACACATCCTTTCCTCCCACCCTTCCCAGTCTCACAAAAGAATAACCCCGGCACCTTTTTTTTTTTTTTCCCCCATCACGGATCGGAGCTATATATCAACTCAGCTTACCTCTCCTAAAGTGTGAAACTCACCAACCCTATTAGAGGTTCAGATCATGCGAGAGGGCGATGGCTACTTTGCTAACTGATTAGATCTTGGCTGAGGAGAAAAAGGGGGAAAAAAGCGGGAAACCAGCGCTGGGCGACTGGCTGTCAGGTCTCAGGGCATTCTCTGACTCATTGCTCCTATGGCCTCGACTAGAATAGCCCTGGAGAGATAGATGTCTTGCTTTGCCTAAATATGGAACGGATGGGGAGTTCTCTGCTCCGACCACCATAACCTACGGTCTGTCTGCGTTATGAGGCGGATTTGAGGAAGTGTACACACGGTCGGCCAGGCTGCCGGCTAGCCACACTCACACCCCCACTCTGGAGTGGTTATCACACTGTTTTGCGCCACACTGTAATCATACGAGTACTAGCTACATGAGCAGCGCGGCGATGCTAAATCAGCAGTGGTTCTGAATCGATGCCTCTGAAGTGTAGGTCAAAAAAGAAATACGAGCCAGAGATGACTCGCTGTAACCCACTGGAGTGGATCTAATAATGAGGGCTGAAATCAGAGAGGTGATTAATCAATGAGTGGATGACTCTGTTATGAAGTTTTAGAGGGGAACTAGTTGCCATTAAGAACTGCCACCAGCTGAATGTTTGTGGGTCATTCTCTCATTTGAAGTGCTATAGGAACCTGTGATGTGTGAATTTGTTTTTGGCTATTTGATGAAAATACTACTCATTTCTACAACTATGACTACTACTCAGAGTAAAAAAAAATATTCAAGAGCATTTTCCTGTAATGAGCTACAAGTAGCAAATGCAACAAGTCAAAATGTCTCTAAACCTCTTCAGAGGTTTGGCACCGTCTTGTTTTTCAACTTTCATAACAGCCAAATTAAACAAGCCCCAGGACCCAAGGATGTGATCCATCTTACATGTGATAAAAAAAATATTGAGAAATCAATCAGAGTAAATTAATTCCAAAACCACCCCACAGCCATTTATTAGGGTATTAAAATTGCAGCGACGTGATGTTGTCTGTTGCCTGCTTTGTGTTTCTATCTTACATTTCCACCATGAAAATCGTAAGGAGACCAAGTAATGAATAATGTGACTTGTGATGTGGAACTAAACATACGCTGCTGGGTTGGTCTTTGCCTGCTCTTGGCTGTTCCTTTGGAGTGATCAATGGGAGAAGCTTAGCGGAGTAAAATCAATGCCACATCTCACCACCGTCACTTTTATTCGTTTTGCTTTGACCAGTTGACCAGCCTTTAATTTGTTTCACGGGCAGCCAGGAATATATTTTAGCATCTTGTTTTCAGTCGTCACTGGCTTGTATTTATTGCGGCTGCGTTTGTTGCAAAAACACCTTGTAATGCCATATCAAAACGGGCATGGAAGATGGAGGCTATTATCGTGTCATTCTTAAAGTGGAGCGAGGAGGCTGCTGAAAAGCCACATTTGATGCCATTTATTCTGGGTAACCATTTGAAACAGATGACACTGAGTATTGACTTTTTTTTATTTAACCGCTCATCTCCAGCTGTCTATTTTATTGCAGCTTCGTCCATGCAATGCACAACTCACAATAAACATTTACATGTTACTGTAATGTAAAAGTCAAATCTTTTGCCGTCGATGCGGGAAGATTTGTCTGTTCTGTTTATCGACAAACTTTCTCTCCCGTTCTGCAAATGGCCTCTGCTATCAGCGCTGGATAGGCTTTGTGTTTAAGCAGCTGCTTTGTGAGCACACTGCTGTCCCTGCAGCCCACTGATGTCTCTCACCGCCGTTGTTCTTCGTCTTTCACAAAGGCGAACAAAAAAAACCCAAAACACTTGTTTCTCTAGTCAACACATCTGTCCCCACTTTTCCTTCCCGCCCTTCACCTCCCTGATCTTCTTCGATAGAAACGCACACACTCGCGCATTTCTTCCCATAGTCGCTCTAAACACACTTCAATGCTGCGCACATCCATTACCACCACTCTGTCTCTCGTTCTCGCCCCTTCTCAAACACACCCATTGTCGCACTTATACCAACACACAAGCACACGCTCTCACACCCAGCGCCTCACATACGTAGACGCTGCCTGCAGCTGTATATTTGGTGAAACACACACACACACACACACACACACACACACACATGGTGCCATTAGGGAGCTGAATGGAGAATCAGTGTACAAGGCCAGAGTGATTGTAAAAAGCTCAACTCAAAGGTCTGCCGATTATTTTGGTCTCTGCAGGAAATCATTTACAATAGCACTCACCCCCTCTCACTCCTCCTCCACCTCCTCCTTCTCCTTCTCCTTCTCCTTCTCCTCTTCCAGTCCATTTAAACAGTGTGTCGCAGCATGTGTGTGTGCGTGTGTGTGTCTATGCGTGTGCACGTCTTAAGTCAGTAAGGACGGTGTTAATGGGGAAATTCTTCGGCGTGATGTTGGCGCGGTTGGCTGTATCGTGCTCCGGAGGTCTCGCTTGTTTGGAGAATGGGGTGCTTCAAAATGAGTCATACACAATGTGATGCAACACAGCGGAGCAGATTTGAATTATGGGGCAATGAACAATGAGGTCATCACAGGGCTGGGGGCATAAATCTCCCTGCGCCGCGGTAGAACACAGCATTTCTTATCAATGGAGGAAACTGCAGCATGGTCTGAAAATGCAGCATTGTGCAAAGCGGGCTGATTCGACGCAGCTAAAACACAGGCCGGAGATGCTTGACTTCGCTGAGTGAGGGGCTGAGACAATGGAGGGGGAATTCTTGGTTTGTTCGCAGATATTGTTTTCTCTGGAGTGTTTACCTCAGCCGGCGAGTTCTTGTTTGTCACTCACTTTGACTGGTCACCATGCTACGCGCCAGATTCTCGCTCTCCCATCTGCTTGTCAAGTGTTTTCGCGTGGTCCCCTTTTTATCCGCCATACTGCATCCTGTGATATTATCCATATCTTTTCCTTCTTCAGCAGATTGTCCACAATCAGCGTCTGCCGTAATACCATCATCCCCAGGCCCCTCTTAAATTTCCTGCTTACTGGGCTTTTACTTTAACTGCATTACATACATCTTCCACTCCCCGCTCATCTGGTTCCTTTCAGCATAAAGCAGCCTGAAAGATCTAACTTGAAGAATCTAGTTTCAAGTGGTCGTTGGATGTTAAATTTCTAAAAAAAAAAGGAAAAAGAAGCCATTTTATTGTGCCTGTTCAGTGGCACAGCTGTGATCTTGATTGATATCGAATGGCGTTTTCATTCCAAGTCTTTGGGAGTGAGAATATGTGCCAGGGCGTATTGATCTGGAGCTCAGTGCATGGTGCAGCGTGATAGGCTGTGTGACGAGGGTGGTTAGATAGTCATGCTTGATGGAGAAAAGATATTAACATAGAGGTGATCGGTAATGTGCGTAAGCATTGTCTTTGTCGTTTTTTTTTTTGTCTTTTGTCTTTTGTCCTCCTGGTATCGAGCCGACTATTTCTGTCTCAGGTGTAAATATAGCGCCTAACTGTGCCCGGGGTTAAATCCTCTTCGACTGGCTGGTGAGTAATTCTGTGTGATGATGTTGCTCAAATCTGCTCGCTCACTTTGAGCCGCTACTGCAGCCTGGAGCATGTGACTCTCCCGTGTGGCTCAGTCACCGGTGAAGACAATCCGGCTCATTGGGAGATAAAGGCGTCATGCACCTTTGCCATGTATCAGCACCCGTCAATTTGTCCCTGACGTATCTTTCACATTTCGCAATAAAACCATTTTAGAGCCTCTGTGTGTTTTGCAAGGGAGCCTGATAGTGTCACACCAAGACAGATGAGCACCACTCTGGCCTGCGGGCCTGCAGCAATAACTTACATGGACCACGTGTCTGGTTTCTAACCATGTAAGAAATTGCATGCCTGCTCTCCTGCAGAGTGCTTACGTGTTTTTTGAACCCCCTGATTGGCTCTCGTTCACTCGCCATGTGTATGATAGATGATTCTATCCCCGCCATGTGTATCAAGATGAGATAGAGAGGGAATTGGTTAAGGGCATTCATTGCAGTTAGGCCTTTGATAAATGATATCTGATATTTTAAAACTGGTCTTTGTGTACATCTCATGTGTGCCTGGCAATTAAGCTGCTTCCATGCTTAGAATGATATATGTCAGTGTGTGTGTTTTTCCTTTATTTGTGTGTGTGACGGGGTTGTGTGTGTGTGTGTGCACCCATGTATTGAAACATCTCATTGTCCAGGGTTGAGTACGGTTGATTACAGTTCAGCGGTTCACAATCACTGGACAAATCAACCTGTTTTTCCTTTTTGTTTCACACCTCCCCTTCTGGTCCACACTCTTATCTCCCTCTCGTTTTCAGTTTTTCCTCCTCCCCTCTTCCAAAGATTTATGTGGGGCACACAGACAAGAGTCTTTAATTTTACGCCTGGGTAGGCCATATACACCATTGCTCCATATTCTTCTTGCTTATATTGAATTTGTCGAAGCCCTGGGGGAGAAATGTGGTTTTAACATGAACATACAGAGGGCTCCACCCTGGAGAGGAAGGCGTCACATTGCTTCCTTTGGGAGCGCCGTAAATCTTCACCAACTGGCATTAGCACCATCGCTTGTGTCTATGGCACAATCTGTCGTTTGAGGCGTAATTACAAAGGGTAATACATGAAAACACCATCATGGAAGCATACTGTAGAGTCATCCTAATTGCATACAGCAGGCCCATGAGTAATGGCAATGACACGGGACATCAATACAACCGCTGCCGCTCATAATAGAAAACACCATTGTTTTACTGTGAGAAAATGGTCAGCATCTATCATGTGGAGTCTGCTCCATTTCTTGTTTCAGGAAGACCTTGAGCCGAGAGACTTAAACAAAAACCCAAACTCTTCCTTCTCCTCATCACGTCAGTCCATTGTTCGTTCAGACTAAGCTCTGCTCGCGGTCTAAAACCCCCTGTCGCACTCCTGCAGTCATCGGAGCTGTAAGCGTTCGCAATTTTTCCATCCAAATCTCTCCTCTGATGCCCTTGTCTCAGAGGAGCCCTCTCACCTTCTCTTGATCAAAATCTGGCTTCCGTCGTCTCTTATGAACTCAAATGCTACTCAGCCTTCCTCAAAGCTTCTGTGTTTTCTGAAGAAAAAAAGAGAAAAAAAAACTCAGCAGTCGAAAGACTCGGAATTATGCGGTTGATGCCCGCAGATGCAGCTGGCTCTGGAAGTCATCTGTCGAAATCAATATAGCCTTGTTCAAATGCTGTCATGATTTGCAAAATAGCAACCGGGGGAGAGAAAGAGCTGTGTCCTGGTGGCGGGTCATAGATCAGCCTCTCTCAAATCAATCAACACAGGGACAAGAGTTTTGACATGAGGTGTTTGTAGTTGTTTTAAAAGCCCAGATCACACTCAACGCCGCTGTTTTCCTGCTGGAGTACCTGTACAAGGCAGCAATCGCATGGTTTGAGTCAGACAGATTAAAATGATAAGAGAGAGTAGAATTGTGCAACAGGACTGATTTAAAAAAATTACACAAAATAGAAAGAAAAAGCAAGAAATGAGATTCCAGCCTCCACAGCGTTAATGTCCTTTAGGAGTGCACTCAGCTTCCTGTATTGTGGAGTATGGAATTACCCAGTATGAAAGCAGTCCCTAATGATACTGGGCTAGACTGGTGTGTCTCTAGGCAAAAATATAACAGAACATATGTTTCATTCAGTTGCAGCTTTCCAGACTGTTCCCTGGAAAGCTGAGAGCAGAATGAGGAATTAATGAAATATTCCTTTTCGGGGATGGAACAAAGCGACGGCACACCACTGATATATGCATGGACTTTTGCAATGGCTGCATCTTTAATCTCCCCCTTCCCCTTCTTCACTTGTTCAAGTAAATGAGTCCTAATGAAAAAGCTCATTCCCTGCCAAGTCCCAGCCCTAATACAGCCTTGTTCCCGCAGCCTCTCGCCCATGCATCTGTACCTGTTTCTTTTACACCTCTCTTCCTCCATTCCCCATCCATTGATCCTTCCATTGTTGACCAGCTCCGCTTGAATAATGTATGCCGCGCTCTGAGAGAAGCGAGACATGAACGGAGGTATTGGTGAGGGAGCTCAGCACCCAACTTATTTACCTCCAATGCTCTGTTGCTTCTGGCAATGCTCCAGCGGCGCAGCGGCCGGACCTCATTCGCATCCGCACACATGAACACATGCAAACGCCAGCATGTACACAAACACATGATGCAGTGAATTTATCCTTCGCTGTCTCTGTCCACCAAACCATAGAGATATTGCTCATGAAGTAGCCCCCCCTCACTGGCTAATACATCCAATTATCGCACCACCCTGCCGTGCAGCTCCACAGAGGTCGCGGCTCTGACGCCCCGTACAGATGCACATTTTAGAGATGCACAGATCAATCCGCAGAGGAGCTCGATCTGCCAATTTTCGGCATGATCAGACTTGACCAGGGAGTGATTCCTGTCTGCAGAACATCATACGCTCAGTGGTGCGGGCCTCCGTAACATCGCAGTCGTGCGCCGACCAAATTTCTTTGCAGCACACAGGAGAAATACACCCCACGGTTTACGTATCCTCTGTCTTTGTGTGTTTAGGATGAAATGTGAGAGTCGTTATTGTAGGCGTTCTTCATGGTGAGGTAAACCGTGGGGGGGGACCAGCAGGAAAACAATGGGAAGCCCAAATCTAATCAGATAGTTTAAGCACCGACACCCAGCTGAACTCACCCTGTTTAAAGTGAAATACTGTACATCAGATAAACTTGGTGAGCAGCCAGTGCACAAAGTGGGCCGGTACTTCTTTATTTTAATCGTTGATGTAGAGGCACTTTTTGTGTTAATGACTAGTATATGCCAGCCGTATGCCACCCAGTGCACATGAGAGTGCTAGTGCTTTTTTTTATGCTTTCAAGCTCCATTTACAGCACCTCAGTGTCAGTGCATTATCTGTGGCTCTTTTCTAATAGCAGAGAACTTTGAGAGTTGAGTGGTGGGAGAAGATCCTCTACCTTGGCCGAGTTTGTGGAAAATTGAATTTTATTGAAAGCATTTGCATTGAGGTGAAATTGATTTTTGTTTATATATAGAACTAATTGATTCACCGACTAATAAAATAATAATAATAATTTTAACATCGATTCATTAATTGAAGCAATTAAAAAAAATATATTGTGTTGAAAAAATTAAGTCAAGATTTTCTGCTCTCCAATTCCTAAATGTTAAGTCTTTTTTTAGTTCTGATTTTGAGACCTTATTTCGACCTTTTGACCATTTTGTAGACAAACAGCTAATCGATTAATCAACAAAGTAATTGAGAGATTAATCAACTACAAAAGTAATTGTTGCATTTTTACATGACAGATGTTTAAGTTCTTATCAAGAAAATGAACAAAATTCTTATTGGCCGGTCACGCTTACCAAAGAAATAAGAAGAAATACTAGAAATAAGAATTGATTCTTCTCTAGTGTCGATGAGTGTGTGTTACAGTGTGTCAATGCGCTTGTTTTTGTATGCCTGTGAAAATCTTGTCTTGGGTGGCACACAGTCAAAGACTCTGAAACAGAAAATTCAAGGCCAAACAGATAGATGCTGCCTCCTCGGCCCCATCAACCCTCCCAGTAAACAAATGCCGAACTGCACTTTGCATGCCAAGAGGTGCACACACAACACAAAAGCTTGTGTAATGTCAGTCACAATACGCACGCTCACCTCACATCGAGAGTGACCCCTGCTGAGATGAGGCAGCAAAGTTTACCCTCAAGAGAGCAGGGAGAGAGGGAGAGAGATGGAGGGAGAGGGAGAGAGGGAGAGGGAGAGAGATGGGCTGTGGAGGAGGATGGAGGCAGGGAGGAGGGGGTGGGTGTTTCTGTGGAAAAAAAAAAGCACATTGAGATGGAAAACAGGCAGGAAAATATACAGGCAGGTAAGGACAGGAGACAAGGCACAGATGGAGAAAGATATAAGAGACAGCGTGAATAACTGCCACTCTGCATTCTAGCAGCAGTCGAGCTAACAATTTTCCCCTCCTGAAAAGTATCTGTGGCATTTGGCAGCAAAATGCCACCCATATAAACCAGTTATCATGCCACGAGCTAGCCAGCGAGCACACAGATAAGCCATCATAGACTTTGATACCCCACCCCACCCCCTCGCCGACACTTGAGAGGTCATTAGGAGGTGAAGCACACACGGGCACACGGTGTGTGTATGGCGGGCACGTCGTCACGCAAACACTAAACAAGCAATCATGATGGAAAGTGGCCCGTAAACTGTCTGGTTCTTGTGTTGGAGTGGGTTGTTCATACAATCTGGAGAGGGACCATTATTCATGTTGTGCCCCACATTCACTATATATTATGGCTATCTGTCTCTATTGGGAAAATGACAGGGACTAGTTCAGTGAGCTCAAGTAACCCCCGCCCTCTCACTCTCTCCCTCTCTCTCTCTCTCTCTCTGTCTGTTTCTCTCTGTCTGTTCAGGACCAGGACGTCCAGCTGCCACTGAGATGTGATTCTCTGAGGCTCCATTTCGCTTCAACGTCACCACACACACTTACGCAGGTAAGAACAAGAGCATGCGGTGCCTGACCCGATGATAATTTTAAACATTTTTTTTCCCTGGGATGTTGACTCAGAATGGACTGTTATGCCGAGGCTTGTTCAAGGCCTGGGGGATGGTCACACAAATACATCCACACACCTGGTGTGTTGCTTTTTTTTTTTTTTTTTTGCAGACTCTTCAGTACGGATTATGCTTTTTGAGAACCCAAATAAGACCCTTCATCCTCCCCAGAGATCTCAGGGTTCCATCTGTGCCCGGGTAGTGCTCTAATTGGCCCGGCAAATGAGTCCTCTCGAACTGCTAATCCAATCAGATATGTCCGACCGAGCTTTAAAAAAGAACGTGGAACAGCATGCAAGCTGCAGACGATGCAGCGGTAGAACAGGTTTGAGCCGAACTCTGTAGTTTAAAAGCAGTCTGTGCCAGAGGGGGGATAAAACAGAGCTCGAAAAAAAATGAAACAATCATCAAATTAATTGTAATCAACCGGCTGTTCCATGAAGGCATCAACGGGAGTTTAACCAGACCTTCATCTGGCCATGAAGCCACTCACTACAACTTATTTACAGTGTATTTACAAGCTGAGCCGGGCCTGTAAAATGTCGAATTTACGAGCTCCTTTTTAATTAGAAATACTGTCTCCTAGAGTTGGGCTGATGAATTGCACATTCAGTTTATTGACGATGGTGGGGGATGCACTTGGAGTATTGACAGCTCGTCTGAGTATCCCAGGTTCAGGTTGACACCAGTTTTTCACCCGGAAGGAGAAATACGTTGCGTCTTATGTGCATAGAAAAAGCCCCCGAAGGCCCTGTTTTTGTGTGGGATCCTATTTTTAATTGATTGAATTGGCTGAGAGTCATGTGGGTAAGGCTGCCCTTCCTCCGCTCCCCTCCCGTCGCTCGCTCTCTCCTGTGTGGTTTGGCAGTTTCCTTTGTAGATAGTTAAGTTTTATCTGTTTCGCGGCCAAGGTCGTTTGACTCAAGTGTCCTTCCTCTTGATTAGAATATTTCAAGAAAAGAAAGTTTTTCAGTGACGAGTGGGGAAAAAAAAGAAAGAAGACATACTGGTTTGAACTAGTTTGTTCTTATGACGTAGTTCTTTCAGCCCTACAACAGAGCATGTGCCATTGTGTTTTAATTAATTTCCAGTTAACCCTAATGGCCATTCATTTAAATAATAGTTATTGAAACGATATTTAAACTGATTGGAAATGTTTTTTTTATTTAATGCTCTGTGCTTGTGTTTGTGTGCGTGTGTGTGTGTGTGTGTGTGTGTGTGTGTAAGCTTGTGTGTCCATTTGGACTCACTTCCTGTTCCCTTCCCTCACCCCTCGTGCTTTTCCTTGACTCTCATATGACTCTGAATGGTTGCTTTGAAATCTAATTCTGTGATATCATTCTCACATTTTGTCCTCATTTCCCTGAGACAATACGTGAAAAGAAAGAACAACAGGAAAGGGGATGTATCAATCTTCATATGGGGGGATGTGCCATTATTCTCTGCGCGAAAACAGGTGTTTCCCGCTCCGCATGCACAAACACCCAGCCCTCCGTTTACCGCACTGCTAATAGGCGCTCTGATTGAAACGCTATCCGGATCAGTTTCATGGCTTAAACAACGATTACGTGTAAAGTGAGTCATGTGGCCGCACGGCACCCATATGCATGGGCAGATAAGCAGATAAACACTCATCTGGATGTGGGGAAGTCACGCGCACTGTGAAAACAGTGGAACTGACTGAAGGAAAGAAGTCTATATTTACTGTACTTTATTCACGTTAAGCAACGTTAACATTTTCATCTTTGATGAACCTTACAATGAAGATGATTTGGCGACAAATTGCTCCTTATCTGCACCATTCTCACACACACACACACACACACACACACACACACACACACACACACACACACACACCATGCTTTTCCCCCGTGCCTCCATCCCCCATGAACACAGGCTTATTGTCTTAAAATGTGACCTTTGCCTGGAGTCGAGAGGCCTTTGTCCCAAAACAATAGAGTCCATATTGCAAACCATGCCAGTCGATGCCGACCACACAGCTGCCGGCGAAAGGGTGCAGATTGTCCGAGGTCCAAGTTGAAGGCTTTGAGGCAGGCACTTGTGGCATGTGTGTATCTATGTGTGTGTGGGTGTGTGTGTGTGCATTCGCCTGAGCCCATGTATTTTTGTCTGCTCTGTTTGTGTCTGTAAGATGCAAGCCTGTTTTCCAGAATCAGCAGATGGGCCTGCGCAATTAGACCCTGCCGTCTTCCCTTGTGTGCACACACATGCACGGATGCACGTAAACAGACACACACAAACCCACACACAGTCACACGCACGCCCGCATGCACGCTCAGGAACACACTCAGGGCCAGGCATGAAGCAGATGTCTCTGAAACAGTAGACCTGACAGCTACTGTAATGGAGGAGGAAACTGAGGAACGAGAATAGAGTTGCCATGGCAACCACTAACCATAGCTTAAAGAGGTGATCGCTTATCAATGTCATAACTTTAAAGGTTATTCATTTTCTATCTATCTATCTATCTATCTATCTATCTATCTATCTATCTATCTATCTATCTATCTATCTATCTATCTATCTATCTATCTATCTATCTATCTATCTATCTATCTATCTATCTATCTATCTATCTATCTATCTATCTATCTAGCAAATATTTTGGACCTATCATATTCAGGTCAGTTCCTTAATTCATTGGCTGGCAGGGTAATGAAATTATGATATAAATAGGTTGTATCATGTTGTTATTGTGTTGATTTGATGTTTTGTTTGTTAAGAAAAATCAAAAATAAAATAATGTAGAAAAAAGCATTAAGCAATAACAACAAAAATACATATACATACTAATCTATATTTTTCAATTAATATAAACCTCAAGATTTTCAGTGTTACAACTGATTAACCTAATCTTACATCTTGTATATGGATAAATACTGAAAACGTCCATTATGGTTGCTTGGTTGTTTTTTCAGACAATGCTGCCTGAGGGTTTGATGGTCACAAGCATTCTGATGAATGATCCTTTTATACTGAATCTCCAAAAACCTCAGTTGTTACCAGTCAAACTTACTATTGTGGAGCCTTCCAGGCCAGTCTGCAACTCTTTCAGGCTTGTTTGGCCTCTGTCCCAGCTTGTTTTTGAGCGTATCACAGCGGTCATTTTCTAAATTTGGTTGTATTCATCAAATACAATGAAGTTACTCAGTAAATACACTAAGCATCATTTATTTTTTGTTATCTATAATTCAGTAAATGAATGGTCCAGTGAGAGAAGAAATTACGAAATTATGAAATTGAATTTTCACACATAAGTCAACATTACTGAATTGTATTCTATCTATCTATCTATCTATCTATCTATCTATCTATCTATCTATCTATCTATCTATCTATCTATCTATCTATCTATCTATCTATCTATCTATCTATCTATCTATCTATCTATCTATCTATCTATCTATCTATCTATCTATCTATCTATCTATCTATCTATCTATCTCTCTGTCCCTCTATCTATCTACTGTACCTATCCACATTGAATGGACATCTCCAGCTCGCAGCACAATGCCGCCCTACTATCTGAGCGCGCCACGTCTTCACATTTAGCTGCACCAGTTATGTATTGACCTGCAGTAACAGATAGGCTCAGAGGAAATGAGCTTGTGACTTAAAGGTCACAGTTTAAAATCTGAGTAGTACAGTAGCTGTGAAAATCCTGGCAGTTTAAATCCCTCAACAACTACCATCAGGGCTGTGACCTCTGGGCACTTAACCTTTAGCTGTTCCAGTGGAGCAGCTCTATGCCCAATAGTGCGAGACTTGCGCAGCCGTGCCGTGCAGCTCCCAGGTGTGACGGCGTTAATGTGAGAACGTGGTCCGGCCCTCCTCTTCCTCTTCCTCTTCCCCTTCTGCCGGAGCGACTGCCTCCTCTTGCCATTCATGCAGACGCGAACGTGTTCTTTCTTAGTCAATGAGCCACACTAAATGAGGATTATGACTTGATAGCTTGCAAATGTGTGTGGCATTTTCGGTTATTATTCCGGCTTTGAGTGCAAAACGATTTTGTTCCTAATTTGCCGTGCTGCATCAGTGACAGTCAGGGATAAGTTTTGTTGATCTAAGACCCGTTGTTTATTGTTGATACAAGGGTTTTTCTTTCTTTTGCTCTGTTTTTTTTTTTTCACTGTGGCTGCTGCTGTTGCTGCCTGGCGCCTGAGCATCCTGTTGACCGTTGCTAAAGATACCTGTGGCGTCCCTTATGTATCATTTTTTCCTTGCACAAGATCGAGACAGGGCACCAAGGGAACCCACTCTCACACACACACACACACACACACACACACACACACACACACACACACACACACACACACACATACACATTCACATAAACACATTCACACAAACACACACTTACACCGAAGAACACACACTTGAATGAACACACCCACCATACACATTGACGTAAATGCATGAAAAAAGACTGGCACACAAACTGTACAGCACTTACAAACACTTTGCCACCTGAGTGCAGTGGTACAATCCCCCAAACACCCTCTGCTCCACACACACACACACACCACACACACTTGACAACAGGGAATAGCCCACAGAGATACTCTCTGTCAACAGCTTGGAAGAAAGCAGCTATTTAGGGCTATTGTATTCCTGGAAGGATAAGCCATCTTATTTGTGTGAAGAGCCTGTGTGAAACAAAACAAGTTATGGCAGTCACTATCACCCTCTCTTCCCAATTCCGTCTTCTCCGGCTCGTGGTGTTCATGCTCATGAACTGGTGCTAATTGTGCAAAGCAGAGCACAGTGTCTCCAGAATGCAGATTTCCAACAGACTTGGGGGTGATGACGAGCAGATGCGCTCACAGATGTTTTGCCTCTATGTGACTGTTTACCAGATCAATTATCCTTATGACACACACACACACACACACACACAGACACATTACATTTGTTCTTCTGTTTGGCCGCCTGGGTGCAGGTTACTGCCACAACACTAGTTAGTGGAGAACTGCAAGTTTGTGTTAATGCCATTGGAAAGAATGAAAAGGTTCCTGCGGCCTTGACGTCATAACCAAAACACTTTTTGCCCTAGCGTGAAGTGTAGGGAAAGACGTCTGGTCACAGATTTGAATCGAATTGTTCTGGTAAACATTTTGAAAGGAAATGTGAAGCTATGCTAACTGTAATTGATGGCTTTTGGGTTCGGATTTTCACGTTTATGTGAAAAAAAAACCTGTAAAATAAACATCCTGGAGTCTGGAACTTGAAATCAGAGCTGCCTACTCACTGGCTCCATTAAACATAGATAAGACTCATTCGCTTTTGTTTGGGAACTAAAATAAACCCTTCCCTCACTGTTTTTCCATTCAGCATAATATAAAACAAATGAATGGAGGAGATAGCATTTCAAAAAGCAAAACTCGGGGGCTAAATTGTCCAAAACGACTGGCAAAGTGAAATAGATCCGCACAAATGTACACAACAGTAATGAACGCCTGTTTTGATGCGATCGCAACAGCATTGCATAAAGCAACAATAATTTGCACTGCCATGTGAAGTATGGCATATTTGTTTGTCGGCATCAGATACAGGAAACGATAAACATTCAAAAATCCATTACAGAGTGGAGATACGCAGTAACACGGCAGCTCCTCCTTTGAATTACTGTGTTTTCAATGTGTCTGCCTGCCCTGGTATGTTGATTGGAATACATCAGCACACTAGGGATATGAAACTGCAATAAGACCCGGACCACTCGCTGGCGTGATTTGAATATGAAATGATTAGATTATTGATTTTGGTTATTTGGGTCTGCCGCCCTGAGATGATATTGTGGCGGAGCAATCACCATAGCTGACATTTAGCACTGTGTTTACCTTGTGCTGTCTGCATTGATTGCCTCAAAATCACCACCCATACGTCCTGCTGGAGCTCATTGTATCACCGGGGTGTTTATGGCTTTTTTCTTTTTCAGGAAAGGTGATGGATGCAAGCTTATCAAAAATGCAACAGTTGTGGTCTGTGCCCGTGCAGAAAATAATCACATTGCCCTGCAATCATGGAACGGTGGTTTTACTGGCATGCATTTCAAACACCATTGAATATGATTATAAGTGTAGCCAATCCAATGCCTTTGGGGGGGATTGAATGACTAGAATAGGTCTTAAACATATGTTTGATATGCCTGGTAATGATATTTATAGCTTTCTCCATGGAGCTGAAGAAGGTTAGAACTTAAATCAAGGACGTGCCGAATCTTTTCTTTTTTCTTTTTACCGTCCATGCTGAAAAGCAAAGCTCATTCTCAGTCCAGCAGGGAACAGTAATAAGTCTTCATTTTCCTGTAATGTCTCGGGTACATTTGTTGCGCCGGGTAACCACGCTGCACCTCCTCACTCCCCGTAAAACTTTGAAGAAAATCTCTCCTTCAGTTTAGATTTTCGATTTTGCCTCTGTGGAGAAGTGAAAATGTAATATCCAACAAAAGTGTTTGCTGACAAATACTCTCATATCACTGCGGACATCTGTCATGAGACATTTTACACACATCATCGCTCCGAGCTGTGCAGCCGGCAAAGCGACTCAAAGAGATTGTGGTGTTAATGCTGCTCCACTTTATCATGAAAGAAATATTTCTTTTTGTGTCCACCAGCTCTCTCTCTTATGCAGGAGTCAAGGTGACAGTTTGCAAATGAATGTATTCTCCTCTTAGGTAGATCTCTTTGTATTTCCAATGCCATTTCCTCAGCAGTTAGACAATCCAGCGTTAAGTGCCTCCTTTTATATTTATATCCCAGTGTTGGTGCTTATGCATTATTAAATTATGAACAGAGCCCAGTAAGCGCCCCAGAAAGGCCTTTTTGAATAAATATTTCAAGACTCTGATATACACTGTTCATATCTGCTCTGTAATGCAAGAGGTTTGGTCCTCATGTCTTATGCAGAAATCACTTTTTTTTTCTCCCGTCTCTTGAACTCAAATTTAGTGAACTTTAATTTGCTGATCCTGGACAAATCTTTGAAAGTTTTCATGCGTGTGCTATTTGGGAAAGTATCGGGATCAATCAGGCATTTGGAAAAGAGGGGCATATATAAATACATGCACTAGGTGGGAATCTCATTATTTGCGCTGGGTCCTGACAATCTTCAATCGTCTTTTATGCCAGGTTATTTTGAAATAAAGAACAATTGGTGTAGAGGACCTGAAGACGGCGAGCATGTTTAATATTCTTCGCAGAGCAAAGCAGGGAGCTGGATTGACGCGGCGGATGAATGGGGGGACAGAGGAGGCAGCATGAGATAAAAGGCAAAAATGAAGGAAGAAAAAAGTAGCGAGAGGGAAGAACAGTTAAAAGCAGACAAGTAAACAAGGCGGGATGGCGGATAACAATAAGGGATGAAAGTAAAAGGAACAAGAAAATGAAGCAGGAGAAAAAAAATAATTGATATGCGGAATAAAAAGCTCTAGAGCAAACGGTACACACGAACACTGGAGTGTATCCTCCTGCTCACCAAGCCCTACCCTCCATGAGGGTTTAAATCTAGGCCACGAGTGTCGTTTCCTGCCTCCTCTTTGATGCAGCATCATTCACTGCTGAGGTGGCTGTTCTCTCTGTACAGTGCAGGACAACTCTCTCTCTCTCTCTCTCCTCTTTCTCTCTCTCTCTCCATCTCTCCGTTACGCAGACACACAATCACACACACATAAACTTTGCCGCTCTATCCGCCTCTGGCTTTAAGGCACAGCTCTGACGGATCCATTGTGACAGTACTGGGTTCAGAGCGTCGCGACGGGGAGAGGAAGAGAGGGAGATGGCGATGGGGAGAGAGAAAAGGATGGTGTGAAGGAGAAGACAGATGAATCAAAGGGGGGGAAAACAGCAGCGGTGGCAGAGGAATCAACATCACTGCGTCTCTAGTTGACATAATTGATTGTATCAGAGGCAGTTTTGTAAACCATTTACTTCCCCCTTATGGGCTGCTCGGCTGCACTGCCACGCAGGATTAAAAGACTGCATACACATACGTATGTGCGGCTATGTGTGTGCGTGTGCGTGTGTGTCTGTGTGTGTGTGTTGCGCGTTTGTTCTACATCTATTTATTTATTGTCTTTGTGATCGTCCAAGGTTTCTTGAATGGATCAACCTACTTACAGATATCGACCGGACAAATATAGGAGCTGAATCATTTGCTTCAATGAAATTTACTCCACTCTGCTTAGCAGGATGCAGACCTCGTCCGTAGTGATGCTCAGACAACACTTCAAGAAAACACTGTAGAAGATCAGATAAAATCAGACATCCTACAATGTGTGAAGACAAGTTAAATGACAATGATGCCGGGCTAGTGCTTATCTCGTTGCTTATTTTTCCCCTGGAATGAGTTTTTCTTTGATGTTGCGTAACACAGCCAATTAGGAAAACGATGGAGCATGAAATCATGATTTTACAATGACAGGGATCAGGTTGGCTTTAGATAATGCTCGCTGTGA
Organism: Karalla daura; assembly: GCA_029224185.1. Lineage (NCBI taxonomy): Eukaryota > Metazoa > Chordata > Actinopteri > Chaetodontiformes > Leiognathidae > Karalla > Karalla daura. Next base: position 9,222,739 of record CM055189.1, on the reverse strand, counting down.
CTGTGGTTACCCGTACCTAGTTGGACTAGTTAATCACTGCACAACCAAGAAGTCGGTTTTTATCACACATATCCCTTTAGCACCAAAATGCTTCCTTGTTGCTTTTTACCTGTTGAGAGATACAACATGTAACATTGCATTACTTAAATGTAGATTTGTCCTTTCTTTAGCTTCGTTAGCATCTGTAGCTACTCTCGCATAGCAAGAAATACAGTGGCAGGCTAATTTCTTTTAGTTGGTCTCCTGGCCGAGCGAAAAGTGGTCCCACTCTGGAATGAGTTGTCCATGGTCTTTGATGTTGGAAACTCAGCACTGGAAACTGAATGTCCCAAACTAAGCAGTAGAATAGAAGCAGCTCAAAAAAAAGTGCCGGCGGAAAAGGGGGCAATAGAAAGCAGGGCAGGTGATCCCACACGCAAGAGTCTAAGAGGGGGGACAGGGTTAGATGATTAGATAAAATACTTGCCTGGAAACTTAACAAGGTAAATAGACAGAGGTGGAGGTGAAGGTCAGAGACTTATTGGCTGTGGGAGCAGCGGGAGTGAAGCGAAAACAAAGCGTTTTCACTCTCGGCGCAGCACATATGGACTAAGTGAGTGTCCTTACTGTGACACCCTGAATATCCCTCTAGCTGTATGAGTAGGGGCTGCGCAGTGAAGTTAGCAATAATAAATATGCAGCTGCTGCAGTGAAGTCTGCTTGCATTTCAAATTAAGGCTTGCCAAGGATAATAATAAACAAACTGTTAATAAAGTAAGTGAAGCAAAAAAAAAAGAAAGAAAAAGGTCAATTTTTGCTTGAGGTTTCACACCGGACATAATCCACCCTGATTCAACCGACCTGAGAAGATGGGAGAACACTGGGCCGCTCTGCATATGGGAAACTAACACTATCAGGGTGTCCACTGCCTAAAAATATGCCTTGAAATGTTCTTCAACTGTGTGTGTGTGTGTGTGTGTGTGTGTGTGTGTGTGTGTGTGTGTGTGTGTGTGTGTATGTGTGCGTTTGACGAGAGGGGAGTGAGAACATGTCGGTGATAAACCACGGCCCGTCGTTGCATTATTCAGCTGGAGGGAATGAGACGAGTGACAAGAAGTAGAAGACAGCGTGTGAGAGGAGGCGGGGCTGCGTGAGAACTGTGCCTGTGTGTGTGTGTGTGTGTGTGTGTGTGTGTGTGTGTGCGCGTGTGCGTGAGAGAGTGTGTGTTGTGAAAGAGAGAAAACACGTAGAGAGAGGAAACGGGTGGAACGTGTGTGTTGAAGTAGTCGCAGCATATCGATATGAATCTAACAGTTTGTTTCAGCAACAATCAACGAGCGCGCTGACAGATTGTTGCCATGGCAACAAACTTCTTACCTCGGGCTTCGCCGGGGAAATTAAGTGAATGGTAATTATGCAACATACATGCTCAGCGAGACCGATTTAAGCCCGGTCTAGAGTTAAACTCTAGACCAGTTGGTTTTAGCACACGTAACTTCAGGTACAGGGACATTATATTGTTGTAGCTCCGTTTTATTTTAAGGCACTCAGTTATGTTATAGCACCATCGGGTTTTGTTTTAAGAGTCTCTGACCCAGTGTATATGAGTGTAGCCCGGCGATTGACAGCAAGGAACAAGATAAATGCCTCAGGTGATTAACTTGCTTTGAGATTCTCTCTGTATCTCTCTCAGCACTTCAGGCACTCCCTCTCCCTCCCCCTCTGTCTGTCTCCATCCCTCTGTCTCCATCTTTCTTTAAGTTTCCTTTATCCTGTCTTTCCATCTCTATCATCTTCAGCCTTTTTTTTTCCCTCTCCTGACCTCATCCACGAATCTCCTCCTTTATCTGCACCCCCCCCTTCCTCTCTCATATCCTTCATCTCCTCTCCTCTCCTCTCCTCCGCATCATCCTCCTCTTCCTCCCTCTCCCTCCATTCCGCTTTGCTACTTCCACGCCTTAGCTCGTCTTGTCTCATGAGGGCGGGTGAGAGCGTGCAGAGTTGATTAGACTGGAGCATTATAAAGTTCAGAGCGGAGCAGAACAGAGTGTGGTGTCTAGCCGCCAGGCGGTGAGGAATCAAAACGCCAGTGCCTTACAGAGGAGGTCGTTGGCGGTGGATTTTTCAGGGTAGTTTTTTTTTTTTCTTCTTTTTTTTTGGTGCATCGGATTTCTGAGAGCGTCCTCAGAGCAGCCAGAGGCAGCCATGCGGAAACAGCAGTGGTCCGGTCAAAGCTGGAGTCTCCCCAGACGCAATTTTCTGACGGGCATAGAATGTCTAACACGGGAGAGGAGAGGATGAGGTGTGCAGCCCAGAGCTTTGAACTATTTTAATGTGGAAATAATTTTAAAGGGATAGATGTCTTTAAATTAAAAATGAGGATTTTTCTCGTGCCAAATGCAGAGGAGAGGAAATTGAGACTCCGCCACCGCCGCCACTGCTGCTGCTGCTCTGCTGTGTCACAGTCCATTATCTCCCCATCATAGTGTTGAGGAAGAAAAACTGCTTTGATCAGATAGTTAAAAAAATAGTGATAAAAAACATGTTGGAAGTGCATGTAAATATGTAAATACATTCATGTGTATGTATATATACACACATATCTATCTATGTCTCTCTTTCTCTCTGTATACATACATATATATGTATATATATGTATATATATATAATTCAGATGATAAAACCAATATTTTCTTTTACTGAGGGCTTTGAATTGAGATCACGATGAAAAAAAAAAAGTCATCCCTGTGTGGGGGTGACCTATACCTTTAAGGCTACACTGTAGCACTCTGCGGCTCTTTGCTGTGAAGCCACACAAAGGATTTACAACCAGCGCTGTATGAAATAAATTGCCAGCCAGGCCACTTGTCTTGAGGGCACAATGACAATTGTGCACATTCCTACAGTGACACTGCCTCTCGGCCACCTTCTCCCACACACACACACACATACATGTGCACTCGCCCGTGTGTCCATACTGTACATGTTCGCAAATAGCCAGTGGGGCCAACCATGCAGCATCTGGCCCCGGACCAGTCAGATGTATACGTTCAGGACTGAGAGACACAAGCCGTCGAGAGTGTTTGTCTCGTCGAGTTAAAACAAACATGTGACATTGATTCGGTATTAATTGTGATTTTAATTTGGTTCGAGGGGGCTTGTATGCAGACCCCATCCCCCCTCCTCCTTCTCCTCCTCCTCCTCCTCCCCCTTCTTTTTCCCAAAACAACGTGACCCATGCAACAGTATGGATACATGTTGTGGCTCACATGTCAAGCCCTCCATGTTGTTGGGAGCTGACAGTATGTTTTTTTTCCGGGAGCCTGCGGTCACACCGAGGGGCCGTTCGCTGCTAATCAGGATTCCAGGTTTCATCTGGTCAGGGAAATCGGGAGGGTGGGCCCTCTTTTCAAGAACAGTAGCAATGCACAGTGCATGTCTGTGTGTGTGTGTGTGCAAGCATGTGCATGTGTTTGTGCATGTGTGCTTTTGCCTCTCATTATAGGCCACAGGCCAGACTCCCACCAGTTCCTATCCTGATTAGTCATCTCTTCAGCCCCACACTGCCAAATTAGCTACCTGAGTTTGTGTGTTTATGTGTGTGTTTTGAGAATGTCTGACTGTGTTTCTGTGTGTGTGTGTGTGTGTGTGTGGTGGTCAGTCTAATCAAAATTCTCCCGGTCTCTCTACCTGTGCTGATGATAATTATATTATACTATCCATACCCACTCACGCTCTCTCACCCACACAACCTCTTTTCAGCCATTTCCATTTCACAGACACACACAGAAGTGCACACACACACACACATACACACTCACACAGAAATAGTCCATTGTGGTTAAACCTACCCTAGCAAGCCAACTGGAGGTAATTTGCCGTAGCTTGGTGGACACATGCCATTTTACTGAACACGGTGCATGGCCCCCTGAGCTTTGTTCTGCTCAGACTTTTCTCCAACAGAGCAAAGAATGAACAACTAAAAAGGCTAAAGAGAGGGAAGAAAAGTACAGGTGAAGAAAAACTAAATCAAGTAAAGCTGCAAAAAGAAAGAAAAAGTGGCTGCTGTTGACTTCCTTGACTTTATTTCTAGGTAGCTATACTGCTTGGATACACACACACACACACCCTTGTTATTAATTGAATCATCATTTAGTAAATGAAATCGCAACATTGCATTCACTTGACAGCCCTAATAAAAGCTTTAAACGCATATCAACAATTTAGTGATTGTACCAATCTGTTGTCTAAATTCATGGACAAACACATGAAATCCTTCCTCATGCTACAGAAGCAGACATTTTAACAAACCTCCAGTCTTGCTTGCTTCCACTCTAATTACAGAGAACATGCAACATTTTTAATGCTCTTTCTTGATTTGCATTTCTGTGACTTACACATGCACACACACACATACACAGACACACACAGACTCATAGGCAGAAGTCCACATGGTTGCCTTTTGGGCACATGCACAGGGAGAGAGAGTACAAATGCAGCATGGACACATTTGAGACGGTCTCCCTGGATGCTGAGGGACTAGGGCATCTGGTCTCCCAGTGATAAGCCTGTGTGTGCGTCTGTATGTATGTGTGCGTGTGTGTATGTGAGGGCACGTGCACGTTTATGTGCGTGTGACGTGCGTTGACAAGGTAGCCCACTCCGGTCAGCACTCATTAGTGAAAGAGAGAATCCCCGAATGAGGAGTGCTGTGACAGGCAGGACTCTCGTTAGGGGACCCAACACACACACACACACACACACACACACACACACACACACACACACACACACACACACACACACACACACAGAAATACATAGGCTTTGACTGCCTCAGTGCACGGAATCAGCCCAACATCAATTAGTTCATGGATGCATGCAATATAGTCTGTGAGTGTAGTGGCCCTGGCAACAGCTCTTTTAATGCCCACCCTGCAGGAAATGAAGATTCAGGGCAGAGAAATATAGGACATAGAAAACCAAGTGCATTCAGAGCTATTCGGGAGTGAATTGTCTTAGAGGTACACTGAACAATAGGCTATATGAGCCTACGTGACAAGGTCACGCCGATCTAAAATAAATCCTACATCTTATTCGTCGGTTATTGAGAATTTTTACAGACGCTAAAAATAGCCTGAAAAGATCAAAACTGCCCAGCCTTCAGAAATAATGAATTAATTGTCGTCTGTGGAGCGGACAGAGCTGGAGCAGAGATAGAGAGAAAAACAGCAGGTAGAGCAGAGGACTTGGATCTGGGGATGGCTATTTGTTTTGATCTGATGCTGTTTATTAGCTGATGTTTTGCTCAGATTCCTGCAGATGCTGCCAGTCTGCTAGAGAGGGTCTCCAGCCAGAAACAACCAGCCATTCATTCAAAATACATGGGCCGATTATGCCGACATTTGAACCAGCGACGAAAGAGTCGGAATATACATAGGAGCTCTATGTGGGTACGCGGGATTGAATGACGAAGCGGTGGAAACACCACATATGGTCTGATAATTAGCACATTAGTGCCTGTTTATTCATAACCAATCAACACGTTTAGATCATGGAGAGGAAACAGGTTTGGGGAGCCGGGCAGCGCCTCGAGGGAGGACCTGCTGGACTCCCGTTTTGATGTACACATATGGATTAATGCGGAGTCGTGCTGAATCACAAGCGGTTTGAGTTCAGGATGACCCCCCCCCACCACCCCGATTGCTCGGAGCTTTTCACGCCACAACTGGTGGATATGAGAGGGTTAATTAACTGATGGGCGCAATGGCGGCGGAGCATACGGGGTGATGGAATAGCTCTTGAATTATGGAACAGTGGAATGCTGTGGCTGGTGGCGTCCAGCCATATGTCAGTGTGTGCCTCCCGTGTCTGGCTGGGGACAGCTGGTCAGATTGCTCATGTTCACCCGAGTTAGGGAGCAATCAATCAAATTGGGGCAGCTCGTTGAGTTGTTTAAGTGGGGGGAAGAATAAGGCACGGGAGTCTATTGTTATTCTATCACTTTGGTGCCATTATGGATGTGTCAGGAACCGTTAGCGGATATGAAATCACTCCCCGTCCAATCAGTCGCAGCCGGTTCGACGTTTAGAGAGAGAGGTGAACGCGACTGTATGAGCTGCGTTGGGAGGTTGTTTTAAAGGGGAATGGAGAGGAAACCCGCAGCTGATCCATACTGGTAGGGATTACGACCTCTTCTCTTACTTTTACTCTGCCCCCCTGCTCCGGTTCTGCTTTGGTTAGTGTAACAAAACTGCGCTTTGCTGCCGCTTTGATCGCAGCTTTATTGAAAAATAGATGATGAGCCAGGTTAAGTAGAGGACGTGTCTTCAAAGTTTCAAGATTTGTAACAGCTCTGTAATACTTTGCTCAGTTCATGCCAAAGAGAGATGTATAGATGCAGTCTGATTTTGTATTTTAAGCAATTTGTTCCATTTCTTTTATTTAATTTATTTGACACGGACAGTGCACAGCTTAAACTTTTACCATATGAGGCGGGCACTGTGTTGGCGCACAGCTTAATTGCTCCCACCTAGGAGGTTATATTTTCACTGCCTGTTTACAGAATTACACAAAAACTACTCAGACAATTTCTTCTGATTCTGGAGGAGGAGGGGGCGGTGGACGTAGCCTGAATCTAGGGAGAAGCAGTTACATTTTTGGAGCAGATTAGAATCATGTGGAGCCTCCAGGAATTTCCTTCAGTTGCGTCTGGGATACAGAGTAAAGTCTGCTATACGCTGGGTTGCAAATAGAATTTCCTCCCTGAAGTCTTTTCAGATTGATTGGTTAAAATTAATTTAAACTTTTTTTTCCCCTCACCCTTTAAATCACAGTCATTTTAAATACATTTTCAGCTTCAAGGATTTTTTTTTTCTTCTCTCTTTTCAGGTTTTTATTTTTTTTATGACATCCTAAAGAGAATAGCCACTTGAGCAGCAGACTCCAGACTCTGCAGCTCTTATCGCACCCTCTGTCACTGGCGTGGGGTCTGTTCCCAGAGATCCAGATTGTGAAGTGTGCATGTGCCTCTGGGTGTTTCTGTCTCTCTGTCCTGTCTGCAGCATTTTGTCATTGTGGATGTTCAAAGCTGCATTATGCATACGTAGTAGGTCTCTGGCGGTTGGAACAAGGGTTTGCATCATTTTGACAGTTTCTATAAATATGGAAACACACACACACACACACACACACGTTGTACATTTCGTATAATATTCTATCCTATTTATTAGTATTTTATGTGAGTTTATAAAGGTATCCAAAAATACCCAGTGGGGAAACTGTGCCAGAGCAACTCTTTGTCTTTGCAGCATGACGTGACAGAGATAGCTGGCTATTGTCTTAATCTCTGCTGGGCCAAAATGATATGGTCACACTGATCAATAGTCTCTGTTACACATGATGTATTTCCCATGGCTCTGGCTGTCTGCTTTACTCCATCTGTCCCTGGTTGCTGCAAGTCTCCTTCTTTTCTCTCTCTCTCTGTCTCTCTCTCCCCCTCTCTCTTTCCATCTCTCTCTCTGTCAGCAACGCGAGCACACACACACACACACACACACACAGACACGCACACACACACACACACACAAGCTCTGCAGGCCTGTTTATCAGGAGCTGGCTATGAGCCCTTGAGACTAGTACAGATTTAGGCCCAAAACAGGGCTGCTGTTACCTTTGAACAACTCGCGTGAAAAATTATGTTCATTTGACATCGACCGGGATGATTGCGTCGTCGCTGAGTGATGCAACGATATAGCTGGAAATAAATAACAAAATAAAAAAAGAGATGTTAAATCCTCAGGATTTTTGCGAGTGGAAATGGGCCAATATCATAGTTATTCAGCGTTAAAAAGTGAGTTTGCGAATGCGGGGAGAAGGTGATTGGGTTGGTGGTGGAGTAAATGGCCTGTGGGAGCTGGTCAGCTTAGTCAGTTGGAGAGAAATTAAGCTTACTAGTCTGTCGCTGGTATAACTAATCTGAGAGACCATCCTCTTATTAATTGTTTATCGCTGATGGACCATGAAATGAACAATTAGATTGGAACATCAATACATTTCACACTTGCTGATGATGTGGAATAGCAAGTGAAGTGGATCCCGGTACAGACGGCAGCGTCATTATGCGAACGTGAAGTGCCACTTTGTTGTCATTTTAGAGTCTCTGCTACAAGGCCAACATTTAGCATTTAGTGTTGCATTCTCTTCGCAGGTTTGTTGTTGTTCATGGATTATTTGGTGTAAAACAATGTCTTGTAGACTGTGCATTTGTGGATGCATTTTCCCCATCCTTGTTTTGTGTTTCATCTGTATTCAGTAACAGCGATAACAGAAGTACATTTCAAATTCTCAAGGCAGTTATAATCTAATGATTGACATCCTAATGACTGAAAACAAGCTAGATGTACCAAAGATGCTATCTCATCCTAGTGCTCTGTTTACACTTCGTAAAAGCCTCAATAAAACGTCTACACAACATCTCGTATTTAAATATTTATTTATCTCGACATGTTTTTATTTTTCTTCGTATTCTAGAGGTCTGGTTTGCATGATGCGATGCTACAGCCGACAAAGGTTGCCAATAACAACTGTCCAAGTCACTGGAGGGCTTCCTAATCATTCCGTGCTTGCTGCATTTCTTTCAGCAACATGTAAGATAACTATTGATCACTGTCTGGTCCTCTGTGACATATGTCTACAGGAAGCTGCATTGACCTATGTTAAGTGCTGTTTGTTAAGGCATCAATCTAGCACATGTAAACAGAGTAATAGGATGTCAGGGAAATATTTCCCTTTGCTGCATAAACTGATTAGTGTCGATGTGTATTGTTAAGATAGGCTGGGAATAGAGATCCAGGTGTGGATTTGATCTTAGAGATTTGCAGTTGTAGGGAATTATGTGTTGATACAATAGGATATAATATAATAGAAAGCCTTGATTGTCATTGTACAATAATAGCAATAATGATAAAAAGAAGCTGCTACATGTATAATGAAATTGCAGGGGCTAATTCAAGGTGCAGACAATTGGCGTTTGACTGTTGCGTTACAGACAATACTTAACACACAGTGTGCAATAAAGAGATCTTAATATACAATGCTTTGTCGATGAAAGCCTAAATCTGTGCTCACGATATAAAAAAAAATGTGTAAATTCACAGTTTACTCGCAAATGCAATAATTAGAGGTCTAATGGTTGCGCACGATGCTGGCATCAGCCGCTGAGGCATCTGACAGGATGCATACAGTCTGTCTCATAATATGTGGGAGAGAACGGAGTCACTGCATGCGCACAGCCGCACAGATATGTGGAGAGATATGGGAGAGGTGTGTGCAGATTTTTAAATAAGGTGACAAATGCTTCCTGTGTCCATTTGCAGGCCTGCGTGGTGTCAGGGACACTGAGCTGTGACAGAAACAGCTCACCACCAGATCGTCTGGGCTCAGCGGGAAGTACCTCCACATCCACTTCCAGGTCCACCTCAGACGTCATGTGGATCAGATGCCTGCTCTTCGTCTCGACCTTGTTTGCTCCCATCGCCATTGGTAAGATACAAGGACACACACACATATACACACACCTTCACACACAGAGGGAGGGAGGGAGAGAGAAAGAGGGACGACAGCCCAGAACCTAACGCATATTTATGTCCCGGACAAGTGTAACACTGACCAGATCAGGTTGTCGCCCTGCAAGTGTCCTCGGGGGGACGGTATCTTTAAATATGTGCGGCCAAGTCACTTGGACTGGAGTCTTTCACTAAACACATTGTTTAGTGGAAAAGTTTACCTTGGATTTCACAAAGCAGTCAAACAAAAGGAGGAAGTGGGACACCACAGTTTAACATCGAGCTATTGTTGGAGAAAGCTGGTTTGGCTCTTTATTCAAAGGTGTGATTCAGAACTGCTAAATATCTCACGACTCAAGAAAATTGTTGTGAATTGTGACTGTTTAGTCGAACTGAACTGAAATTTCTTAAATTCCTGTGGTCTTTCACATCGCCATAGTCACAGATAAAGGTGGGTGTAGATAATAAAACGGCTTAATTCCATTTAGTGATTTCAATTTTGCACTTCCTGGGACATTCGAACACTCAACCGTGAAGATTGAGGCTTGTCACGGTGTAGTGGTTTATACTTACAGTGAAGCTACTCACACTTCTAGCCACTTGGAGCACACATATTCACATTACATGACCGGTACTCTAAAAAGAAAGAAATGACCGCGCAGCTTTGTCTTCTTATCACACACACTCCAGAGTACTTGTTGGAAAATGCTGCAAAACCACAGAAACACTCATCTTGCCTCTTTTGTTCGGTTACACAGGTGCTTTGGCATATTCTAGTCAGCACATATACCCTCCACTCACTCCCCTGCATTGCCTATCACACACACACTCGCACACACCAACGCACACACACACACACACACACACACACACACACACACACACACACACACACACACACACACACACACACAGTGCAGATGCAGCCCCAGTAGGCTGTCTGTATGTTTCCTCCTCTCCCCCTGTGACGGTAGGCTTTGAAGACTCCTAGAGGGAGCTCTGGCCCACTTGGACTTAATCCTATTAATGGCTGCTGTCAATCATGTGGCTGAGCCACACACATTTTAGACACAGAGTGCACGCACACACACACACACACACACACAAACATAAACTTGTTCACATGACTGCTGACATGCATATGCACAGTTGATATACTTGAAACGCTGAAATACTGTACCCCCACATGGAAGCAGATCCTGGAGAACACACACACACACACAGACACACACACACAGACACACACACACAGACACACACGCACAGACTCACTCAGGGAGAGCTCACAGGCAGCCACTTAGACACACAAACACCGAGGGCTTTGCTTTAACACCGAGAGATGAGTTTCAGTCAAAGGTATTTGCATCAATGTGTAAAGAATAAGTCGACATATGCAAATCATACTGTTTATACTTAGCGAGGATTAGTTGAAACAAAGACAGTTTAGCTTGGGGAGACGTGGCAGCGAGCGCTCCATCTCTATTTTCTTTTTTGCAGCGAGCCGCGTCTTGTCATTATTTCAGGGTTATGTGCAGGCAAATAAAAAGGGAATGGGAAATAGAGATTTTGAACAAAAAAAAAATCACAGGGAAATATGGAGCATTTAGCGTGTCAGGGGTGACTTGTTGATCCTGTTGTCGTTTGTGCACATCGAGCCAACGTCAGTGTAGGTGACGGCAGACAAACTGTGGCAAATGTGTCGACATTTCACCTGCTGTTTGATGTTTTTCTTGTCTCGTCTCTCTGTGACTCTCAGCCCCTTGAACTCTACACTATAGAAAGCTGTAAACCAGCTGCGTTTTTTTAGACACTATTACTGAAGCAGGAGTGAAAAGTCCATTTGTTGAGAGCAATTTGCTGATGTGGAATAAAAGGGAAATGTAATATACACTGCGTACGTGGCACTGTTTTTGGGGAAGTGATGGACTTGCACTTTAATCTGTGCAGCATCCATTCATTATAGTGACGTTTTAGTCATGAATGATTTTTTTTTCCTGTGCGCCCAATAGAACTGCATCTTTGACCCAAATTTCACCTCAAATCAAGTTGCGCAGATTGGAGTGGGTGGAAGGTTTTGCTGTGGTACATTAAAGCTTTTTACTCCAGTAACTCCGACATGCCTTTCTTTGGTGAGCAGCGATTTGTATATACTGGAAACAAATAGCTTTTGGACAACAATGGAGCCCTGAAGGACACAGGAAAACGTTATATCAGACTTTGGCTCATGCAGCCAGGTTAGCTGGGTCAGACTGTTGTTGGGTTTGTTTTTTTTTCATCTCAGGGATCTTTTGACATCAAGAAATGAAACAAAACTTCAGAGTTTAATGCTCAAAAATATCCTTTGCACTTTTGAAATTGTTGGTTTTTTTTTTGCCCTAACTCCAGAGACCAACATTTCAGACACCAGCACTAGCCAAGTGCTTTGGCAGTTGGAGTGAGAGATCACCTTTTAAATCTCTCTCCTCTTCCATCTCACCCTCTCCTTCTCCTTCTTTCCATCCATCCACCTCTTTCGCCACTCTCTTGTTCTTGGCCCAAATGTAAAAATCGATATCCTTTTGTTTCAGCCCCCTGAGGCAATGAGAGTGTCTGAATAAGATTGTCTGTACTGTCCGCGGCTGCCAAGTTCCTGTCACCACTTACACAACTAATGACAGACACATTAACATGCACTTGCCAGCTCGCACATTATTGCATGTTTGCAAAGACAGAGAGCTAAATATTGGCGCGCAACACCGTAGCGTGCAGCATGTGTGTGTATCATGTGTCCGTGTCAGGAGACGGCACATTGCTTGTTTGGAGAAGGAAGAGTGACAGAAATATGTGCAGCCCGAGTCCTTTGGAGGCAGGTTAAACACAGTGCAGTTTTATAGGTGTGGCAGCTGATATAAATAGCTGAATAAAAAGGTGACAGATGAGACAGTCCAGTGCGTGCAAGCCAGAGCTTTAACTGCTGCTTATGACGGCAGAGCTGCTTTTAATCGGAATACAGATAGACCCTTTAGTTGAATCATGCATGCGTGTGTGTGTGTGCACATGTGTGAGTGTGTGTGTGTCATAATGCTCTATTTTTGCCCAGTGAACCCTGTGAAGCAACACTGTGAGGCATCTGATCTCAGGCCAGTCTAGACAGCAGCCTCGCAATACTACGTATTGATCCCATCACGCTTCAATTAACCCCCTCCTCTGAAGAAAAATTTACATTCGTGCCCATAAAGGCGGACATGACGTGGCCATTGAGGAACTAATAAACTAACACTCGCATTAACACAATAAGGACCCACTGCCCCCGAGCACTCCCCGTCACACACACAGAAAAAGTCCTTCAAAATCCTTGGCCACTGCTGAGACACGCATCCCGTCTGAATGTGTGCTTAAGGTCTAATCATAGCCCGAGGTGATGTATGTGTGTGTTCATTAGAAAAGACATTTCCAGTAAATGTCACTTACACACACACACACCCACACATATATACGTATGTGTCTATATGTATATACATATATTCATATGTATATATACTGTATATATAAGCCTCATCTTGAAGCTAGGGAATGGCATTATCAATGTGGCGCCCTCAGGTAGCTGCACCATACCGATACCCTCCGCGCCAGCTCGCAATTTCTGCCACTGCGTGTCATCGCTCTGAGCATTTGTATGCATGTGCAATCGTTTGTGTGTGTGTGTGTGTCTGTGTGTGTGCGCGTGTGCATGCCTTCTCCCGCGCGTCATGTGGTGAAGGGCAGTATTAAGTAGAGCCCATGCAGAGTGGCATTGAGCTCATTCAGATTCTTTGCAGCGTTTGTGTAACCACGACGCTCCTCCACCCAATGAGAGAGCCAAGGGAGGGATGGCGGGGTTGCTATGGTTATCGTGACAAGGAGAGCGAGGAAGGTGCCGCTGCGCCTCGCTTTTTAGGGACGTTGAAGGTCTGTGTTTGAACTGCAGGTAGTTGCCAGCTCGCTGTGTTTGTGTGTGTATGTGTGTGTGTGCTTTTGCACGTTGTGCGCACACGTGTGCAGAGGTGATTTAGGAGTCCTTGGCAGGATGCTTCCTAGAACAGGAACAAAATTGACAACAAGCAGTCACAAGCATTGGAGGCCCGCAGCCACACAAACAACAGGATAAGGTTTAATATATTTTATTTGTTTATTTGGCAGAAGCAATGAACAATATGTATATTGCGCCAGATATAGCTAAAAATCTCAGATGAAATCCTCATGCAGGCGCAGCTGGTGCACACAATATAAAGCTATGTAAAAATCAAGTCTCCCTTCCAATAACAATCGGGTAATGTGTTTGTGAGCAGCAACAGAAGTGAGCACCTCAGTTGATAACCGATCTATCGAGGGATGATAACTGATGCACCCTGGGATTGCTGCTCCGAGCACGGAGAACAACATCCAAGCGACACCACAGCAACTGGGATCTCCAGGGAACATCCAACCCAGGGCCATCGATATCGCAGCACACTGCTCTAAGCACCAGGCTGCGGGTATCCAGTGAACTGATGAAGACACAAACTAGAGGTTAAGACAATGATAAACAATAAGACAAAGAGAAAACAAAAACACATTTTTGGTCACTGGATTGTATCGTCTATACCCATATAGTTCTAAAGCACAGAGGAAGAAGCTGCATGACACATCCTTGATTATAGCTCATTACATTTTATCGGCTATTTATCTAATCCTGTCAATTAAGATAACATTAGAAACTGGAAAATTTCCCCAAAGGAGTTTTGAGAGTAATGCAGTGCCGTGCTGCCTGGTTATGTTGTGAAAAACTGCAAAATAAAAAAAAAAAAGAAAATAGGACTACTACTACTACTACTTCTACATCTATTACTATTCCAGCAGCTATATGGAACCCCCCAACCAAGGTTGCCATGGTGATGGCAGCAGAATGAGAGGCATTTGATCAAAAATGAAAAAAAAACCTATGAAAAAGTTGAACTCTGTCAACAGAGTCTCCAGTTTAATGTCTGAATAGTCTCCCTGGGTCAAGGTCGGCCCGAGCGGTAGATGTTTGAAAAAAAAAAATTTTTTTCACCTTTTCCCATTCATTTCATATGGTGAAATTTTTCATGAATTACTTTGCAAAACAATTTTCTGTAGTGATATCAAATAGCACACCAAATCCAAGGGAGCTGCACAGTTTGGTACGAGAGGGGTCGAAGTCCAGTCCAAAAGCGGTGTGAAGGTTGCTGTGGGGAAATGAGTCTGTTGGTGACCCTCAATAAAACTAAACAACTAACAACAAATATGTGTTTTTGGAGCATTAGACTCACTCACATCTACGCACACGTTGGAAAAAACAGCATGTTACTTACATTAGATCAATGTTTCATCATTTCTCTCGTTTACTTTTTGAACTGCAGAGCCCCTGTCTTGTCACAGCAGGAAAGGCACAAACAAACAACAACAAAAAAAACTGCAGTCGAGTCTACCTTGGTGAGCTGCTCTCACGATCCTGGTATTTTGCATGCTGGCTCAGTGTCACGGCTTACCGGGACACTCGATGGAAATGAGCCACCCTTAACTGAATTTGTTTCACTGGTGCCTTGCCTGATATGGCGAGCCAACATGTCTGCCATGGAAAAGTGTGATAGCGGTGCCTGCTGTAAGGTGCGGCGTCCCACCGGCAGAGCTTCAGGCTCACGCTCTCCTTTCTTCCCTCCCTTATTTATTTTATTTGTGTTTGGCAGTGAGTTGGATCTTGGAGTTTGATGGCAAGATGAAGAGCATATGCCTCATCGTATCCCACATCCCTCCGCAAGGCTGTGTTGTCTCCTTTGTAAAAACTGCCAGGCATTTCAGCTTGCAGGATAACAGGCCTTCATTAGTCAATGGCAACTTGATTGCTGTGTGGTCTTGCAGATGCGCCATCATACGAAAGGCCTCATCAGCGCTACTCATTAAACCAGAAAGGAAGCAGGAAGTGAGACAGTAGCAGTTCGAAAGATCTGGGACAGATCAGTAGTTAAGGACCTTATTGGAATTAATGACATGTTTCCTATTTCATTACAGAAAGAAGTGGATGTATGCATCAAATTTGCATCATCTGAGAATAATTAGGCATTGCCACCTTTGAATAATCTCCACAGCACTGAACGCCTGTTGATATTGCCAGGCAATTACTCTCTATCTCGAGTTACGTCCGAAGCGTCTGACTGCAAAACAGTAATTACCAAGTGGGTTCACTTCGCGACAGTGGACATGCCCTTATGAAAAATCTTCCGTGGCGCCATTGTTTTCAATAGTGTGGATAATTAGTCTATATGACAGGGGCACGGATGCACATTTAGCCGAACACAATCTTTGCTTGTACGATTTAGGCCACCAGTGTTTTAAGGACCAACAAGTCAAATGTTCCAGGGTTATCAAAGGCTGCAGAGGAGAGGGGGCCCATCAGATGTTTAAACACTCCTCTCTCTCTCTCTCTCTGTGTGTGTGTGTGTGTGCAGCTCACGGCCGTGCACCCATCCCCATGGCGGTGGTGCGCAGGGAGCTGTCCTGTGAGTCCTACCCCATCGAGCTGCGCTGCCCGGGCACGGACGTCATCATGATCGAGAGCGCCAACTACGGCCGCACCGACGACAAGATCTGCGACTCGGACCCCGCCCAGATGGAGAACACGCGGTGCTACCTGCCCGACGCCTACAAGATCATGTCACTCAGGTCAGTCTGTGTGTGTGTGTGTGTTGGCACGAATGTGGAATGAAAAGCAGAATCAAATGGAGGAGAATCCACGCTGAGGCGTGAAACCCTGCAACGCTTCTCGTCTGAAAAGTTCCCCCCTCAAGTGTCTCATTTTAAGAGGAGTGGAGAACAACAGTGGACAACTGTGGCGAAAGTAATTAATTCTGTGCATTGCTTTGTTTATTAAGTGCGTCCCATGGCACGCTTGGGTGCAATATCCTCGAGGCTGACTCTTGGCACGAGGAGTTCTAGCTAGAGCGAGTTGTTCCACCGCAGAGGAGGCTGAGGCTCGGGCTCGGAGACGCCAGCTACTGTACGTGTGTGCGATGCTCATTTAGGATTCATCCCGCTGAAGTATGGGTGTCAGGTTCTGCATTACTCTGGAGTTAACCCAGTTTCGCAGTGTTGACAGGAAACAACAACAGAATCAAAATGACACAGCCGCGCTGCAAACCTGTCAGACGTCGCGTTTCATGCTGAATCTGTGGTAACCTGTGAGCCTCCCCCACCCCCAACCCCACCCCCATCCTCCCTCCGCCCGTACAGCTTCGCTGCTTTCCCTTCCCGTACGTCATATGATCAGATCCAGCTGCCAAAACATCATCAGGCGATATCAGTTCACCTTGTGAAGCTGTGAAACCGAGACAGGGGATGTGAAGAGTGCTCTCTAAAGCCGGGCAGCTTACGATTGACCGAGGGTTGCAATACTTTGGGTCAGTTTAGATTTAATCTAATAGTCTGATGGCAGTGTAACGGTGATAGCATCACTTTAGAAACCTATTGGAAGCCGTGCATCCTGCAAATTAACATTGTGACACAATATGATATGTTAAGACTTAATATGGGTCAGATATCGGCACCACACTATTTTTTTCCATCTTGGAATCAATTAGTAACAACAAACACACACACATACACCCATAGCGCTGTCACCTGCCTAAAATGAGATGCAGAGTTTGTTAATAAGCTCATCGCTAAAGTTGTCATGCTCTTGCTGTAATCAGCACTGGTCTTTTTGTTGTATTGATAATAGATCCACATTACGTTGTCCCACTGTGGTCTCTGCACGTTTACAGCGCCAGCATTTTGTCCCAGACAGGTAAGATGATGAGAACTAACTGGAAAATAATAGCAGAACAAAAATAGCAACGAAGGGAAAGGAATGCTCCATCTAATGAGAATGTCAGGATATAAATAATTCATTAATGCCACCATTAGTATCTCCATTTTTCAGATCACGTGTTTCTCTGACTTTGAGTGCTCTTTCCTGCTGTTCCATTATTTCTCCGCTCATCTTTTTTTGTGTCAACATTGTCGTCATATCTCTGCCTCTCTCTCTCTCTCTCTCTCTCACGCCATGCCTCTGTTTCTCCATTCAGCCACCTGTCCGTGTCATGTGGCCGAGGCTCTGATTGTGATTACTTTGGTCTGGCTCCGTCTCTCCTCTCGCTCTGGCAGCTGCAGCTTGTGTGGCCACTCTCCTACAGTCCTTGCCATCCATAATTTATACACATGCGCACACACACACACACACACACACACACACACACACACACACACACACACACACACACACACACACACACACAGCATGTGCCACACACAGCATACACTGCCCAGGGGCTACAGCAGACTTTAAGCTCCAATTAGCAGAGCCAGAGGCCAAACTTAATCTTGAGGGATCCTCTGTGGAGGTGACTCAGACCGGAAACAACTGTTTATCACATATATTTCAGCGCCTGTGTAAGTGTGAGACAGTGTGTGACTGTGTGTGTGTGTGTGTGTTGCAAGAGACTGCACTGAGTGAACTTCAGTGTGTGTGTCTGTGCTTACAGTACAGTACGTATATGCACAAAAGGACAGATATCCTCATGTGCATAGTGTGCATGAGTTCTAAAAGAATCAGCGTTTCACATAAGTGCACACAGTGAATCTGAGAGTGTGTGCATGATGTTCACATCTAGTGTGTGCATGAGCATGTGTGTGTGTGTGTGCGCACACTGCAGTGTGTGTTGGTGTACGCTCAAGCCTCTCTCTCCCATACCCACACTCACACACACACACACACATCCCTCTTCCTCAGTCTGTTTCAGCTCGTCTGCTTTCCACTCTGTCATTCCCTCTATGTCTGTATCGTCTCTGGTTTTCAAGCTCGGCTCAACTGGCTGATAAAATCAGAGCATGTTCCGCCTGCCCAGTGTTTCCTCAGTATCACATTCTCTCTTTGTTTTCCTCCCTACCACTATCCAAGGCCAGGGAGAGTGTGTGTGTGTGTGTGCCTGTGTGCATGCGTGTAGGTGCGTGCGTGTGCCCATACCACATAATTGGTCTTGATATCAAAGCCTCATATCTCCAGAGGGTCTCACAAGGCTTCTCAGGCAGCCTAGAGAGGACCTGATATCGCTGCATTTCCCAGATTATCTCCCCATTGGGATACACTGGGTTGAAGGGGGGAAACAAAGACGTGGCCATGAAAGTTGCGCTTAATCTGTTTTCACGATACGCTGGCCTCAGTTCAATGACTCACTCTGTTTTTATCGCGTTTCGAACTCAAATGCCTCCGTTTCAAAATGGCTGCCAAGCATCCTTTGTTTCAAGGTGCCGAACACCCGTCTCACTCGCCAGTTTTATGTAGGATTCGCCGGTATTATTTAATTAAGAAAATGTATGCAGTGCTCTAATATTTCTGCACTCCCCTCTGGCACAGGGCTCCTCCTCCTCTGCTCTCTTTATGTGCTTTCCTAGAAATCAATTTCATTGTATTTTTCAAAGCAGCCCTGTTGGCTACAACTTGGGTGTGGTTAGCCTGAGTGAACACTAAAGTGCCACTGGGGAGAGTTGTATCAGGACAGCGTTGGAGGGTTTGGGTGTTTCAATTCTGCAAAGGCAGAGAGAAGCAAGCCAAAATGGCGGCATGCCTGCAAGTTAAAGCCATCTATTGACATAAAAGTAAGTTGATGGCTTCTGCGGAGATGCTCCACAATGCCCTCCTTGTCCCTTACTGATACTTGAGTGCCTCATGGACCGAGGAGCTTTCAGCACGCTCGCTCTCCTTCACTCGCTCTCTCAATCTCACACGCACATGTTCAGGTACTTGAGTGAGGTGAGTGTGGACGTGATGGAGAATGTGGAGACAGCGCACAACACCCTGCGCTGTAGTTTTTTTTTCCGTCACTGCGACCATGTTAGAAAATTACCTCTGGACTTCAAAGAGGCTCTGCCCCTCTTGTGACACCTCAGAACCACCGCTTCAACCTTGTCACCTTGTTTGCCCTTCTCTCTCGCTTCCTCTCTCCATTGCGGCGTCTGCGCAAGAAGTCCCTCAACCCTGAAGAAAGACGCTCAGACAAGAAAGACAATGCAAGGGATTTGCTCTCTCCCTTCCCTTCCACTCGCCTTCTCCCCCTTGTTTTCGGAAGCGTTAAACAACAACACGCTTCCTCTATTATTTCCCCTCAATCTGCCGCTCTCTTGATATCCCTGTTTTTTTGTCGCTCTGTTCCCAGAGCTTTTGCTCCCGTCTTTTCATTCTTGCAATTGCTTCTCACTCCCTGCTTCTCACCCTTGCTGTCACTTTCTCTCTCTCTCTCTCTCTCTCGCCCCCCTCGCCATCTGTTTTAGTTTTCATTGCCTTTTCCTGCTTTTCCATTCACTTTTTTCTCCCTCCCCAGCCCATAGGAAGGGTGGGGTTGAGGCTGACGTGCCGGGACTTACAAGGATTCTATATTTTGGGCCCCATCGTGACCAAAAAGCCGCCAGGGTGGAGGTCCACAGAGAGCGACCTGATTCCCTAGATCAAACCCCAGTCCCTCCAGCAGCCTCGGGGGACCAAGGTGCACCGTGGCTGTAAACACACCAGCCCTGTGTGTCACACAGCCATGACTGCACGTGTGTGCGTCCATCAACAGCTCTTACTTGCTCATGCATGCATGCTCACACACTCACAGGGAAATTGAGAAGACGTCTCATCAATTCTCCGGCTCAAGTCAACTTCTTCTGGCAGCCTGTCTCTTCAGAACTGCGTCTCAGCCTTCAAAGCTCCGGACCAGAGCCCCAGTACAGGAGCACGTCTACGTATATGCCACATGTGTGCAAATGCATCTATAGTTGCTTTTTTTTTTTTACATGAGTGTGTGTGTGATAGAGACCATGTACCCACGTTTGAACCACTGAAGCAGGAGACTGTAAAAAAAAACCTCTGAAGTTCTTTTCCTTTGACTCTCTGAATTATAGAAAACCACTTGAATCAAAGACTGCATTCTTGTGCTGGCCATGTGCTGCAGTGCAGGCCTCTGTAACCAGTGAACTATGCCATGCAGTCTGGCACCTTTTCCTTTTTTTTTTTCTACTTTCTTTCTAGCTTACCTGCGCTTCATCTGTCCTCTCTATTTGAGGCTAATGCATCTCTATGAACACTGAAGGAGAAGCAGAGAGAGGTGGACGAGATAATAACAGAGAAGCAGATAAATAAATGCTCTAAATGTTACATGAATCTTACATTTTTGATGTTTATTCCAGCCTGGTGACTCAGAGAACAAAAACAATATTATCTGCTAAATTGAAGTTGTGGCTCTGTGGTAACTGAGGATGTGGGTACTGTGTCTTTGTTTGTGTTTGTGTGTGTGTGAGTTTGTGTGTGTGTGTGTGTGCATGTGATGGACTCACCAGGATATTTACAAATCTAGTTATTATCTCTGTCTCTGACTTTTCCTCTATATCTGCACACTCTTATTCTTCCGTCCTTCCATTAACTATCCTGCTTTTCAGTGAATGAGGTCATATCTGGAAATGTCCTACTTAATCCATGTGTCGGTGTGTCTATGTGTGCGTCTGTGTGTGTGTGTGTGTATGTGTGTGTCCGTGCATCTATGTGTGTGTGTGTGTGTATGCTGCCACCCTCATATAGTCACCACAGTTACAGGAGATGCCCTGCGGCACCCTGGGGGCCCAACTGTCACCCTTGCTCACTGCGGTAATTAGGGCCCACACACATGTATTCATATGCACACACACACACACACACACACACACACACACACACACACACACACACATATACACACACACACGTACAGCCAGATGCATATAACTAGAGAGAACTTGAAAGCGAAGATACAGTCAAAGATGAGCAGTCAGTCTGCAAACACACTCTCCATTCCCTCAGCTATGAAACAGCAATGAAGGTAGATGTCTCTACGCAATCTCATCAAATTTCCGACTAATGTTCTTTACAAAGAGCCATTTTCTGCCACTCAGTCACTCATACATACGCACAGACCTCTCCCCCAGTAGCTCTGCTACTCTCCCCAAACCTCTGTATTTCCACATGTCAAAGCCACCACTGTGTGACCCTTTTCTCCTGTCGCCACAGCTCTGCTAACCTTAGTTATCATGCTTCACCAAGCACCTAAGCTACACGGCTGCCTGAGAACGGTCTAGACATCACACACTCTGTCTCCCTGTCTCTCCAGTATACACACACGCACACGCGCAGTGCCTGACACATCGAGAGACTAGGATGTGAGTCAGTTGCCTCAGACATGCTGGCATGGAGACAGCCACTGACTTCCAGACTGACTTGATACTTTGACATTGACACTGAGGCGCAAAACCGGCCCAGGATGCAAAGAGCAGCCCCGAACATGCATGTGAACACACAAACAGCGTGGCCTGTTTTTTTTTTCCTCTTTTTTTTTGTGTGTGTTACATGTTGACGTAAGGCTGACTAAATCCTACGAGACAGTGTCTCAGTGTGGCGTGGCTCTGTCCTCTTAGCGGTGATGGCGTCTTACTGCCTTTCAGCAACCAAAAAGACCACCCAGCTGTCTCAAACGTTACTCTTCTTTTTGACTTGAAGGAGAATATGGAGTGTAGCGTGCAGGTGGTCTTGGATTAAACTGTAAAGAAAACCGTGTCAAATAGAGAAATCACAAGTTTGTGTGTGCATGTGTGTGCACATGCCAGTGTGAGGCATGAGAGAAACGCAGGGATGTTAGTACAGGAATGTTGCTAGGTGGAATCGAGAGGAAGACTCCCTGAGTGTGTCCTGGAATCGGACGACGTGGAGGTTGCTATGGTTACCAGTGGAAGAGGAGAAGGGAGGAGAGGAGAAATGGCGGAGCTCAAAAACTACTTGGCCGTGAGCCTGCAAGCAAGAAAGAGGCCATAATGTGTTTGTGTTAGCTTTATTTGTGTGCCTCTCTGTTTGATAAGATGTGCCGTGTTATGAACTGCCTCTTTTCATGTAGCACTTTCTCATTCTGCAAGATGTTTCAGTGTCCAGGGGCGGGCAAAACCTAAAGGCTGAATTAACTCACATCCGGTTTTTGTAATGTTATTAGAGGCTGTGGAGATGTATATAACTTCTAAAAAGAATCATCTTTTCTCTCTCTGTCTTTTCTGGCAATGCGAGCAGCTGATTTCTGACTGCAATTTGTGGGATACAAGATCAAAATGTTATTTTCCGCTCAAGCACACTTTACTCGAGTGGCTGACTTGAGTGGTGCCCAAAGTGCACATATTAGAAAAGCCAGGTGCAAAGGGAGGTGCAGTTTGTTTGACTGATTCTATGGATAAATTACAGCATATGCATAACTGGGAGCACATACAGCATAGGCTGCATGTGCATTGTCAGGAGGGATACTTGACGTGTGCAGAAAGAATGGGAGAAAAATTGGAGAGAGTGACATCCTCCAGCCAAATATTAATAATGTAACACATTTCAAAGCTTTTTCCCAGCAGGGAAAACAGCATTATTTTACCTGTGGCTTGTCTGACAGGCTGTTCGAGAGCTGACAGAAACGCATTCAGGGACAGCAGAGGAGTGTGTCAGTGTTTGTGTGTGTTCGTGTGTGGGAGAAAGAGAGAGAGTGAGAGAGAGAGAGAGAGAGAGAGGAACAGAGAACTGTCATTTCTTTCTAAGTGTGGTGTGGTGGTGAGGTGCTGGCACAGGGTGCCGTGTGCTTCCCTATACACATTGGTAGACACACACTTCCTCGCACAAACACACACACACATACCTGTCTCTTGCTCCCTTTCTCTTCCCTCCGTCAATCACAGTCTCTGCATCGCTCCTCAACTACTTATTACGTACCAGTCGCTCCTCCAGCTTCCCACCCTCTCTGATTCCTCCTGTTTGACGTCTGTCCCTATCGCCCTGTTGGTCCATCCCCCAAGCAGCCCAACTGTACTGTATATGCTTGTATAACCACATCAGGGAGCTAATAAAGCAGAAACGAGGCCAGTACCAGTGGAATCTCATATATGCTGTGTGTATGCGTGAAGGGGAGAGGGAGGGAGTGTATGGTTGGCCTAACAGCTTTTTATCCCGTAGCAAGATACAGTAACTGTGCTCTGTCTGCTGTCAAATGGGTTTCCTGAACTCCCGCAGGACATAAAGAGCACTGCGAAATCATCTCTACCCGCTCCCTTTTGGTATTCCCACGAACCGCCCTTTATTTTCTGCCGTACCAACGGCTCAATTCCCTCTATTTAATTTTTCACATTTTGCGGATTTTAATTCTATTTCTTTTCAGAAAGTATTGCAAGCTTTCAAAAAAAAAATTTTTTTGTCTTCACCCAGGGAAATAATTCTAGGTTTTAGAGGTGCTTTGCATTGCTGTTGCATCGTAATATGTGATAGTAGTATCTCACAATAATCCTTATAAAGTTGTGTTAATCTTTTTCCTGCCTGGTAGAACTAAATGTTGGCTAGAGGTATTTTAGTGACTAACAATGTGCAGAGGAGTTAAATGAAATAGCAGAGGTAGTGCGTGGGATTTGTATCATGTACACAAGTGTACAAAGGTGCATTTCAGACAGCAATTCATATAAAGAAATTAAAGAAATTATTTTTGCATAAGGAAAAGGTCAAAAAGGCAAACAGATTACCCTATAAACCTACACATTGCACGCTCAGGACAAACTCTGCCTGTCTATGCCCGCTCTATCACTGCTCCAGCTTTGCTTTATTTAAAGCAGAATGTGTTTTCTTCAACCTGCCTCACAGTGTGGGTGAACAAGCTGAGAAAAAAAATCAAATGGTGACATGATGTCCATATTGCATGTTCCGACATTTGCACAACTCTCAGAGGGAGCTCTACCAAGAGATTTCTCAATAATTCTCAACCATCGATGTTCCTGCTGGTGAGAATAGAGAAGCCAGAATAGACTCAGAAAAGCAGTTATGAGATGTGTTGCAAAGTAAGCCCGGGAAAAAAGCTCCGTTCTTGAATATTTTGGTTTGTTCGATGTGTAAAAGTACAATTTTAGATAAGAAGATAGCAAAAAAATTAAAATACCTTTGATGCGTCTAAAAACCCACTCGTTCACTGATCCTATTGTAGGTGACTCAGTACTTACTCTAAAAGAGAGTTCAGCTGAGCTCTGAGTTTTCGTCTCAACATTTTCATTTCAAACTAAAACAAATTCCCACGCCTATAAAAGTGATGCATTACATTATGGGAATGGCTGCAGAAAGCATGTTCATGCCATAAACACTTCTGTGCTCCAGTGATAAAATGTATGAAGGCTACGTACCAAATTAGAAGTTTAATAGAATAAAATGGTAGAAGGTAAATGTAGCCCCCTGCATGGCTAAGAGGTTTCAAACACAGATGTCTCTGTGTGGGCTATCAGAGAGCACTCTATTGGTCCTTAGTCTTGAGTTGCTAATGCTAATGCTAGCAGCTGTAACAGCCAACTTCAAACAAAATGTGAGGGGTGCAAAATGGAAATGGTCAGAGGTTGGGATGAAAAACAAAAACAGACTATTTCACAATAGTATGATGTCATTTTGATGTCATTTTGGTGTCTTTATTGTGTGCTAAAGCAGGTCACGCTACAGCAGAGAAACCATTTAACGGAATTACCTAAGCCACTCTTGCACTTCATATGGACAGGAACTTACGTCTAGGAGCTACTCTAGCCAGTGGACTTTCTCTAGTTTGTACTTGCATGGTCAGTTGGACCTCTGAAGTGATTTCCTGCAATGTTTGTTGATAGCGGCTAACAGTAACATCCCTGACTATCTGCACTGATAAATAAATGATTTCACAAAGACAGACTTTTATGCTTTGTGCCTTCTGTTAAGAATAAATTGACAGGACAGATGGACTGTGTCATGCAATTGGCTTTGATTGTGATTGAAATTACCACACCTCAGTTCAGACAGAAATAGCCCCATTTGTGTAAAACCTTTGCTTCCTGACCAACACCTTTTTTGTTACAATTACAGGCAGCAATTTGAGGAATTCTGTCTGAATGATGGCTAGATGTGCTGTAAGTGAAAAAAAAAAAAAAAACCTCCTCAGCTTGTCACAGATTTCAGTGGCATTTCAACTCTATCATCTATCATTATCATGTGAGGAGTTGCTATGTCGTTGTAAGTAGCACAGGGTGCAGTCACAGTGTGAGCCTGGCAGAACTACCTCACAATGTTTTCTTAGTAACTGTTGGTAGCTCTTTCTTCAACTTGGGTGTAATGACTAGTAGAGCCTTCAGATCAGCTGTAGGTTGCACGTACAAGGCAAAGTCGCTCAGGCAAAATGGTGAGATGGTGCTATGCTACACTTCATTGTTTTACATCTTTATCTATGAGTGACGTACTGGCTTCACATGTTTTCAAGGAGAAGAGTCTGTTTTGATGTTTGTGAGTGTGTGTGTGTGTGTGTATGTGTGACATCTTTCACACATGACTCCAGTCAGTTTGCATGTGTTAAGGGTGTTCAGCCCATGTTGCAGATGAGTCAGACTGCATTGCCGAGCTCTGACTGTATTTGAATGTTGATTCCTGAAGACTGTGCTCAGGCTTTGTGTGTCACTCACTCTCAGACACCTCTTTCAACTCATGAGGATTAGTTCCCAGCTCTCACTTGCTCTGTAATTATATAGTTCTTCAACACATCTGCACTCGAGTGCAGACACACATGCAGGCGGGGCGCGTGAACACCCCCACACACACGCATGCACGCACACACACAAACATTTATTTTGTTTGTGCACCTTCTCACAGGCACCCACGTGCGTGTGCCATCAACCGGCGTCAGCCTCATCAAATCATCAGTCAGTCAGTTATGTTTATATGAGGCACGGCGACGGAGAGACAGAGACAGAGCGAAGGGAGGTCTGCCAAACAAAGTGAAAAAACATCAGAGACAATAACAACAGCAGCACCCACTGCAGCATCGCAGCTTTCGCTTTCTCTGCCTGCCACAGCTCGGCTTTGTTAGAGAATACTTTGTTTTTGTGCTTGCAAACATGTGTGTGCCAGTGTGTGTGTGTGTGTGTGTGTGTGTGTGTGTGTGTATGTTGCACATTGCAGGGAAGGAAGCCAGCAGGCAAGGCGGTTTTCAGGCCACTGCCTTGTTTTGATGTGGTCATGCTAATTAAAAAAAGGAGCACTTCTGCCAACACTGAGAAAAACACACACGTAAAAAGATATCGAGCGTTGGACAGAATGCAATATGTTGCAAAGGTGTGTTTGTGTGTAGGTGAGTGTGTGTGGGGTACGAACATGGTCTGCAGCTACATTTATCATGGGCCCTGGATGTGGTCTGAATTACAGCCGATGTTTTTTTTTTTTTTCTCTCTTTATGTTGCATGAGGCTACAAGATAAATACTTTGGCAGAGCAGGAATGTGAGAGTCCCAGAAAGAGAGAGGGAGGCGGTAAGCGATGGAGGTACTGGGGACAGAGGAGAGTCTTTTTTGAATCTGACTCAGACTCCTGGCTCAGACAGATTGGTGACGTCAGCGCAGGCTTTAGTAAGGATGGAGGGATGGAGGGAGAAACAGAGGGAGGCTGGAGATGACGCCCTGAGGGAGGTAAGAATGAGAGGGGATATTAAGGAGAGAGGGAGGACACACACACACACAGAAACAAGCCAGCAATAAGAAGCCTACCACATACATCTGGGCTTGAGTACGGAAACTGCAGCTAAGTGGGTTTAAGACAGATAAACAGACAAAGAAAAAAAAACAGTTGGAATAAGAGATGGAGAAGGAGGAAGGGAGAGGAATAATTCCTTGGTGGGGAAGATGAAGACAAAGGCTGAGCAAGAAATTAGTTTATTATCTGGGTTTAGGGAGTGTGGGGAGAAGGAAAATAAAAGTTAGTGCAGACAAAAATAGACAGAGTGAAGCAGTGATAGCAAAGAGAGATTATGTCAAATCTTTTGCTCTGTACCCTCTATTTAAAATGCCAGTCAATATCCGTCAGTGCTTTATGACTCAGCTGTAAAAGTCCCCGGGATTGTTCTTCTTTTATGCGGTATCGTAAAGTACACAAACTCATATTTACAGCTGGTGCAAAACCTAAATTTTCCTGCCTTTCGCTCTCTTTGAATACATTTGCATCTTTTTGGTTCCCTGTTCCCCTTGTCGGGGGCTTTTCTTTTAGCATATTGTATTTCAGTAACTTATGCATTCGGCTGCCTTTGTGCAATGCCTTTTTGATGTCATGCATTTTCGCCCGGCCAGTTCACTACCATCTTTTTGTGTCGGTCGGATTTTATTCCCCTTTCCTCTTTAGGGATGAGACATTTTCATAAGCTTCCGGGCTTCCTCGGTGTTAACACTGTTAAGGTTTTTTTTTTCCCTCTCTCTCTCTCTCTCTCTCTCTCTCGCTCTCTCTCTCGCTCTCTCTCTCCCTCTTCATTCTCTCTGTGGAAATAATGAATCCGGTGCCTGCGCCCGTGGCAGCACTCTCGAGCACGGCGTTTTTACAGAGAAACAGGTTGCCGTTATCGCTCGTCCTCATCTCTCGGCGTGATGACGTCACAGCTGTCGGTTGGGTTTCATTGGTGGGGGGCGGGGGGGCGGGTATGGTAGGGGGGGTGTCGTTAAAAACGGGGGTTGTGCGCTCTGATTCACCAGCATGAGGCAGCGGCTTGTGTCCACCAGTTGTGAGCAAAACTTGTGGCGGCTTGTCAGTTTGCGCCCAACCCCTCCACCCCCCTCCCCCCTACACACACACACACACACACACACACACATAGTCCACGACCTGCACTGATGACAGGTGACCGATGATGAAGGCACCGGGGCAAGAAATTAAAAAGCACGGAGGCGAGAAAAAAGAAGGGAGAGAGAGAGAAGAGAGAAGACTGGTGGGTATTGTTATTAGAATATGACAGACGTCGCAACACACAAGAGTTTTAAACCTTTTAAACTCCAATAACCCCCTCACTTGACCACACACACACACACACACACGCTTGCATGCAGGTCAGGAATAGATTCCAGCACATGTCACCGCAAGTGGGTGTGCAGCCTACATTGGTTATCTGTGTTGTGTGTGACTATTGAAGTAAAAATTAAATTATCTCTCATGCATATTTCATTATGCAAATTGTTGAATGATACTGTAAGAAAAGAGACCTGAGGGGTTTGGCATGCTCATTAAAAATATCTCAATGGGAGAATCTGGATGTTTTTAATGTGAATGTCACCTGTTTGACAGGTGCGCAAAGAGAGAGAGAGAGAGAGAGAGAGAGAGAGGGGGAGAGAGAAAGGGAGGGAAAGAGGAAAAGGAGACGGTTGCAGTAATTGAAAGACAATATTCAGATGAGAAGAGACGAGGCCGATCAGCATCTCAGACAAAACCTTTTTTATTTAATTTTTTTTGTGCCTGAATTCTGTCCACAGCACATATTTTTCATTCACAACATTTCAATCATTTATTCCAACGTGGAG
Organism: Karalla daura; assembly: GCA_029224185.1. Lineage (NCBI taxonomy): Eukaryota > Metazoa > Chordata > Actinopteri > Chaetodontiformes > Leiognathidae > Karalla > Karalla daura. The sequence goes on along the minus strand of CM055189.1, from coordinate 9,193,803 downwards.
GCCTCATTGAGATGAAGTGGCGCTTCAGCAAAGGACAGCGTTTTACGTTATTAAATGCATCTATCATGATAATGCATGGGCTCTACCGTCCTCCAGCAAATTATCTTTTGCTTCTGAGGACGGGGCTCGCCGTGTTTAATTGCAAGCGCTTCACGTGTGCATTTTCAGCAACGCCCACCTGCAAACGTGCGAACATGAAACCTCACAGGCGCGTAGCAAATAGACCTGCTGTGGTGCCTAAAGTAAGCAGTGTTAATAAGAGCGAGGAATACTTACTTTGTGTGTGTCAGAGGAGAAGGGCCCCCCTGATAATTAAAATTAATTATGTGGAGTCTGGGGCAAAATACTTCTAAAGCCATAGGTTATTGTTTTCACTGCTGCACACACACACACACACACACACACACACACACACACACACACACACACACACACATACACACACTTCAAAGGACATTCCAGGGACTTACATTCATTTCCTGTAGACAAACCTAAACCGGAACCAAAGCTATTACTTCCCTAAAACTGACCTTAACCTTACCCCTCGTCTGTAGTCTTATGCCTCACATTATGGGGACTTTTTCTCACATACATTCAACCACAGAAGTGTTTATTTCTGCACAGCAGCTCTTCAGCGTACACAGTCTGAACTCAGTCCAGGTGCGCGGCGAGGCTAGAGGACATATTGTCTGCTTTTGGGTCCTTCAAAAGAGGTCCTTATACACAGATGGCTCCTAAGTGCCAGAGCGAATGCAGCGATTTTATGAGTGTGGATAATACATGCATATTACATCACACGCGTCAGACTTCAAAGACACATGCCTACATCTTTCAGTGGGAGTCTGTGAACATCTGGATGAGCTCGGCTAACGCGTCTGCCCCTTTCTCCTGTGCAGATGCAACAACCGTACGCAGTGTGCAGTGGTGGCTGGTCCCGATGTCTTCCCTGACCCCTGCCCGGGCACGTACAAATACTTGGAAGTCCAATACGAGTGCGTCCCATACAGTAAGTAAACATGATTTTATTTTTTATTTCCAAGGTCTTGACTGCATAATATAGGGCTGCAACAACAATTAATTTCGATTAATCTGTTGATTCAGATCTTGGTTCATTCGTTGTTTCGGTTTATGACACGACTCAAAAACTGTGAGAAATGTGAATTCCTGCTTTAAAAAAGGTCAAGATCAGGTCTTTAAATGCCTTTTTTGTCCTCACCTTAATGACATTCAATTTCCTCTCATAAAATACCAAGTAAACCATAAAATATGCACTTTTGAGAAGCTGAGAGTAGAGAATTTTGACTCAATTTCTTCAAATAAAAAAATATTCAAAATGTTTAAATAGACTCATTATATTCATTTATTAGTAGTCAATAAGTTGTTGCAGCGCTATTATAAAAGTTATAGAGTTGTGAGTTTACTCTGTCTGGTATTAAATAACATCATTAGCTGCACTACATTGTTACCAGCGTTGAAATGATGCCTTTCTGATAAGCACACTTTTAAGCTCTTTTTTAAGGTATTCGCTGTGAGATTCGGGACTATAAAAACCCTGCAGTGTCTCACGCCGACTCGTCAGCCACAACATGAATCCAAAACGAGCTTCGGCACTCAGGGTCGGGTAAATGTGGGAAAGTAGTGTGACGCCACAGGCTGGGTAAGATCGAGTGAGGGAGGAAGGATGAGAAAAGACTGGGGTTGAGGGAGGACTCTGGTGACGACAGATGGTGATAAGACCTTTGACCGCGCGATTACAGACTGGGATGTTGTGTTCACCGAAGTGAAACGTTCATGGTCGAAAAGCAAGGTTGTGAGGAATCTTTTTTTTTTTTCTCTTACCCATACAGTTTCGCAAAAATCTAGGTTGCAGCTCACTCCATAATAAATGACTAAGGGTTCAGGGCGGAGACTTGCCGGATTAAAAGGCATCTATTTGTCCTTGATGTTTATTTCACACTACATAGCGGCTTTAGAGAGTTTGTGCGATGGCAAAGCTAAAATGCGACGTCTCGTGTCTGTCACAAGAAAAAAGTGACATCTGAAGAGATTCCCCCACAGCTGCCTTTCACGAGTTACATTTCGATCACAAGAGGCATTCACAATGACTTTGTTCACATGGCAGTGGATTTTCGTCACGTCTCAGATGGGAGCACCGAAGACACCCAAGCTCTATTGTCATAGAGGCAGGACTGCTACAGTGACCTTAAAAGTATAAAGAGTGCAAGCACTGAATGTAGAATACTACAATACTTCAATTCTACCTGACCTCAGTACATGCTTTTCTGTGTAAAGCACACACAGATGTAAATTCCTGAAGCTGTGTGGGTGTTGGGAAAAGAAAAAAAAAACATTTTGTGCACGATGTGCTGCAAATGACATAGAGGGCATTGAGAGCTGAGGTAGGATATAGTAAGCATTCATTTGCAGTCTAAAAGACTAATCTTAAAAGTTCATCAAGGCTACTTTTATACTGCATTTGCAATGCACAGTTTTGATTTATTGACTTCATTATGTAAAACAACAGGATAATACAATCCCACATAATTTAAATATGACTGCATTAGAGTGCTGTGTACGGTGTGCAGAGAAAGACGTGACATTACACACAACAAATACGGTTGGTGTACATCCGAGTAATTTGAGCTGACAAAATTATGATTAAGTGATGAAAGGAGGAAGAAGACGAAGGAAAAAGAAAAAAAAAACGTGTCCCGCCTCCTCTGGCACTTTAAAGTTAGATGAAATGTGACATGAGGTCACTTTGAAAAACAGCGGATATGTGTCTGATTTAGGACCACATGTGAAAGTGGTCTGGGTCGAATTTGAAAAAAAAAAAAAGGATTTGCGCATTTCAGACATAAAAAAAATGTCTAATGTGGGTCCCATATGAGGAAAAAAGGTCTGATTCAAGCCACTTTTGCTGGCGTTGTGAATGAAGCATAAAATGTGGTCTGAAAAATCGTACTTTCTCTGTGCATAGTTGAACATTTAATTCACACAAGTTGAGCTTCGTTCGCTTTTTACGCTTATTTACTTATTTGCCACATTTCTTTCTCACATGAGGGATAAATTCAGAGAGATTATTCGACATTTATCACTGTCTCTTAACAGCAAGACATAACTCCATCAGCTTTGACCACAGAGGTGATGGAGAATATTCTGATCTTCAGCTTTCTAACATTTATTCCGTCTTAAGTGCGGCAGAAAAACCTTTTCCAAGGTGATCTGAGTGTGCAGAGCCTTGGCACAGCGGTCCGTACAGACGGCCAAGGTGATCTCCCACACTGAAGCATTCAATTATGTCTGGGTAAACGGCTCTTGCCTGGCGTCTAGAATGACCAGCAGATTAAATAATAGGACTATCAGAGCCCTCTCTGGAGCAGATGGAAACACAACCTGATACCTGCTTAATGCCCCACCAAGTACGCGCGCACACACGCGCCCCCACACGCCGCACACATGCGCTTATGGAAAACGGGTGCGTGTCGGCGCGTGTTTTGGTCCTTTCATTCACTTGAAACTTGCCTTGAACGTTTTGTTCCTTAACAAAAGTAGCACGCTCCTTTGTTGCGCGGATTAATCTCTGTGCAGAGCGGGGTCGCTCGGCCACAGCTGAAGTGCAAAAGGAGATGACTCGTGTAGCGATCTGATGTACGGTGGGTGCCACGTTAGGGCCCCCCCCCCACCCACCCATCCCGCCTCCAAAATAGCCAGCGTCTGAAACCAGAGTCGTTAGACAGCTCAGCTAACAGAGAGAGAGAGAGAGGGAGAGAGAGAGAGAGAGAGAGAGAAAGAGAGACAGATGATGATGCACTGGAGAAAAAGACAGAGGAGGAGAGAGATGGGGCATTGTAGTGAGAGATAGTGAGAGAGGGAGCCTCTGAGAGAGTGCATTAGCAGTTTCTGTGTTCTGACTAAGTGTCCGGGCCGGATCAGGTAGCGCTGTGATACACTACCTGGCTCCTTTGGGTGTGTTTATCCATGAGAAATGTTGCACAACGCTGCAGAGAGAAATACGTTGCGCGAAGGCGAAACGACTCGGAGGGGTGCCGCGATCCCTCGGTTTTTCTGCCTGGTGTTCGGTCTGAGGCGAAACCCCTTCGTAGCGCGCCTCTCAAATATTTATGAAATCAGTTGTCTTTGAAAAGGCGTAATAATGTCTGAACCCCGGACACGGATACTCCTGCGCGCTGACATTCAGGCCCCGGGTTTCCAGCTGTCTGCGATCCGGCCTGACACGGCAAATCAATGCTGTCAGCTGCGGCGTTTTTATGAAAGATACGTTTTGTAAGACGTTAAGTGCCGATGTGTGTCCGCAGCTTTGTCATAAATCACCTGTCACACTCGCAAATATATATATATATATATATATATATATATGAGCACGGGCAACAACTGGGAGCACATCATCGCGTTCGCGTTGAAAGGCGGGGATGGCGTCGGCTAACATCGAGAGACGTCCCCGCGGCTCAGAGATGGCGTCCGTCCCCGTGACATCACAGAGCCGCTTGGCGAGGCGTCACTCTCGGGGGCCAGGTGTGACTAATCACAAACTGATTGCGCGCAAACGGAAAAGAAAAATCACTCCGACGAGACGCCGCTTCATATTCTGGATGCGCTTTCTCTCTCTCTCTCTCTTTTTTTTTTCCACGTTGAGGCAGAGAGCTGTTATATTTTGCCGCTACGTAGATATTGTAAACAAACCTCAAAGCGGGTTGTAAAACAGGTAATTAAATTATGTGCGGTTCAGTTTTCAGGGAAATTTCGCCCCGCCACGTCCCCCTCCTCCTCCCCTCCCTTCCTTTTCCTTTTTTTTTTCTTTCTTGAGGATTTTTGGCGTGTGCTACCTTCACAGCTCTTCATCTCTCCTCCCTGCACGGCAGGTTTTTGGCTGTTTTCCAAAGCTAAAATCAAGTGCTCTTTGGCCCTCTCTCTCTCCTCTCTCTCTCTCGCTCTCTGTGGTATGGAGTGTGTGGCAGTCATGAGCCAAACTAGCCAGCGAGCTTTGGCAGTAATTAGCCACCTGTGTATACTTGCTCATAGCACTGCAGGCGGACTATAAATATCCATACATTAGCGCACCGCTGTACAAATTGCTCGTCCAAGGAAGCGACTCTCAAGCTCCGATTCGCCTAATCTCTGCAAGCACGATATGCTGCAACAAGAAAGATATGCAATGATTCGTATTGTTTCATTCACGGTCATCCGTGGAGAAAAAAAAAAAAAAAAGTCAGAGAACACGTGGGATTAGCATGATTATGTCTACCCATATCCTCTGCTTCATGCCATAGATCCTGGCTCTGCAACCGTCTTTATGAAGCAATTAGCCTACTACCACATTTAGCGTGTTAATCAGGAAAGCCACTGATACGTTATGCAATACCCATGCAGTCTATTTTAGACAATAGAGCTGGGCTCTGTAGGAAAGCTAATTAAAAGATAAAATCACCTTCTTATTTGTCCAATTAAAGACTTCTGTCAGATCGGACCCTTGGAATAACTTGTTGATAACATGAGAGGCACTTTACATGTGTGTCTATGTGTGTGTGTGTGTTGCCGTGGAAACATTGGCTCACAGATCGGGATTTTATCCTTGCATGTGTGCACTTACGTTACCCTGCCTGTATATGTGCGTGTACATATGCCTATACGCATATGTGTCTCCCAGAGTGAGCGAGGGAACGAGGGAAGATGCGAGGGAACAAGAGACACAGGCGGCGTGAGGGAGCGAGGGAGCGACAGCTGAAACAGAGATAGAGAGAGAAATAGGTTAGACGAGGCCAGCAGACGAGGAGCAGAAAGAATGAATTAACTGATAAAAGACAGCGCGAGAGGTGGACGGGGTTTGTGGAGGCTGGAGGGGGGGGGGGGGGGGGGGGGGGCTGGAGGACAGGAGAATGAAGGAGGAGAAAGGCACAGCATGAAATGATGGGGTGGGGGGTGGAATAGCAGGTGAGGATGAGAGGACGGAGAGGAAGAATGGAATAACAGAACGAAAGAGGAAAAGGTCTGCGTCCACAAATGACCTTGGGCTTCAGCCGGCCGAGCTGATTGGAGATCAGAGATAACAGCGCTGAGGCGGCTGTTGCCACTTGGCTGCTGGGACACGCACACGCCTCACGCACGCACACACACACACAGCCTGCACCCGTTCACGAGCACACACATATACACACACACACACACACAATGTCTTTCCTTCTCGACGAATACCTCCTTAATAAACCATATGCTTTCAATAAAAATGCTAATTATCTTTACACTGCAGCACAGTCAGGTTAACATTGCTTTAGTGTGTGTGTGTATGTGAGAGAGAGAAAGAGAGAGCGCGAGAGAGAGTGAGAGAATTGGGAATAGAGGGGAGAAAGACAGAGAAGGCATCCGAGGCACAGTGTCAGAACCGCTAACGTGATTAAAGACGTTTTGGAAAATTGAGAGGATGCTACGTAGATATTAGTGAATACTCCGATGATTTGTAATGACTGTGGAACCAGACAGGGACCGAGGTTTCACAACAGCAGAACTGGTTTAATGTTCTCCCATTGTTTGCTAATATTCACTCAAAGCCTCGATGGGAATAAATGAGTTTTCCCCCTCCTTTTCTTTTTTCTTTTTTCGCGTCGCTGCAAAACTAACTCCAGAACGCCGATTTCACGAGTGATCAGTCGAAGATGAAAACATGCAACACCTCTGCAGAATTCAATTATGAATTACACAGAGCGAGATTGAGCGAGCGCTCCCTCCTGTTGCTGTTTTCTCGGGGAACAAGGACGTTTTCTGGCAAGCTGTCGCCGTCCGCGCTTCCTCTGTACTTCTCGTGGCCGCTGTCGGGCTAAATTAGCAGCGCGAAGCACCTCCAGTCTCCTGAAATCGTCTCGCCTGCAGATGCTGACCTTGGGAACACCTGTTCCGACAAATTAAGTTGAATTCCACATGCCGACGGACGAACAAAAACCGTGATGGACAGAAAACGTTTCTCGCCCTTCTCGTCGAGATCGAAGACGGGAGACGCCTCGAAAATGTCCCGCAGCGAGGTCGCCGTTCGTTAATCTCCTGAACCGGCGAGCAGCGATACAAATTTGATGACATTTGCTTGACATTTCGTTTGCGCTTTGGTGTACTTGTTGCTGCCACGCTTTTTTTTTCATTTGAAATCTATTAGTTTCTGGCAACCTTGAAGTGTGTGTCTCTGTGTGTCTGTGTGTGTGTGTGTGTGTGTGTGTGGGAGTAAAAGACTCAGGTGACGTGAAGTTCTTGTAGCTCGGTGTCATTAATCCCCGTCGACTCAACCACAATGTGTCTCTTTGCATTGTTTAAAGGCGTACAAGCGTGTGTGTATGTGTGTGTGTGTTCTCGCTACATCAATATCTGTCGTTCCATCGCGTACACACACACACACACACACACACACATGCCCACACGCACACACTACCCTGGACCGACACACTATCTGTTTTCTCTCCCAGCCTCTCACACAAGGGAGCAGCTTCCTTGTGGTGAATCATTTTATATCTCGGACTGTTACACACAAACACACAAACATATGCATGCACACACATATGTACACAACGCACACACAGACACTTGTTTTAGGTTTAACACGATCTCCTTCTAGAGATTGCTTATTTATCGGGAGTTGTGCTAAGCCACACTAGTTACTATGCATTTTTCATGAGCCTAGGATTTAATGGTTGCTTCTGTGCATGTTTGTTAATGTGTGTGTGTGTGTGTGTGTCTGTGTGTCTGTGTGCATGTATGTGTGTGGGCGTACATCTGCAAGACGTTTCTGTGAGTCACATATGTTTGTATATATCCGGTGGTTTCCAATGAGTTTAGGCTTTAATATGTTAAAGAATTTATGCATGTACTGTGCAATATGTAGTGCACTAGCGCTATATATAAACATGTTCCATCCGGAAGCCCCTCCAAATGTTTTTTTCCTTTGAGGACTCAGCCTTCATCTATCCTCTCCTTTCCCCTCCTTCTCCTCCTCCTCCTCTCCTTCTCCTTCTCCTTCTCCTTCCCTCCTGCTCTCTTCTCTCGGGGGACCAGTTCCATTCAGCGGGTCTCTAACAGTCTCGAAAGACACAAGGGTACTGCCTGCAGGATTAGGTTTCTGCCGTGTTCACATTCCACCCAGAGCCCCCCCCACCCTCCCACCTCCTCCACCCGCCACCTCCCCCCCACACACCCCCGCCCCTCATGGGAGAAAGGTGGAATGGAATTCATATGTTTTAAGAGGTTTCGAGCAAGTGTGCACATTTTACTGTGGGGCCAACGTGAGCAACCTCCCGTCAAAGCTCTGTGGATAAAGCCTTGAATATAATAGACAGGGAATTGGTGTTGGGGTTGCAGCAAACCAGTGCATTCAATACGCTGCCACCTCCACACTCGCAGGCAGATGATTGCACTCTCGCACACAGAGTCACGCCGAGCTGGTGACATACACAGAGCGCCCGCTTCACCCGATCAGTGCATCAGAAAGCATTTTAATGTGGCAGTTTTGGCAGGTCCGCTGAAACGCTATCCCAGTAATCAAATCAATTTTCCGGTTTTCATTGCTCTTTTTGCTATTAGAATGCATTAAAGAGCTCATTATCTCTGGTCATTGTGTATTGCTCTGTTTTGTCCTGCTCCCTAGGGAGAGGACCACGACGTATGCCATGAATCTGAGCGTATTTTCTCTGTGTTGTGTCATGGTCTCGCACGTCTGCTCTTCCTCTCTCTCTGTCAGCCCGACTGGCTTGTGTGTGTGTGTGTGTGTGTGTGTACATGCATGTGTGCGACATATGTGAGATGCATTACTGTCAGATAGCTTCCCTGTTGCAGTGCAGTCTCCTCAGACGCTTACGTAATGTTATTACCAATCACACATGGAGAGCATCCTGGCACTCTCACAAGGTTAGGATGAAATATGAGAACGATTATGGAGATCTGAGATTGTATTATCATGATTTCCTTATTATTGCATCATTAATCTATTTTTGTCTCTTGTCTCTATCTTTCTTTCTCTCCCTGCCTCCCTCTCTCTCTTTCTCTCTCTCTCTCTGTCTGTCTGTCTCTTTCTTTTTTTCTCCAAATCTTTTGCCGCCGGCTGATGCAGAAGTAGAACAAAAAGGTAAGTCTGCAAAACAAGCACGTTCATATTCGCACATGCACACACATGCTCACAATCTGGGGTTGGGTGTCACTTTTTGATACCAGCGCCTGAAGCGTTTTGTACCTCGTGGTAGAATGACATCTCTTTCAAAGTCACTGCTTCTATATTAAGACCCTCAGATCTCAGCATATAGAGGCAATTTCGAAACACTGGTTCTCATTAGACACACTCCGGGCCCATATTATTCCACGGTATCGTGCAGAATGTCACTTAACAAACTCTCCATGGGCCGAGCACATTTTTATGATGAGCCAATGAGCAGAGAATTGCATTGACATTTAATATTTCAAATGCTTCCCCGTGATATGAAAATTATGCCAGTGCTTTGAATAGCCAATGAAAATTAAATCAATATTCCCAACTCCTTGCGTAGGATCTGGAACTATATTATTCGTGGGAATGGGAAAACCACATTGCACATCTGGCCTGTCTCTCTGTGAGTGTGTGTCACTGCGTATATGTGTGTGTGCGTGTGTGTGTGTGTGACAACATTCCAGTTAAATTACAAAGGTCCCTATGACTCTGGTCGCACTGGCTTCCCAGAATTTACTGCATCTCCCACATCACTCATAAAACATGACCCCAGTATTCCAAGATGGGAATAGCAAGCACAGAGTGGGAAATGAATTATGGTAACAATTGCAGAAACAGCGGGCGATAAAAGACGTGTTGGGTTCTACAGTTGGTTGTTCCTGACAGAGATAGAGAGCGAGAGAAAGGAAGAAAGAGCTATGAGACTAATGAGGAGCTGGAGAGGGAGGGAGAGAGGAATGGGAATAGAAGGAAAGTGGGGGGAGCAGAACAAAATGTGCCATTTTCTCTGTCTCTCTCTGTCTCTCCCTCGGCTGTGAGAGAAGGGTATTATCTGTTGAATAGGAGGCATGCTGTTGCTGTGCTTAAGAATGACAGTGACTGTACAACATCCAAATCACAACACAGTGAGCCTATCATGTCATCGTCACTCACTGGTGGTTAAGGTTAAGATAAAACACAATGAAGCATTTATGAAAGGCAGAAAACATTTCACAGGCGCCGTCAGTAAAATCCAGAAAGAGTAGTTGACATTTTACAGCATTATAGCGTATCTCATGTGAACGTTTTTGTATTTTTTTTTCTTTCTCTTTTCTTTTGTCACTCGTTCCTCAGTGTTTCTCTGCCCGGGCATCCTACGGGGGGTTTACCAAAGCGAGCACCTCTTTGAGTCCGACCACCAGTCTGGGGCGTGGTGCAAAGACCCGCTGCAGGCGTCGGACAAGATCTACTACATGCCCTGGACGCCGTACCGCACGGACACGCTCACAGAGTACTCGTCCAAAGAGGACTTCATCGCCGGCCGCCCCACCACCACCTACAAGCTGCCGCACCGCGTGGACGGCACGGGCTTCGTCGTGTACGACGGCGCGCTGTTCTTCAACAAGGAGCGCACGCGCAACATCGTCAAGTTCGACCTGCGCACCCGCATCAAGAGCGGCGAGGCCATCATCGCCAATGCCAACTACCACGACACCTCGCCGTACCGCTGGGGCGGCAAGTCGGACATCGACCTGGCGGTGGACGAGAACGGCCTGTGGGTGATCTACGCCACGGAGCAGAACAACGGGCGCATCGTGGTGAGCCAGCTCAACCCGTACACGTTGCGCATCGAGGGCTCGTGGGACACCAGCTACGACAAACGCTCCGCCTCCAACGCCTTCATGATCTGCGGCGTGCTCTACGTGGTGAAGACCGTCTACGAGGACGACGACAACGAGGGCACGGGCAACAAAATCGACTACATGTACAACACGGATAAGAGCAAAGAGATGACGGTGAACATACCCTTCCCCAACTCCTACCAGTACATCGCTGCAGTGGATTACAACCCCAGAGACAACCTGCTGTACGTGTGGAATAACTACCACGTGGTCAAGTACTCGCTGGACTTCGGCAACAACGGTAGGTCCGACCTTTGTCCCCGTGTCCCCTCGTCTCCACACCTTCTTCGCCTTCGTGGTTCCGAAAAATAACAAAGGGGAGAGATTCAGGTTTAAGCGGACAGCCTGCGCTGTGATTTTTGCAGATCTTCACATGAAATACCCTGGCAGCATATTCGCTTTTTTAATGCTTTTAATAATCATTCGTTTTAATATTCAGAATGATGAATGCACTTTTTTGTGCTTTGACATAAGGAATGCTTACAGCCACTAATCTTCCTCCAATAATTAATTCTGCAAAATGACTTTAAAAAAAACAGGAAAAGCACCATCTGTGCTGTCACAATTCTCAATTATGACTGCCCCACCCTCTCCCCCGCCCCCACCAAACATGCCCACCCCTGGTAGCTGCATGATCACAAGCCACAAAAGCTGGTTACGGACCTACTGCTTTTATATAACTTCTGGGTTGCTGTAGATTTGCTCCACATAGATTAAAGCAATCTGTAACTTGCAGGACAACCTTGAACACAGCCTTTAGAGGAGTATCTTCAATGATGTAATGCTGTAAATGCTTATGGCCTATTACGGAACCTCTAGCCAGTGTTTCTCTCTCGCTCTCAGTTTCCCAGCTGCTTAACAAATCTTAATGCATTCCTGCAGAATGGAGCCAGGAGTGTCTGGGGTGGGGGGGGGGGGGGGGGGCAGAAACTGATACCATTTTCATTCAGGACATCCGCTTACAGTGACAGACGTTGCAGCCTGTTCTTGTTTTTTATTTATTTTTTTAATTTTTATTGCTGACCATAGAAGGCTGCTGCTCTTTTCTCCTAAACAAAGGCACTGACTTCTACTTTTCGTAAAACTGCACAGAGCCATCTTTTGACATCAACAATCATCATGTTAAAGAAGTTAAAAACTTGACTCTGCATTTCCTGAATCGCAGCTCTAAGCATTTTTGCATGTTTTTGGGTCTGATGACCTACATCTTTGCCATTTTGCTTCCCTGGTACTCCTCTCAAGAAATCTTTCCCAGCGGAAACAGTGTGCTATTTCAACAGAAAGTTGAACATTTTTTCAGCTAAAAGCCAAATAACATCCAGAGGGAGTTGAATGATAATAATTGATTTGTCAATTTAAGCATTCAGAACACTTTGAGAATGATTTTCAGAGCCTCTGCTTGACCTGAAAACTCTGGTGGTCTGTATTTTTCTGTAGGAGGAAAATTTCATTTAGTTGAGACGAGGACGAAAAAACACAATCTTCACTTAGCCTTTGTAAAATAGGCATCAACAATTAAATACATTTTTATTCTTTTTAAAAAAGCAATTAATCATTCAATCAGAAAAGAAACTGACAGAGTTATCGAATACGTAAATGATTGTTTGTTGCAGCCTGAGTGACTAGTGACCTCGATTTGATGATAACACCACCGTGTTGTGTTTACCACTCGCTCTCCCGCAGACTAAAATCAAATCAATTATTACTGCCTGAACTTTTGATTCGGAATACTTGTAACCGTTGCAAATGCACTTCCACTCATCTTAGTGTTGGACCGGTGGCAGATCTGCACATCTACAAACCACCAGAGAGGAGTGGTGGCACTGCTGTTCTTCACTTTAAAAGTTGTAGATGTGCCAGTTGGACATCCAGGTTGAGAGGGTCACGAATCCGGTTTGACTTGTTTTTATAAGCTGTCAGTGTGGCTTTAAACTGTCGCCACCGTGTTCAGGTAAAAAAGGCGAGGAACACTGTCTAACCCAGAGTGACTCTCTCTCTTAACTCCGGTGTGAGGTTAGAGTCCGCCCTCCCCTCGGCTTTTCGTCTGGATGGAAGGGCTTAGGCCCCTGGAGCCTGAAGGGCTATTTGCCCAACGTAATTGCCTTTCAGCACCTTTCTATGGAGTGGTCAAGGCAGTCTGGCTGCGTGTCTTATTAAATGATGTCTGAATTAATGCATGCTCTTACACGCAGTTAGGAGGCGCAGAACAAGGAATTATAGAGAGAGACAGCGTTAAACTTGGTTTCTACCGATCAGTGTGCGCGTATGAAATGGGAACATGTCAAAAAAAAGTGTGAGTGCGTGTGTGCGCGTGCGTATGCATGCGTGCGTAATGGTGCACGCCTGTGATCTAATGTGCTAATGTACTTACAACACAGGTTTGTCTTTCCCTATTCATGAGCGCGCATACGTGTTTATTGGTGTGCACTTGAGAGTGTGATCACTCTCATAATGGAGCTCAGGGCGTCTCTGGAGGCTCTGCTGAGATCAATGGGGATTCAGTGTGGAGAATGACCTCCAGTGCACAGCAACAAGGCAGACTGCTGACCAGCGGGAGATAAATACATACAATCAATGCTGCCTCACTCCTTTACTCCCCTCCTCGCTCCGCTCCACTCCCTCAATGAGGACGAGGATTAACTGCATGATTTTCTCATTCTCCGGAAAAAGAGGCGACAAGTCGATTGATTCAAGTTTTATTTTGTTGTTATGTCTGAACCCTATATTTTCCTTCTCATTCCTTCTAGACTTGTGTTTGTGTGTCTAGACATGGCAATTTTTCCCCCTTCTTTCTTTTGTAGTCAGCACAGGAAGCTGGTCAAGGAAAGGGGCCATACCGAGGCTTTCCACTCATTACCGATGTACCATACTGCTCACCCTGCTTTTGTTTTCGGCTCGTATGGGTTTCTTAAAGATACAAAACGAGACAGGAAATGGGTCGTAGAGCGAGAGAGGGCAGAGGTAGGCCACCGAGGATCGAGTGTAATTGGGGTACAACACGGTGGACCAATTACAGTGTTTTGTCCAGCTGGCTAACAAAGGAGGCAGTGGACAAGAGGTCATGAAGAAGCATCTGCGGTTAGCTAACGTTAGTGTTAGCGTTAGCTAACACACACACACACACAGACATTAAACTGCTGCACTCTATAAGTTTTGCTTCTTGCATTTAAATAAACAAAAAAACAAAAAAGTAGGTGGTGAGTATTGAGCAAACTATTGAGGTTTGCTTTAAGCAAAACATCAATGGTAAGAGATAGAAAAAGCAATGCTTCGTTCACCTTAGGCCGAGAGATAATACAGCCGTTTACTCTCACGTATCCCATCACACCACTGATGCAGCGTGCAGCAGAGAGCTATCTTTTTGAAATGCATATCCTCACTCCCTTGGCACTTCAGAAGAAAGTGAACTGCCTCCCTGCATTTATTGTTTCCCATGTCTGTTTGTGTTTCGTCTTTGTCTGTTAAATACCCATTCTCTCTCTCTCGCCCTGTCGATCACGCAAACACTCGCTCTCACACTCACAATGGCAGGAACCTCAATGTTTCCCCTTCCTCCTCTCACATATATCTTTCTCTTTAACTCTATGTCGCACACTGTTTTTTTTTTCCTCAGTCGCCCTTATCTCCCGCTTAATCTGCCCTCCTTTTCTGTGCTCCACTCCCCTTAACACACACACACTTTTACAGACTCGCACACACACACACACACAGATACAAGTCTATTTCATCGAGTGTCCTTAGATGTATATATTATAGAGGCCTTGTGCGTGAATGCCGACACGGAGTCAAAGTCACTTGCCTCTGTATTACCCCTTCCTCCCACCCAGCACTCCCCAAACACTCTCTCACTCTCTACTGTTTATGGAGTTGTTTCATCATGTCTTCTTACATGCATATTATAGAGGCCTGCCCTACGCAAGCGGCATGGCTCCGATGAAACATCTGAATAATTTATCACCTCCAGTCTGCCTTGCCACACTTTCGAAAGTTTTCCCAACAAAGTCACAAAATTATTCATGTTATCTGCATCTCGGTGAAGGGAGGGGCGGACACGGGCCAAAACGGAATAGATCCCACTTTTACAAACCGCCTCTACAAGATTTGCCTCAGCCGTGTTTTCAGCTTGTGACTATGTGGCTCTCCTGATACCTGCAGCTCTATGCAGTTCTGTTTTTTTTAGTCCTTTCCTTCTCCTCAGTTTCACACTTAAAGTTACAGTTTAGTTCTACAGTTCAACTGAGACAATCTTATTTGATATTCTAAGTGATAGAACAAGCACACTGAAATTAGTAAAACATGAAAGGTGCGTAATTAGAAGCGTTTCCTGAGCAACCCTGGAGGCATTTTGTTCTGTCATATAGACACATTGTTAAAGATGTTACTCAGATGGAGCAAAAGGTTGTTTTCTTTGTTTTTTTTTTTCTTCTTACAACAGTTTCCAATAACAACAAAAAAGTGCATGCAAAATAACATTTACTCTAGGCACATACCTCCTAACTCAAGAGTAAATAAACAATTATTGATGCTAAAAAAAGAATAACTCAAACTTTACAGCTTTGTTCTCAACAACAGTTAAGAACAAGAACAGTTTATATTGCTATGTCAAAACAGTCTCAAGATATTTTTGCTTTCCTTCCAAAGCCATCACGACTTAGTATTTTGCACGAGTAGAGCTGCAACTAACGATTTTTTTTGTCATGTATAAATCTGCTGTTAACTTTCTGGATAAATCGATTAGCCGTGGTTATAAAATGAGGGGAAAATGGGGGAAAATGTTAATGCATTTTTCACAGAGGCCAAGGTCTCTGAAGGTCTTTAAATGTCTTCTTTGTCCTCAACTCAACAACATTCAGTTTTCTGTCATAGGGGATGAAAGAAACCAGAACATATCAGAGAGAGATCAGAGAATTATGACCTTCTTAAAAAATGTTTCCAAAATGCTTAAAACGATGAATCAATTATTAGATGTTGTCAATTATTTTATATTCCTATTAATAATTGGGTAATCATTAGTTGTTGCAGTCCTACATGTGCCCAGACAGTGATTGATGCCAACCTGATTGATAGCCAAAAATAAAACATTTTAAACACAGACAGACATTTTATCTTTGGAGGTAGACTCTGAACACTTCTTAGAGTTACAACATTATTCTAATGACCCCAGACATGGAAATAGTCAAAACTGTTTATATCAGTGTGAAATCCACTTTAATGACAAGTACAGACTCTACTAAACTATGTCATCGCTCACTTCAGTCAGACATTTTAAGTGTCAAAAGTGATAAGCTCAATCTTAATTAGGGACTAATCAAGCTCTGGCATCCTAATCTGTCGAACAAGCCATTATATAAGATGACCTCTGCTGTGCACTGTGTCACCAGGCGGAAATTTAAATGTTGACCTTTGAACTCTTAATGGCTGGCATCACAGCGCTTGTTTCCTGAGGAAGTCGAGCATGGAGTATCTATTGTCTTTACCCCGTCTCCACTTATTTACACTAACCCACCCGCTCCCTCTCCCCCTTTCCTCCTCTCTCACTTTTTTTTTTTTTTCCTCCGTCCTTGGCACCAGATTGCAATCAAGATGACAGGGTTGAGTGAGGCAGGAAATGTTGGGAACAAGCTCAAGTGGGGGGAGAGCAAAAAGAGTTAATGGTTGAAGTGGAGACCCTCTTTCGCCAGATCACTGATTAAACCAAGTCTCAGCTCAATTTTTGTCCTGTCACGACAAATGTGTGCGCATGTGTGTGTGAGGTTCGGCGAATATATGGGCCTCTGTTGTCTCATTGTCCATACAATTCCTCACATACCTGACTCCACTTGTTCCTCCTGACAGAATGCAACAAACATGCAGCCAGCTGTTAATTATGATATCACCTGCCACACACCTCTCCGTCTGTTTGTTCATTAACTGGATTCCACAAAAACAATGCAACCATTTTCCGTGAAATTTGGAGGGAAGGGTGTAACAAGAGCTGAGGAAGAAACCGCTACTTTTTGTAGAAGATCTAAACAACAGGGGTGGATCCGGGAATTGTTTTTCGGTTCTTTTGTTCCTCGGCCGAGGCACGAGTGGAGCTCTAGTTTAGAAAATATTTCACTTATCGCCGTCCTGTAAACAGCTTTGTGTGTGCAAACACAAAGTCTTTTGTGCTTAAATCCGCACTGCCTCTCTCACTTCGGTCCTCGCCCTTCTTCATCTTTTACCTCCTGCCTTTTTTTTGTTCCCTGCCTATCTCCCTCCTTTCCCAAATAGATTACGACACAGTCGTCTCGGCAGACGCCGGGCTCTGCTTCAGATAGTCTGCTGCACCTGTTCCTTGCCTGCAGTGTGTCCTTATCGATTGGATTGCCCCAGCCAGGCCCTCTGCGTGCGCTTGGCCTCCGCACTGCTTCTCCTCTGCCAAAAAGCAGATGCCAAATTAAGCAGGCCTAGCCAGGACAACAGGGTGGAAGGGAAACCCACAGCCTCACAGGAAGTAAACACAGAGGAGAGCGGCGAGCAGAGCAGAGCAGAGCGGAGCAGTAAGACGCTGCACTCTGCTCAGATTTCACTCGGGAAATGCAAAAAAATATTTGCAGGGGGGCAACAAAGTGGATGCAATCTTAATCTCCAAATGATGGGCCACAGAGATAAATTACGGGGTGCAAAACACTGGATAACTGCAGGGTCACACGCTAGTCCACAGCTTCTCCTTCTACTGTATAAAGGGGATTTTCCACTTACTGTTTTCATTGCTTGTAGGACTAGCTATTTCTTGTCTAGAGCAGGAGAGGCTGTGATCTGAACTGGAAAAATGCTGATCATCACCCTCCACAAACATAAGAAAATTGGTCTGTCCCATTAGCATTTCTTGCTTTGAACAAGGAGAACTCCCCCTGATTAAGAAAGTAGCATGTAATTGGCAAACTCTGCTGCAGGTGTCTCAAACCTTGGCAGAGGGAACGATGCGATTACGCAACTGGAAAGCCGACAGAGCCGGGGCGGCCGGTGATGCCGAGCGTCTGTACATGACACATTAGCCGCGGAAGAACGTGGCGCTGCCTGGCAGCCATTTTGAGGGAGGCTCTATTAGTCGAGGTTGTTTTCTATCTCAAAGCATCGCAGCTTTGAAGTGCTCCATTCTGTCTTATCAGCAGGCTCGAGCCGCTCGCCACGAGCCCTGCGTTGCGTCTGAGTGTGTGCATTGCATTGCACATAAGTGGGTACATTTCTGTTCGAGTGTGTGTTTTTGCATTTGTGCATGAAGTGTGTGTGTGCATGAGTGTGTGTTTGTGTGTGTGTGTGTGTGTGTTGCTTGGAGCATAACTGAGCAGAAAGTAAGTGTCTGTAGAAGTGAGCGTGTCTGCACTCCAGCCATAGGGGCAATGTGTTATCACAGTATGCAGCCCTATTCAGTGTCTGCGTCACTATCCAGCCTAGAAAGCTTTGTGCCCTCCAGATTATCATTTCACCCTCTGGATCCACTCCTCCCCACTGTTCAGGATGGTGTGCATGTGTGAGTGTATATGTGTGTGTGTGTGTGTATGAGAGCCTGTGCGTGTGTGAGCACAGGCAAGGAGGCAGTAACTTTTATGGAAAGTGCAAGGAAGTAATCGTCTTGCATATTAAGGAGCGCGTACAAGTGTAATAGACACTTCAGTCTCTGCTCTGTGAAACTTTGCTCTTAATTCAAATCCCTCTCCCCTCTGCTTCTGTTTCACTCTTCCTCTCTCGCCTGCTGCCTGTCTGCTGCTTTTCTGACAACATGGGAAACTTGCCAGGGGAAGTTCATTTTCCCTCTCTCCTCTCCTCCCTGCCTCCTACCTTTTGTGTTGTGGATTCGCTATTCCTCTGTTTACCGAGCTACAAGCCAAGAGCGCTCTCTGCAAAAACAGAGCGGAGGCAGAGACAGGCAGCTTCAGCCACACAGAAAAACATTGCCACACACAGTCCTAGACGCACGGATATACACACAAACATACACACATGCGTGTGCGCACCTATCAGTCTGTGTCAGATGATCGTGTGCTAGCATCCCCAGGATGACTGGCAGCGTCTCTGTGGCCACTGCAGTGTGGTGACAGATACACAACTCCAGGAACAAGTTAACTGCCAGCCTGCAATTGTCTCACCTTCCCCATGGGCATGCTACAGGTCTGAAAAACAAACAAAGGATAGGATAGAATAGAAAAGAGCAGAATAGAATTTTCTGGTCATTCCAGCTGGACAAACAATCATCTTTTCAAAGACATTCCTCATAACAAGTGACTGGTAATTTGAGTGGGTTTGAGTGAGGTTGAATGAAAAAATCTATTATTGACCTTGTGATGGGCAAATGATGTAGTCACTCAGATCCAGCACACATTCTACCAAAGCAGATGCTACTCGGCCAGCAGATTGTCATGGAGATTTAGGATTTACTGTAGCATCTTTTTGGGGGGCATTTTATCATTATATTTGACATGATTTGATTTAAATATCCAGTGATTATTACACAGAGTGGCACTGTTTTTGTTAAATAAATTGAACTATTTCATTCACATATACCTGTGATTTGCATTCAGTTTCAGCTCCCCCGCTAAACGACTAATTTATTCTGAGGCACAATTATTAATTCCCACAGGCATCTCATATCGAGATGTTTAAAGATGTTCAACAAACCCAGAGCATTCTGTTTATTTGTGGTATTTTCAAAGAGCCTCTCTCCTCCGAATGTGACAGGTAATATACAGCAATAGTCTGTAATCCCTCAGACTATATAACAAAGTGTCTGCGGTTTGTGCTGCCTAACTCACCTGTCACTGTGAATGAAGTGTGATTAAAAGCTGAGATGGGTTGACTGTTGCTAGCCTGTCACTCAAGCCGCTTCATCTTTAATTATGTATACATTAAAGCCTTAATCGGATTCAAAGGAGTGTTTTTTTTAATCACCCTCAGGTGTCATTACAGTTGTCATTAACAGATAAATTAGAGACAGAGACCAAAACCTGGCCTCTGCATTGAAGTCGGGCATTTTTAATGTCCGTGTCCATGGGGATCAGCTCGCTAGCAGAGTCTCCTTCAAGTGGCTATTGCAGAAACTGCATGTGCTTTCATGTTGTTTCTCATTTTTATTCCGAGCTAATCAGCACAAGAATCAGAATAGTTTATTGATCCCCGGGGTTAATTGAGTAAAATGCACCAAGGATGCGTTTCCCACATTTCTGCAGAGCTACGTGGCTGTCGCACAGTCCCAGTTTATCACGGCGCACATATTATTATGACTGATGATGTTACTCCCAAAACGAATCTGTCACAATGTGTCAGCCACATGCTCACGCATGGCATAGATGTACTGCAAAAAAAAAAAACACAACGTGTTTAACTTATGCGTCACGTGCTTGCTCTTGTGGAATCGTTCTCGGCAAAGAGCGCAACGTTGAGGTTAGCTGACATCATGAGGTTGTCACAGAGCATTTACTCAAGACTTCCTAAGCTTAAACACAGGAAGATATGTCAGTCCCCATGAGTGGAACCCCTAGCCCTATTCTCTATGAATGTTTCATGAAGCCGTTATGTCATGTTGCTGTAGTTCCCCCCGCAGCATCTTTCACAGCGTCCTGAGCGATGGCGCCGTTAAATTCATCCAAATGCGGCGACAGAGCAAGAGAAAGAAGGGACCGAGTAGTGAGACGCAGGCAGTTACGCTCACAGGGGAGGGTTGGTGGGGGAATAGGGAAATTGGAATTAAAGTGAGGCGGGAAGTGAGAGAAAGTTTTTTTTGCGCGCGAGCGACAAAATCAGGTGGAAAATGTCAAGAGAACAGGAGGAGATGAGAGAGATGGAGATGCATGAGCAGTGAAGTGCTGTGGCCCTTTGCCTGTGATGCTCGCAGGCTTTTGTGTTACCTCACCTCGAGCTGCCAGCCCCTGTGTTTTCTCTCCCTGTACTCAAATGACAGCAGACATCAACCTCACACACACACACACACACTCACTCACTCACACACACACACGCACACACACTATTACTCTTCTATTGTTGTGACAGAGCCCCTAATGGTGCTTCCCGTTTGAGTGCAAATACACACACACACACACACACACTGTTCCAAAAGCACACTCACACACACACACACACGCACGCACGCCCAGATTGACAGCTCGTCCCTAGGCCACTGCTGCTACGCATGATTGATAGCAATGTTCCGAGGAGAATGCATGAGGCAAGGCGGCAGTGATTCAGGAACGCGGAGCAGCACAGTTTAGGTACGGAAACACTCCATTGAGTTGTGGAGGAAGAGAACAGAACGTACGGGAGGAGAGAGAGGGCCGCTACGTGGCTGTCAGTCAGTCAGACAGACAGACGGAAAAGGGAGGGAGGACAGAGTGGCTCAAAGTCGCCCTTAATTAAACGCACAGTCCAAAGGAAAGGAAAAGGGGGGGCTACTTTTGGTTCACAGTAAATAAACACCCACTCGCTCCGACCTCCCACACATCCACACAAACGTGCTTCAGTTTTTCATACTCACACCTTTCCTTCACACAAAAGAAGGAAGAAGAAGTTTTACCAAAGTGATGCGAGAAACTAATTATGTTCACAAATGTGGTCCAACGTGGAGCGAGGGAGGTTTTTTTTTAGCAATCTATTATTTTTTTATACTAACTATACTATAGTTTTTTTTATACTTTTGGCAATTAAATTGTTACAAGCATATTTAAAATGCTATCTTTAAAATTCTTTGTAAATTAAAGTATCTCCCTATGTAAAATCTCCTCGAGTTGGAGTCATATTTCGTTTCGTTTATATCATAATTATCCGTTGTTAGCGACCAATGTTCTTAACTGACTGCTACTAGTAGCTGTAGTTATACCAGTTCCTATTAGCATCCATCTCTATTAGCTAATCCACATGATAAACATGTTTAAGTTACACCACCTTACCGTTCATTGATTAAGGTTTGCGTGAAACATATAGGGAGCATGTTGCATATTGCCAGAAATAATTAAACAAAGCTTTGATTCATGAAATTGCTTTTTTTGTTGTAATTGAGTTGTATGAATTATTGGAGTAATCGTTTCGGCCCCACAGGCGGCACATCAAAAACCTGCCCTCCCCCCCTTTTCCTGCCAACATGCAACCCCATCGAGAGGCAACAAGCTCTGTAACCCTTCAATGTCACCGACCAGCGTGTCGCACATATCATGGCCCGAGGCCCCCCCAGCAATGTCGGACAGAGAAACACAAGTGCTTGTGCTTTCCCCGTTTTAGCCGAAAGTCACGGAGTGAAGAGCTGTTCAGATGAGGACGGGCTCAAAGCTGCGCGGGGCCACCTCACACTTTCGCCACCCCGACTGGCGGCGAGCGATAGCTGAGTTTCTGGAGAGCTTGAAGGACTCCATTACCCAGAAATCATGTAGCGTGATGTGAGTGTATTGCACACTCTTGGAGGAAAAATAAATCGTATTCATAGGTGCTGGTCTGTGTGGAGATGGTGAGGAAAATCTTTTCAGGCTAGATCAGCCAGGTTCAGCTTCCCCCTTTGGACTCTGGAGTTTTCCACTGCAGGCTTTCTCGTCGTGTGTAGCCGATTTTCTCAGCCAGCAACTAAACATACGACCTGAGATTATGAAATATACATGTCATACATGGAAGCAGTGAGTGAATTCATATTTGAGTAGTTGTGAGATCTAAGAGACTGCGTGTTTGCCTTACTGCTTCTTAACACTGTATTGAGGAAATCCGTGTACTATTGGTTTTCGATAGGAAGGTGAATTCAAAATGCTGTTGCTATCAGTCATATGGGCCTGCAAGCAAAGATACAGGCCTGCAGGCATATCTAGGAGGGCCAGGTGCAATTGCTTACAATTTAGTGTGAAAGTAGGAAAATAAAGTTTGGAACTGTACGGAACATAATGCAAGTTCACATTCATTTCAGAGGTTGTAGGTTTATTTTCTGTAATAACAAACTTCGGTTTCTGAATGTTTTTTCAAAACTAATTCTAGTCCAACTGAGCTGCATTAATAGGATTCAAGCTGTTCCTGGCTCTGCTACGTGAAGATGTTGCTCCACCTGGATGCAGTATTACACTTAATGACTTCCAAATGACTTCAACGTGATGAAAATAATTCAAAAGGAATTAAGTAATTAAGCACTTTTTTTCCCCATCTGCCTCTACTTTCAGTCCTGCACTATTGATTTGTTCCACGTGCAGTTGAAAGCAGATAGCAGATAGGGGGAAAACGCGCTGCTCAAGTATGTTCACGGTAGCATGCTCTGCTCCTCTCTCTTCCCATCATGTCACCCGTCCCTTCTTTATTTCTGTCCCCTGAACAGGGTCAGTGTGAATAATTGAGCCATTTTACAATGAAATATTGACAATAAAAGAGTGTGTCACATGCATTTGAGGGGCCTCCTGTGATGTCATGGTGTTATGAATCATACATGACAGTGAAAGATTTTTTCCGCCCCTGCTTGGAGAGGCAACAAGAGCCACTACTGTGTAGCAGCCCCACAGGACCCTGGTAACCCTGTGCATGTTAGCAGGACAACCTTACAGTTGGTCTTTCTATGAGATGTGGCAATAACACACAACCTAACATCTCTCTTACAGACTCTCTGTAGTGAAATAAACGACAAAGAGAAGTGAGACCCACACAGAGATGAAGCAGATAACTATAGGATGAAGTGGCAATACTGTGAAGTCGTTAGAGGCACTAGCTACTAGATGTGTCGCTGTCGGTCGCTGTAATATTGTTTATTTTTCTAGGTCATTGCACACATCACTGGGTGCCTGAAATTTCTCTTAACTTTGTTGCTTGCTTTCCATTCGTGGGACACATTTCTTACTGTCCACAGTTGTGTCACAACCCAGAAATGTTTTATGCACAACAACAAGCTGCTATTAGCGACTACTGCTAGCTAGCTAACTAGCTGCTACCGCTAACGCACCATCGTACATATACACTAACATATATTAAACTATTAAAACCTGACATTGGTTTTGAGAATAAGGGAGTTATCAGTTTTTTAAAAAAAAGTCATTGTAACGTTGACTCATCAACACACAAAATCATAGCAAAGCTATCACTGGTGCTGGCTTGTTTTACTGTTTCTGAAAAAGACAAAGCAAAGTTTGCAATATATATTCAGCAGACGTTCCAAGAGTGGGTCAAAAGAGAATGGGGAATTCAACACATCTAATCTAGTCTTAGGTGCCTGCTCTGAGTTTGTTTTGTGTATTTATCATTTTCTCTTTTCGCTTCAGATTACCGTCCACCTCCCATGATGCCTCCAAGCCGAGGAGGACTAGGTGGTGTTGGTGGAGGTGGAGGAGGAGGAGGGGGAGGAGGAGGAGGCGGAGGAGGAGGAGGAGGTGGAGGCGGAGGTGGAGGAGGGTCCTCATCTTCATCCACTAGCCGCACCACCACCACCCGTTCTCCTCCCTACTACACCACGCCGCGGCCGCTCCTCACCACCTCCCCTGGACAGCGCTACCGCACCACCACCACGGTTCGCCAGCCCATCCTCGCTCCGGGAGGTGTCCCGGCAGACAACAACCAGATCCCGGACACCAACCAGAAACCTGGGGTTCGCTTCCCACCCGTGCAGCTTCCTCCAGCGGCCCCGCAGCCCCCTGCCCTGCCTCCCCAGGAGTACTGCAACCCCAGGGTGATGGCTGAGGTGTCCTGGCCCAGGACGGAGCGGGGAGAGACGGCCAAGGTGCCCTGCCCTGTGGGGACTCGAGGTAAGCAAGCTGCTCTGGACGTGTAGTGAAAGCTGTGTCAAAGTGCTCCCAAACATGTTTGTATTACTTAATAAGGCTTTAACTTTCAAAGTTCATCTCAGATGTGCTGTACAGTACGTGCAAAACAGTTTGAGATGACAATGGAAAGGTATTTCCTTATTTTATTTAGCTGCCATTTGGATAGAATAGAATAGAATAGAATAGAATAGAATAGAATAGAATAGAATAGAATAGAATAGAATAGAATGGAATACTACTTCTGGCTACTCTGGTACCAGTTTCTTGTGACCACAATCACTCTTTTTGCTAGTTCCAAATTGAGCACCAGCTCAGAACCAACACTGTGTTGGTGGAAAAGAGGTATCAGTGATACACGCTTAGACCCTGCTCTCTACCAAAACAACCAACCGAGTGGCCTGCAAAATAGCAATAAGTCTATCTGAGTCTATCACAGCACAGCAAGTACAAGTTGTACAAGTGCACCCACAAACACACACACACGCACACACACACACACTCTCACTTCCTGAGGACATATTGTCCTACTTTAATCAATTAGCTCACATGACAGGGGCGATTCCTCTCTCCTCCAACTATCGCCCACCATCAGTGATCTCCAGGCACCTTGAGCATCTTCATGTGTCGTGGTGAGTGTCAGCACCGTCTAACCCTGGCTGTTGTGCTTGTCTCGCAGGCGTGGCCACATACGTATGCATGGCCCATTTGGGCCACTGGGATCCCCAAGGCCCTGACCTCAGCAACTGCACGTCACCCTGGGTCAACCACATCATGCAGAAAGTAAGTCTGCAGCTCCGCTGCTGGCCCTCGCAGCCTCGGCTGAGCTCTAGTTAAGGGGGGGTCTGTGTTATGGATACGGTCCTGGAGCACGTTCTCACACATGGAGACCCACTGACCACAGGGCAAGATTTAGGCCACGCATCCATCTTCAGTTGTTAACTCTAACCATCTAAGATTTTCTATAGCTGAAGGGGAGGTGGAAATGTCCAATAAGGTCATTCACTCCCACTCTGCTCATTACAAGAGGCATTGGGACAGGCCGATTTGCATAGCACACCATTGATTCTGCATCTTCAAGAGGTCTGCACCCTGGATAGTGGTGCCCTAGTTATCACAATTTTCTATTATACACAGCTTTATGTCCACTCTCACAAGGGCCACAAGACTTTTAATGGCTGTCTTTATGAGAGAACTAAAAACAAGCCTCAATAGCCGAGTCCAAGAGCAACGTCCTTCAAAATGCACTACACAAAACCACAACACATTATCTAACAAAAGATATACAGACCTGAGATAGAAACACAAAGGCAGAATGACATTGAGTACAGGTACGCTAAACTGAAGAGTACTCAGGGACTCAAGGAACATTCAAAAGAACACACAATAAGCAACATATGCAAGGATAAAGGGGCAAGATATGCAGGGACAAGTGGAGCGGCGCGTGATTACTTGGAAAGGAAAGACCGATCACACAAGACTTAGGCTTTGTGCACAGTGCAAAATCTGCCATTTTTGCCCATATGTGACCCAGATTAAAATTTTCTATGGTACTTCATATGTGGTCTTAAACCTGATGCTTGATCATATTGTTTTTTTTACATCTGATTAGACAATTTCAAAACTTACTCACACAATGATGATATGAAGCATCCATATTTACTTTTGTAAACATGTGCTATGTCCTCTTCTGATGTCTTCTTATACAGCCCTGTCGCCTCAGGGCTGTAGACCAACAGTGGTCGCATTTAAATTATAATGTGAACAAACCAAAAATATCAAAAATACCAGAACTGAGCAAAAAAAGAAACTGGAATTGAGCAGTGAGACTTCTAGTCCAAGCAGGACGTAAAGGGGCATTAGCAAAAATAAGACTGAGAAGACATGGAGGTAATATGGGTCCCTGAGGGACCAGCATGTTATGTTTAAGCGATGTGAAATGATTTTACATTTACTTCAAATATCCTAATTACCCTTGTCTTCTTTATGCATCTTTCTCCCCTCCTTGTTCTTGTCCTGTCCACTTCACCTTCCTCGACATCGACACCCCGCTCTCCATCTGTCCCCTCGCTCTCTGCCCTTCCTCTTTCCGATCTGCCAACCCTTCTCCTCCCGTCTCCCTCTCTTGCTGTCTTCCTCTTCATGCCCTCACTAACTTTTTCCTCCCTTTTCCCCAACCTTCGCTCAACTTCTCGCCTCATCTGTCTGCTCTCACGCCATCACCCTCTCTCCACCTCGTCCTCCACCACCACCACCAGCTCCGCTCGGGCGAGACTGCAGCCATCGTGGCCCGGGAGTTGGCCGAGCAGACGAAAGGGCCTCTCCGTCCTGGCGACGTGCCATCCACGGTGCGGGCCATGGCTCAGCTGGTGGAGCTGCTGGACGTCCAGCTGAGGAACCTCACCCCCGGGGGCAAGGACAGCGCTGCCCGCAGCCTCACCAAGGTAATGCAACCTGGGGAGGTTTCGGTCAGTGCGCAGCGAGAGATTGAGTGTGATAAATCATTCCTTTGCAGGACTCTGGGAGAAGGGAAGGATGCAAAGTAAATGCCCGTAAACCGTGAGAGAGAGGGATGAGGGAGGGGAAATGGGGAGCAGAGAGAGGGGCGCTTTCAAATTAACAGTAAGACAGATCACGTCAGAGGTTACCGTTTTTGTCTTAGCTCCATTTTTCAGAGGTGAGGAAGGTCTCTGTGTGCTGGGTTTGATGAAGAACCACGCACAACACTCCATAGAGCTGCGGGTGATAAATAGCTACTTTCAGACATTATTTTAGCCTCTTCTCCTGTACGTCTTTGTAACAAGTATTGCACGACACTGCGGACTGATAGATAACTGCTTTTAGTCATTGGCAGAGTTCCTCAAGTCTTCTCAGATCGGGACTGAAATTTAATGAAAGGCTGTCTCTGCCTGGGAGTTGCTCTCATTAAAACACACAGTGCTTAAGTTGAAAACAGGCTTGGGACACACTTCAGGCCGTAGCCCGTCGTTAAACGAGCTCCGTTCTCGGAGCTACAGCTATGAGGATGCAGTCGACAGGCAGGCTCAAGCGCTCGCTCCTGGATTACATTAGCGGTAACTCGATTCCGTGCATGCAAAAGGATCCGTTCCCCTGCTCCGGTAGACGAGGACATAATTTAGGTCTGTACTTTGTTCACGTAGACGTTCATTTAAAGCAAGTGAAGTCACTGGACGGGGTGCCGGACTGGCTGGCCTGTTGGGCTAATTGACCGACTGCCTGGACAGTGCGCGGTTTCCTGATTGGCTCCGCTGAGGTCAACAGTGATAGGCAGGGTTTAGCGGTCAGATCGACAGCTGGTGCCACCTCGTATACAGTCACTGCTTTTTGTTGTGGTTGCTGTGAGTCTGCTTTGTTTCCCATCTCGCTTCGTGCCTCTTTTTGTCTTGCTCTCACACTCGTTACATCTCCAGCGCTCCCTCGCTAACTAATTCAGCAACACATGTGAAGTGAATACACATTGGCGCATGTGTTAAGTGGAATCAATTAATCTGTGTTTTGCTGTTGACCAAATGGCCTGTTAAAGGTTGAGATTGTAAGGGGAGTAAAAAAAAAAAAAAAAAGTCCTCCACAAAAGAGGAAGCACATTCTTCCTGATTTCAATAATGGCCCAATTATATATACGTAATTGAGTAATATGCCAGCTTATTATGCTAATTTTTGTTAGGAAATCGAATATGACCAATCACGCACGAGTGGCAGAGTAATTAATGTCATCAATTCACTTGACAGTGGAAACAGGGAATGGGTGAAAAAAGGAACGGAGGGACAGAGCGAATTAACGGACAACAGCCTGGAAGGGAAGCAGAAAGGAAACGACAGGAAGGAAGGAAAATTTATGAATGAAGAGAATCACAATACATTCCAAGCACCAAAGTCTTTCTGTGCAATGTTAATGAAGTGGGTGTGGCTGTGTGTGTGTGGGTGTGTGTGTGTGTGTGTGTGTGTGTGTGTGTGTGTGTGTGTGTGTGTGTGTGTGTGTGTGGAGAGTGTGATAGAGGTGTTATATCGCTAACGCTTGAATTGTTTGAATTTGCAGCTTCAGAAGAGAGAAAGGTCCTGCAGGTTTTTCACACAGGTATTTCCGCTTCCTGGTACCGTTGATTACTTTACCACACCATAGTCCCACATGTCTTTAATGGTTTTTTTTCCTTTGTTTTTTTTTTTCACACTCAGCATGCAATCTGCAAAGCAAGCTTGCGCTGTGTGTTTGTGCGTGTGTAAGAGTGTGTGTGTGTGTGTGTGTGTGTGTGTGAAATCACACACTACAACACTCCACGCAGATTTCTAATTGCTGCAGCGATGGTTTTTACAATTTTCATCACGACCCTTTGAGGAGGATTTAACATGTCTATTCCGGGCCTGACACTGCAGCATGCATGAGAAACCACTGGTGACCACAGGTGTGTGTGCTAACACGACCCCACATGCGGACACTTGGCCGGGGAAAACTCACTTTTCAAAGCGCAGGGCCGCCTCTTTCAATCTGGGAGGCAGTCAGATGGATTTCTAGTCAAGGTCGATTTCTTCTCTCAGTAGTAGTCACATGCTTTATTTTGAAAAACTAACCAAGTGCTGCATCCAGCATCGTAAAATGTGCCGCCAAGGTGTCCTGACCGAGCATCTGCATGTGGGAGTGGGTGCGAACGCATTGGCTAACAAAGTTTCAGCCTCCCCAAAGGGTTTAGCTAAATTCCTTTGTTTTTAATTTCTTTTTGCATCCAGAATCAAGGGGGTACTGATAAGAGGCCATAATCAATAACAATAATAGCTCATCTATTGTGGAGATCTGCCTGCAGAATTCTAAACACGGCTGCCTGCAACCAAACCTGCCTCCTCGCTATCCATCTCCATACGGTGAAATGTGCTCTCTGAGAGAGAGAGAGAGAGAGAGAGCTGAGCATGATGGATATTCTGTTGCTTTGTCATGGCCTCTGTGCCTTGGAAACAATGCCGGCTTGTTTCTGTGGTTCAGTATTAATTCGTTCTCTGCTCCTATTTGGTGATGCTCATATTGATGTTTGCTGACAGGTCCGACATCACTCAGGCATGTTTCTGCTCAGCTAAAATCTGCAAATCTCAACATCAAATGACCCCACCTCCCTCATCCATGTGCTGGAGATAGACTGCAGAGTCTGTATCCTCCAACACACACACACACACACACAGACCCACACACACCCTTGATGGCCTAGCTCTTTTTTTCCTGATGCAGGCTTTTTTCCACACTCCCCCCTGAAAAGTCTTAACGTCAGCACCAGTCAGCAATGTCACATCATAGAACATGGCTTAGGACTATATGCAAGCTGACACACACACACACACACACACACACACTCAACAAACACACACACACTTGCATGCACGCGTACACCAAATATATAAATATATTTTCAGCAATGATCTTATGCCGTCACATCAAAACAGGGCGACATTTTGATGTGTCTCCTTAATCCAATAAATGCTGCAAAGATGCTTCAAAGCGTGGTTGCTCTCAGAAGATCTCACTCAGGTTGCGACTACAAACAAAAAAAAAATCATAATAACAAGAGAAAGAGGGAGAAAAGAAAAAAAAAATCAAAACCATTCCACCGCACACCTCGGTTACTGCAGGGGGCTGGGAGTGATCGATTATATAATTAGCCTTAGTAATGTGAAACAAAATTATACCAACAGTCCCTTACTCTGCTAGATAGAAATGTGTGTGATTAGGGATGTGGTGTGGTGCTGCCCTCTCCTCGTTAATTATCTACAGCACTAATTGCCAAGTGAGGAGAGTGGGCAGGAGGTTTGGGTTCTTAATAGAGACAAAAATAATTGAATTCTCTCTCACTCTGTCTCTCTCTCTCCTCTCTCTCTCTCTCTCTCGCTCTTCCATCCTGCCTCTCACACTTCATCTCCTCTCCTCTCTCACTTCGTTTGGGGAACTGGGGACTCGTTTCATGTATACTAAATTGGCAATTTATTCATGATGAAGTTGGTGTGGAGAGGCTTTGATGCTGTAGGGTGGATTGATGGGGAGAGGTAGAGTCTGTAAGGTAGATTTAGAGAGAGAGAGAGTTAGGGAGGGGTGATGGGGGGGGTGCAGAAATTAAAAGAGATTCACAGACGCAGAAATGGGAGGCAAGAGTAAGAGACAAACAATAAAGGGGGCAGTGAGGAGACAGTGATGCTCAATGACAATGTCTAATTTGCCCTCTATTTATGGATGGTGGGTCAGAGCGCGGCTTGCTGTGAATTTAAAGGCTGATTTAGCTGCAAACTCATCCTGTCAGGGAAGACAAACTCCAACAACAACTGACAGATAAGCCTGCTTCTCTGATGAAAACATTTTCTAAACATGCACTGTCTCAGAGCTCAGCCAAGCGAGCAGCTGAAAAAAAAATAAAAAGAGGAAAAAAAAAAAATCCTCACTCGCACGCCCCTCTCCGCACTTCTAACATCCCAAATCTGTCGTTTTACAAAGTGTGTCCTACTGCGCGTGTGTGCGCACACGTACTGTATATCCGTGTGCATGTGTTCACGCGTGTGCCCGTGTTCCCCTCACAGAACAGCCCGGCTCTAGTCTGTCTTGCCGCTGCTGTTTACGCTGGATTACCCCAACGCTTCAAAGCATTTCACTTCTGCCCCATTTACTGGTGTGTGCGACTGTGTGTGTGGGGGGACGTGCACACGGCGCGCACGCGCACATGCATGTGCCAGCCCCGTAACACATATTCACAGATGGGCACACAATCGCGCACGCACGTATAAAAAAAAAAAAAGCGCGTGCACACCAACGACACGCTTATCTGTCTCTGCAGAGTCTCTCCCCTCTTTGAAGACCCCTAAAAAAAAAAAAACCTGTCTCCATTTTAGCCCTCAAGTCCTCACACTTGTGCAGATAGAAATGTCACCAACGCCACCCTCCCACCACTCACACACGCACACACATGCACACACATTGAGAAATGAGTGTATTCCATCACTGGTTTTCTGATGTGGAGATGTCTGGACCTCAAGGAAATCACACCCCTTCTTCTCCCCTCACCTATCTCCTTCCTCAGCTGATGCAATCGCGGTGTCGGGGGAATTACATTTCAATGAAGAAATCATATGAAATTGAAAACGCAAGATAATGAAAAGTTCAATAAAAAGCAATGAAAAGTTTAATGAGAGTAGAAAAGAGAGAGATGGGGTGGGGTGGGGTGGGGTGGGGGGGGTATCTGAAACACATCAAAGCGAGGGAGCGCGGGGGGTGCAGCCCCAACAGTGGAGTGGAATCTGCCGCCGTTGTTTCCCGGACCGCGACTGTAAAAGCAAGTGGAGCAGAATGATGCACACTGCAACGTCTCTCCCACCCCCCCCATGCACACCATCCAACACACACACACACACACACACACAAACACACCAACATTACCACACGGACACACTGTGCAAACTTGCGCGTGAAACATAAAGCGCGTTTACGTCGGTCCATATGGGCTCGCTCATGCACATAACCAACGTAGCACCTGTTCGCTGCATAATTTCGCCGTAATAAGTCCACTCGCATTCGCATTCATCTCAGATATCTGGGGGGATGTGGGAACATTACCGATGGCCATCATCACTCAGGTTTAAAACAAATCTCCCGATACGTCATTTGCGGGAGGCAACAAACTGTTAAATGTGAAATTATCGCTCCATGTTGTTTGTTGCTGTCCGCATGGTTGCAGATATTGCAGCTGTGACCTCTGACCTAATGTACTCAGTGTTTGCACTCTTTTTTTTGTATAATGAGGGGGTTACATCCAAACTTATGAGCATCCTTACATAAGGACTCTGTACAACTGCTGCTTTGTAGGAAGTGCAGCACTCATTTCACAACCAGTCTGATGATCGACTACAAAATTATGATCAAAACTGACCCCTTGTTACTACATACATCTTTTAAAGGAGTGCTCACAATCAATGAAAGGATGGAGATGGGAACAGGTTTGCTTGGCGTACTTGGTGTGTGTGTGTGTGTGTGTGTGTGTGCGTCATATCCACTCTTGCTTATTCTGGTTGTTTGCTGAAGCAGTGGATTAATTAGTTTTTGTTTACATGTAGCCCTCCCAAACTCATCTGATATGCATCCCAGCTAATTATCTGCTAGCGCTAAAGGAGGACATCATATTAACATATTAGCTTGTTGGCTAAGCACCCGTTTCATGTGTGGGATATACTGTATCACATCCCCCAAATAAACAGGTAGGATTAGGTCTAATTCCAGAGGCTGACTGCGCATTTTGCAACAACCGCGTGAATCATCATTTACAGGGTTTCTCTATGTAGGACGTTTTCTCTCTATACCACACACACACACACACACACACACACACACACATACACACACTTCTCGACATTGGTTGTCATTGTCTCTCGTCCTCCCCACTGGCCTCTCACTTCTCGCTAACCCCGAGTGAAGTGGCCAGGGAGGAAGTCAAATGGTTGACGTGTGAATGCCAATAAACTGATGTCTCTGACACTACCCCCCTTCTTCCTCCTCCACCTCCTCCTCCTCCTAGTCCGTCCATGCAATTTTCCCACTGGAGACCTCCTTTGCTTGTATAATGTCACCTGCGTTCCTCTTTTCCACCTCCCCCCTTCCGTCCACTTTCCTCTGGAGGGAGACCTTCGGAAAGAGCATGAGATACATGAGGAATGGGAGTGCCTTTGCGGGAAAGGAAGGGGCAAGGAGAAGTGGAAAATAAAGAGGCAGACGGGAGTGTAAGATGTGTGTGTTTGATAGCACCTGTATTCGCTTTTCCACCTCCCTTGTTCCCAGCGGACGCCTGTCACCATGGGCTCACTGGACTGTTTTATCGCTCTCCCATGGCTCTCCCCCTTCTCCCTTCCCCCTCCTTCCTCCCTTTTCTCTCAGTTTATCTCTCTCAGGGTCTCTTAAAGATGTGTGTGCGTGTGTGTCTTGTTCATGTCTTAAAATGAGGAGGTGAAGTCTTAAGAGCATAAAGGAATGTGAGCCGAAGACAAAATAAGTATTGTTTCGCCGAGAACATTTCATGTATGTGAGCCAAGTCTTCTGCATTTGGTAATATTTTTGGATCAGAAAGTGTTCTGCATGGCTGGATATGACCCAGCAGACATTATCTGATAAAACTCTAATTTCTTCTCAATCCCTCAAGCACAAGTTTTCCCACTCAAAGATAAGACTGTCTCTTGGAAAAAAAAAAAAAAAAAGGAGGGGGTGGGGTGGTCGGGGGGACCCAGGTTTTCGGTTGTATGTGGTGATTGCAATCAGCTAATTCACTTAGCTTGATTTTCTGAACATCTGCGATGGATTTCCTATCAAAACATGCTATTATGACGAGAACATTTAAGGGGGTTAAAAAAGCACAGTTATGGGCATTAAACAATGTTGGTCTGCAGTTTGGGAAATGTATTTTTCCATTTAACGGCTTCTTTGTTGTTTTTTTTTTTTTTGGTTTTGCTCTTGTTTTTGTCTGCATGGGAATGCCGCATTTGCATCGCTAACATTTATTTGTCGCCATCACGATTTATCCACACGATAAATGCAAAGCCCACCCGCACTCTCATTGTTGCATCCCGCCGACTGCTGTCTCCAGTGGTTAGGATGTAGCAACGCCGCTTCGTACCTTGAATGGATTTGCATTAATTCTCTCGTCGGCAAACTGTTTGAGTGCAGGTGATGAAAGTGATGAGAGTCCTTGGCGTGACCCCCTGTGTGTTTGTGCCGCTGCCCCAGGCGATGGTGGAGACGGTGAATAATCTGCTGCAGCCGC
>CM055189.1:8454244-8559337 GCA_029224185.1 Karalla daura | reverse complement strand
ATCCGTGCGTGAGCCCTCAGGTTCTGACCGGACGGTTCTGGAGTAATTTGGCCTTAACTTGATTCACTGCCTCGTCGTTTCTCAGACTGAAACCATACCTGAAACTGTAAACTCCACCCCTTTCTCCAGCCCCTCCCCCTCCTTTTACCCCCCCCACCCACCTTTTGAATCTTAACTCCCTCGATGCCACAACTGTTATGTTTGGTCCTCGAGGCGTCTCCTGCCTCAGACGATAATTGTGCCTTCAAGGTTTTCTCCTTAGCTGAACGTCTCGCTCGTGTAGTAATAACACCCGAACCAGTGCACTTGGACAGTACACGTCGAGCGCGTGTCCCGCAGGACGCCCACCGTTTGCCTATCGTCCTGTGCACAGCGCGCCGCTCTCGAAATGACCCCGGGAGGCGGCGGGTGGCGTGGGACTGAGCTCCGGTTTGAGACATGGCTATTCTTGTTATCATTTGACCTCAGGGGGTAATTCTAGTGTTTTTGCCTAGTGTCAAAGATCCGTTTATGGGTTCGCCTCTGGTAAATTATCGTTTTCAGAAAAGGAAAAAAAAAAAAACTATATCGACTTTATTTTGTATTTTTTACTGTATTGTATCCTGCTATATTTATGTCTTTGTAAAACTTCTACAATATTGAAATCGGTGAATGTTGGTACGATGCTACGGAGAAAACGAACCAGTTATTGCATTTGATAAGCTGAACAAATCAGACGGGCGGGTGAGATCTATTTTTTTGTTGCTGGCGATGGGGAGGTTCTCGGTGGGGGCAGCGTCACTTGCCGTCGTATTTTCAGAAACTGACCTGTACAAATGGTGATTGTTGGACACCATGGACAACGGGGCGGGG
Source organism: Karalla daura (assembly GCA_029224185.1). NCBI lineage: Eukaryota > Metazoa > Chordata > Actinopteri > Chaetodontiformes > Leiognathidae > Karalla > Karalla daura. Next base: position 8,558,485 of record CM055189.1, on the reverse strand, counting down.
GGGTCGGGGGGGAGCTAACGATGATGTTTTTAGAGGAGGTCGCTGTTTAACTCTTCCGTAACAATGACATTAACGTCTTACTGTCCGGTACCCGATGCCAAGGATGAAGCAAACAAGCGGAAACAAACAAAACAAATCTATCCTGAGGGGAGGACGGAGCAAAAAAAAAAAGACAAACGGCTGCCATTTTCTGTTCACACAACCCCAGCTTGGTGTCTATGAGTATATATATATGTATCTATATATATATGGAATGGGTTAAGGTGGATGTGCGTGGAAAGCGAGCCTTGAATGTTTCTTTCGGGGTCATGGCGTCCGAGCAGTTTGTTCAAGACGGACGGCGGATGTTGTTGGTGAATGTGGACCCTGCATCCCTCAATGCCAAAGGCCCAGGCCTCGCCCTTACACCTGGTTTCTGTTCTTTTCTTTTTTTTTAGTTTTGTTTCGTTTTGTTCTCGTCCCCGTCGCACACCCCCCAGCAGCCCGAGGCGTGGCGCGTGGACCTACCGGTGCATCCGTGGACGGGCGACGGACCCGGGAGCGTCACAGAGGCTTACGTACAGCCGCCCAACGGGAGCGCGTGTACGTTTTTAAAGGAGCAGAAGAAGAGAGGGGAAGAAAAAAAAAGTGTCTTGGTGCCCCCCGTGCTACCTTTTTAAAAGTTTGTTTTTACGAGAAACGGAGAATGCGACGCGCATTTGCGGGCCGGTGTTCATTTAATGTTTCCTTTCTGTGCTTTAAGTTCTCGTGGTTGAGTTATGGCCTTTTTACATGCTGTCAGCCCCCGCTGTCCCATTAAAGCAATGGTATTACTATCTTGAATGAGTACGATGTTAAAAAGAGATGTCCTTCTTGACTGGACTGAGTGACGATGACGATGACGATGATGATGCATAGATTAAAACGTGCAGCATGAACACGCTCCGGAATGCTCTCCGTTCTTCGGAGGGAGGAGGAGGAGGAGGAGGAGGAGGAGGAGGAGGAGGAGGAGGAGGAGGAGGAGGAGGAGGAGGAGGAGGAGGAGGAGGAGGAGGAGGAGGAGGAGGAGGAGGAGGAGGAGGAGGAGGAGGAGGAGGAGGAGGAGGAGGAGGAGGAGGAGGAGGAGGAGGAGGAGGAGGAGGAGGAGGAGGAGGAGGAGGAGGAGGAGGAGGAGGAGGAGGAGGAGGAGGAGGAGGAGGAGGAGGAGGAGGAGGAGGAGGAGGAGGAGGAGGAGGAGGAGGAGGAGGAGGAGGAGGAGGAGGAGGAGGAGGAGGAGGAGGAGGAGGAGGAGGAGGAGGAGGAGGAGGAGAGGAGGAGGAGGAGGAGGAGGAGGAGGAGGAGGAGGAGGAGGAGGAGGAGGAGGAGGAGGAGGCTCAGACCTCTTTCCGTTGCTCTCCGCCCAGAGTTCTTGTTTTGTCAGCTTTGCTTGACAGCTCAAACATCAACCGAGGCAGCCCACTTGAGTTTTTGTAGATGTTTCCAATCACGTTTTTTTGTTTTGTTTTTTTTTACTCTTTTCCCCTGGGTTCACAGCATTTCAGGCGGTTCAAGGCCGACACGATATGTGTGCGTGTGTGTGTGCGCGTAAAGAGAATGAAATTAAATCAATAACATCATTATTTAGTGAAAGAACCCAGTTAAGGGCAGTTCCACTGGAATTTGGGCATCTGTTATGATTTGGTGCTAAATATAAAATGAAATAAAATAAACGTGACTTTCCAGGGGAAACACAGCCACGCATCACGATCATCCATCATTAACGCCTGTTTTTGGACTGTGGGAGGAAACCCATGCAGGCCAGGGGAGAACGTGCAAACTCTGCAGTGCAATAACACTGGTCAAACTAGGGACTTTTTGCTGACACGGGACTTGGTTGCGTGTTGCCCCCCCCCCCCCCCCCCCCCCTCCGCAGCCTGGCAGCAGTACGTATTCAGACCCGTGGCTCAGTTCCTTTGTTCCTAAGGGACTGTAAAGATACAATCGTCACATTTTTATTGTAGCTTGTTCGTCTTCACACTTAAACAGTCCCAAGCATCCAAAGTGTTGAAACAAATCCAGTATGTGAACCAACTGTTCTCTCATTGGTCAGAGGAGGAGTTTACCTAGAGAACTAACATGGAGTTTATCTAGTTTCTCTAGTTAATGTACCGGTGTTTGCTGAATTAACAAAATATCCACCAAAGATGCTCATATCACACTAGGGATGTCTCTGATCACGTAATGTTTCCCCAAACAAGTTGTAGTTTAAAAACTGCCTCAATTGTCTGAATCTCAAATTCCCGATGGTACCCAAACGCACCTAGTGTGTGTGACCAGCAATGCTCAGCACATGAATTTAATCATTTTTTCCCCACCTAATAACCCATTTGTAGTATAATGTGACACACGCTTCCAGAAGTTCTGAAGCCCCTGAACTCTGTACCCTCCGAGCTACCTAAAACGATGTACCGTATCTTTAAGCCGTGATGGCATAAAATCACTGCCGCCATGAAAGATAAGGCAGCGGCGCCAAAATTACAGAGCTGATATTTTGTACACAAGAGGCACCAAAGACTGCAGCGGAAGTGCGTCTTTGAACATGCCCCTGTCACTTTTCACAGATTTGCAGTTGCGCCTCATTTCCAGGTTCACGTTTGTGTCTTAAAACAATAGTTAAGGGCCCCAAGTGAACATCGAGACGCGCGGAGACCGCGCACTGTAATCGGCCCGCTCGCTCACAGTAGCTATTATCCTTTCATACGCTCAAACAAGGCGCAACTCCTCGTCTTGTATGAAAATACATTCCAAAGTTCATCTGAAGTTAATGAGAGGTTTCAGCTGTTGGGGTAATACCCACCGTGGAGGTTTGAGACATCATGGAAACAGTTAAATCTCATCAGTAACATCTGTAATAACACAATACGCCAGTGATGAGGACCAGACGTTAACACACCCTTTATTAAAGAATAAATACAACAGTACATCGTCGAGTGTGACCGGTCCGGCTTAAAATTACGCCCTGAATCCATGCATAGTGAAATGTTTACAAAGTGGGTGTTTGTGTGCGTGTTGTTGGCAAGTTTCCGGGTTACCCTGCGTCCAGTTTTCGGAGTCGGGCGATAGGAGGGTTCCCGGTCAGACCCAGACAAAGGCAGGTTTCCCACTTTAGGACGGAACTGATCTCACCGAGGGCAAAACGCGAAAACAAACCAGACCAAACCAAAACGAGAGCAAGGCTGGATCCTTTGCTATGCAGACGTCAGACAGGTGGGTGTCCGAGTGACCGGGAAGAGCTGGGCGTCGTACTCGTGGTGGGCGTCGTACTCGTTCAGGCCCAAACGTGCCCCCGAGCTGAGGCGGCGGCATCACCTGCGGACGTAGTTCTTTTGAAAGGAGTTGGGATAGGTCTTCTGGGCACGGGAGCAGGAGGCGCAGCAGACGCTTTTGTAGTACGGGTAAATGCAGAGGCGAGCTTGAACCACCACCACGCAGTTATGGTACTGGTCACTGCATGACGGACCTGCGGAGGACAAGAGGGAGAGAGACTGAAAAATGGTCCAGCATCTTCACATTATGAGCCCTCAATACAGTCCTGATCTGATCCAGTGTATGTCAGAGTCCAAGTAATCAATGAAGAGTGAATTATGGGACGTATCTGCTCACATCTGTCACATTAAAAGCTGTAACTGGTTGTAGTGAGTCAAGATGTCTAGTAAGTCCTGTTGATGTCTGTAAATTATGTCAATATGAAAAAAGAACAATCAGCAGATTTAAGCTTAATGGCTCTTTTTCTAAGAGTTTACAAAGACTGGAAAGTCACTGTATTCTCTCTAACACAGAACATGCTTTAGTGAGTGATCGTTCATTTTTTGATGTCGGCACTTGGGTCCCAGTCCTGGTTCTGAAGCTCAGCGCTGTAGTTGCGATGAAAGGATGAAGTCACTTTCTGGCTGAAATGAATGAATACTGAAAAGGGACACTGAAGTGTTTCCCACCATAAATTATGAATGGCATCCTCACAACCCCATTTATCACAAGTATCACAAGACTTAAAAGATTTAAGAGTAAGTAACAACACTATGGGACAGATTTGCACCACGACTTCCCACTCGGTCGCTCGTACACCGTGATAATGAGACCGAAGATCAGAAACGTCGACTTGAATCTTCTTGAAACCTTTGTTCTCGGAAACATTTGCTCTCCTTCCAACCGTAGCCATCGCAAAACACATAACCCACTCGTTCCCGACTTACTTATCTCGGCCAGACATGGCTGCAGGTTGCACTCCTGTCGGCTCTCTGGGGTGGAGTCGGGGTCACAGCGGTCGCTGGGGGAGATGTTGTCAGCGAGGCAGCGCACCTCGCGCACTCGGTAGCCCCCGTTGCAGGAGCGCGAGCACTGAGGAGATGGGTGGAGACCGAACTCAAACTCAAAGAAAGCACATTTAGCGTTAAGCCTAAGAAGTTGCCACTCCATATGAATAGTATTGATGACACAGTTTCCTCCAGGATGGATAAAGTATTTCTGATTCTGGTTGATGATGGTTTGTGTGATGCTGTGATGCTGCCGGCGACTGAGGGACACTCACCGCACTCCAGTCCGTCACGTACCACTGGACGCCGCACGGCTGCAGCCTGCACGGCTGACTCGTGGCCGGCTCGCGGACATCGGAACATTTTAGGGGATCCACGACCGCCATGTGCCCGTTGTGGTTCAAAATGCACGCCACGCTGCGTGTCTGTGTGCCGTTCCCACACTCTGCAGAACACTTCACACATCGGAACAACGGGTTCTTATCTCAGGTTTTTATGAAGTTTGCATGTGTGGTTGTGTGTATCACCTGGCCCCAGGGTCCTGTGTACCACTCCAGGCGGTCCTGGCAGGGGCCCGCGTCACATGACATCACTTCCTGTGGCTTCTCCCCCTCACAGCTGCCCAGTGGGAGATCAGTCACATGGTCTGTCAGGCACACCGTCACCCGGGTCTGATTCCCTGGGCCGCACTCTGCAGAGCACTGGTGTGTGAGATCGAACAGTTAGGATCAGTGCCACTTCAAGATTTTAGCATCTCCACGTCACACACTCTTCTCTGTTACCCTTTGACTCCAGAGGGAGGTGAACCAGCTGCGCGCACACGCGCCCATGTCACAGTTCTGCAGCGTCTCCGGCTTTAGGTTCATGTTACACTCCGCGTCCTCCTCCACTTCACCCTGGTTGCTCACGCAGACCACCTCCCTGCTGCGCTGGCCCACTCCACATGGCACTGAGCACTGAGGAGGCAGGGTGGGGGATTTGGGGGGTGGGGTGTGGGTGGGCAGAGGGGTTATTTGAAAACACAGATGTTCATTACATTCAGTTTTTTCCAATTATGGTTTCTCTCTTTCGCCAAAGCTAAATTGTGGGTTATATGGGTCTTTTTTGGATGCCTGCACATAACTTAGTTATTGGTTATAAAAACAAGAGTGACTTGGCAACGATCAGAGAAGATCATTCACTGGGATAAAGTAAGAACATTCAATCAAGGACTGTACTCGCAAAACTACTTCACCGACTTGTGCGACTGTACTTGCTTTTCGACCACACCAGGTGTGTATTTAGGCGTGCGTGTTCCCTCACCGGACTCCACTCGGATCGAATCTCCCACTGGCTGCAGATCTTCAGCTGGCACGTGGACTTGGTCACCGGCCTATCGGTCGGCCCGCACAGCTCCGACGCCACGGTGACCGAGGTCTCCGTCCCGTTGGCGTGAACGCGGCTGACCTGGCGGCAGATGACCTGACGGTGTTGGTGGCCAGGTCCGCACTTCCTGCTGCACTCTGACCACTCTCCCACATCCCAGCTGTGAGCCAGTGGCAGAGGAGCGAGAGCGGGTCAGAGGATACGAAAAGGCTTCGACAAAAGACGCGGTTACGCGTTTCGGGGGGTTCTCCCTGTTCTTTTTCTTCGTTCCAACCACAGTTATTGTATGCGGTTAACTCAACCGGTCCACATGGGGCATTAAAAGGGTCGTAACAGCTACGCGAGTTTAGATGTGTCTCCGTCCTCATTGTGCTGCTGCTGCAGTGCAGCTTTACAACGCTCCGCCACTGCCGTGCAGAACTGTATATATTTCAGACTGACAGCTGTCGCGGATCACAAACAGCTCATGCACCAACATCTTGGCAGCAGTCGGATCTAGTGGTATTTACCGCAAGACACAAGAACCAAAGCCACATCAAAGTGAGTCGACGTGATTGACTGTGTCTGACTTATAGCCGGAATGTGAGTGAGTGATGAGGGCTTCACCCTGAGAGTCACAGCAGCATGTGGAACTAATACACGCTGCAACGTGTGTGTGTGTGTGTGTGTGTGATTCTCACTCAGTGTATGTGTCATGGCAAACCTAGGGTATGGGATAGGTATGTATGTGTGGGATGGAAAGAATGGAAATTTGTGTGCGTGTGTCGCTCACTATGCAGGACAGGGCTGGGTGTTGCACTCTTCCTCCTGGTCTGCTGGTTTCAGGGTAGGATCACAGAGGTCAGCAGGGACAGTGGCCTGGGAATGTTTCTTTACACACTCCCAGAGGACCTGACGCCTTCCTGATGAGGGTACAGGCATATCCACACACAGTGCTGTCAGATCAGATTGACAGCGTCCGGAACAAACACAATTTAAACACAATTTCTCGAAGATGGATCATTTTCTGATCGGTTAAGTTTAATAATTGCCATAATCATCAGATTCTCTTATTTCCAGTGGTACCAATGGTGGCCTATGTGCTTTTTTTCACAATATTAACAGAAAAACACCAAATATTGGTAAAAGACTCCCTATCTGGCAACACTGTCCACATACGGCACAAAGAATAGTCAAATTAAAGTGTGGCTGTCCACAAAATGTGGCTGCATAGCAAAGAGGCATTCAAGGCTCAAGGCAAAGTAATTGTGTCTATACAAAATAGGCAGTCAACAGTTTCCATTTATATTTACACTATCTTTGATATGTCTTTGACCTGCAATATCTTAGACTGAGAAGTACATTGGCGGTCTCTGGCAGTCTAATATAGTCATTGATTCAATGAAATCCATAATGAATGCTCCAAGTGTCCTCACCAGTGCCGCAGGTCATGCTGCACTCTGTGTGCCCACTCTTTGACCAGGTGTAGGTGGGCTGTGGGTCCGGGTCGGCGCCGGGCTCGGATGGAACGCGGTTAGGGTGGGGTTTGTCTTTGATGATGTCATTGTTGGTGACATCACCTTGGTGCACCGCCTCAGTTGCTTTGGGTGGGACTGTCGTCTTGGCTACGAGGAGGTTGGAGGGCAAGTTAAGATGAAATAGAATATGGAGTTCAAGTCGATACACATTCGTGTAACAGGTTTTATTCTCGGGTATCTGATTGCAGCAACACTCCCTATTGTTTTCTTTGCTTCCCCACCTTTTCGGTCTTGTTAGTACTTCAGCTGTGTCCAGAATCAATATCCTGTGCAATTACTCACAGCTATAATTGCCCTATTTTCTCCCATCTTGTTTCCTTGTTTGTTTGTCTGCTGCAGTTGTTTTGGCTAGCTCATCTACCTCACACACCTCTTGAATCCCTGCTAATGAGGTTCCCATCAGTTCATAGGCTTGGTTGTGTTTCCAATCACACTTTACACCCGGTTCATGTTTTCAGTTGTCGTGAATCACCATCCATATACTCGTCTTCATTCATTTATTCTTCAAGTGGTTCATTTTCTGGTCATGACAGAATCATTCTGAGGTATCCTCATGCTTCCGGCCAGTTGTTTTTCTCGAGTTGGTATGACCTCAATGTCTTACCGGGGGCAAGGTAGTCTCCTGACACCACCAAGGATTATCTGGCTTTCAGCTTCTATGTATACTTTCTCCTGGACCCTTTAGCTGGAGGTCTCAAGACAAATGACCTCCAGCCTGTTGACGATTTGATTTCTCCATTGCCTTGTCCTCACTACTAACCAGCAGCATGGAGATCCTTCGAATTCTGGTCTTTGGTCTTGGGTGTCCAGTCATGTAGAAGACTGACATCTTCCCCATCATAAGGCCCATCATAAGTCTCCAGCCTCTGGAAGTGGTCCACCCTCACTGCGGGCCTCAAACCTACCCTCTAGAGGGGTTCTTCCTTTGGTGCCGGTCATACCATATAGCACATACCGCAAGCTCCCTCTAGCTGCTCCTGCTCAGCTTCCAGGGGCTGCTGCTAAGCAGCCCTAATAACCTGGTCATTATTGGGTCTGAGCTGCCTGATAGTGGCCAGACATGCCTTCTTCATCATCCTCATGAGCTGTCCATCCTCCTGTCCACCCTCCAGAGTGGCTATGTCCTTTAGGCCCTCAGTTCTCGATCACAGTCGACACTTGTTGCTCATTCCTTCAGCATTGTTGCGTGGTTACACTCCTGAGATCTCCACCTCTGTGCAGGCCTCCATTCTTCAGCTCCCACCCCTGGGATCTTCCAAACAGGTGTTTTTGAGCATTCCACAGCTTTCCCATTTTTTGTTGCCCCCTGTCCCAACTTGTTGAAAATGTGTCACTGCCATCAAATTCAGAATACGTTTATCTTTTCAGAAATCGGTGACGCGAGTGAAGCAAAACAATAAATTCGCTTTCCTTTGCACTGTTTTCAATTGAGTATATGTCAAAACGGATTAGCAAATAATCGTTCTGTTTTATTTACAATGTTCCAGCTTTCTGGGAATTGGGATTGTACAATAATTATAAACACCTGTGTGGATGTGCAAGGCCCTTTAAGAAATTTTGATAGTTTAGAATATAATTAGATAATTGTCAGCATAAACAGATGCAAATCTTTTTTTTCTGATTGGAATAAATTCAGATTAAGATTTCAAAAGAGCAATTTTACAGAAAATTATGCTGGCTGTATCATAGTCCCGCAGTAAAATCTGTAATGAACACAGACATCAAACACATCACACGCACACAGCACCGTACGATGGGAGACGTAAACAGAGGCATCTGTTCTGTGTTACAATCCCTGAGGGACAATCAGAGTATTTAGCATGAGAAAATGACACTGGACTTGTTAAGGATCAGTCTCATACATCAGTGTGTGTTAGTGTTTCGTGTGTGCACTCACCCAGTGGCGGAGTATCTGAGGGTGTATCTGGTTTAGGGGTGGGGTGTGTGTTCTGTACAGGCACACTGTATTCATAGTCAATGCTGGGGCCTGGCTGCTGGTAGATCAGCTGTGAAAAGCAAGGAGGGACACGGACATCTGTAGCATGTGAAGTACAATGTCAATGGACGCTCGTGCCAGTATGCAGTCTGCAAGTCTTGCATCTCACATAAACATGTAGAGCCTCAGTCAGGGGCCCGGGTGCGGTAATGGACTCTCCTTTGCGGGAGCGTATTTCGTTGGGCCTCTGATACGTCAGCTGAGTCCCCACAGCGGTGAAGATTCCTGGTCTGTCAATCACCCAGTTGCCATTGATGACGGAGACGCCACTTTGTGTCCTCAGAGCTGCAGGACACAACACTCCATCACACTAACGATCACCGCTTTGAAACACCTCTGCTGTGACTCTGTGTCTATGTGTGTATCTGTATGTTAGTGTGTGTGTGTGTGTGTGTGTGTGTGTGTGTGTGTGTGTGTGTGTGCGTGTGTGTGTGCCTACCCAGGTAGTTTCGGCTCTTTACTGTCTCCCGTATACTGATGCTTAGTGCCCCAGCAGGAATCACTGTGATCTTATGGTAGCCAACGCGGAGGAAAGTCTGGGAAAAATTCCCCTTCACCACCTGGAGCTCCTGCCAGTGCACACATTCAAGCGCGTTACATGCACACAAATGCTCACAGGTACAAACACTGCATGTGCCCACACGAGTACATCTGCAGACACTCCCAGCGTGCGCTCTCGGTGCCATGGTTTCACCATCACGGGCACGTGTTTCGACAATATAATCATAAATTCCGCTGGATCACATTTCTGCTCTTTCTCTCACATTTTAACCCATCCGTCCCGCTCCCCAGCTCTCTCCTTCTCTTCCTCTCTCCCTCGCTAGGAATCCCACAGCTTTCTCACTTGACTCCGGCAGTCAGTTTGAGTTGGGGAGTTGTTCTCGTCCCCTGTGCTCAAGCACGGAAATCTCTATTTTACCCTGTGCTCTTTGCATATGCAAGACTACTTGAATGCCCCCTTCTGGTTCATTTTGCTCTTTGATGTATAGCTTAATCATCTAATTATTGGTTATCCTGATAAAGAACAAAAGGAGTGATCTGTTGTGCAGCTGATCTAAAGTATTTAGTCTTACTTACTAAGTATAATACATTTAAAGAAATTCCAAAGAGCCTAAGTTTAATGCATCAGGTACAGTGATGATTTATTCATTTGAATATAAAACTAGAAAGTCTCCTAAGCAAATAACTTACGAATATAACTTAAAAAATAAAACAAAGCAACATTCACTCAGTTATAATTTGAAGCACATGTAAAGCTATGAAATGTAGATATATCTATATATTTAGAGTTATTATTGTTTTTCTATGACTGCATGGACGTCTTACCTCCACTGGCGATGGGCTGGCTTTAGTATCCTGGCAAAGAGCACCTGAAGGTAGGCAGAGAAGACAAACGATGTGGAGGAGAGCCAGAGCTCGACCCTGCCACAGGGAGCTGAGCTGCTGCCACAGTCCAGCCATGGAGAGAATGAGGGAGGAGGACACTCACACACACACACACACACACACACACATACACACACACATACACACTTGTGCTTTACGGGGGAGTGTTGTGTATCTGAGGTGGGGTTGGCTTGAGGGGTGGGAGGAGGGAAAAAAAAGGACAACATTCGAGAGGGATGTGAGGAGAAAAAGTTGAGAGAAAGTGCTGTGGCACAGTCTGAAAAGTTACTCCAGGCTGAGATCACGCCCACTTTGCACCTCGGCATGAACGCTGTGACAACTCGTGATGTGTGCTTGTTGCATGAGGATGGCCTCCTGTGGCGTGTCCTAACGCTTATCCAACGGCAACATCTCTCCCTGGAACATGCACAATTGTGAGGCTTTGGACACACATCACTCTAAATCTTGTTCTGGCCTCTCCACCCTCTGCTTGTTTTCACTTTATTTTTCTTTCTTTTTTTTCATTTCACTGATGATGGAAAGAATGAAGGACGAAAAATCGAAATTAAAAATACCACAGTAAGAATGCCGGATTGAGGATAATAGAACAAATATGTTAAACCTATTCGCAGCTTATCACTTTTTCTCCCCCTCTCTTTCTCTCTTTTGTTTCACTGTGTGCAGCACAAATAAAGAGACGTTGTGCTCTGAAACATAACTCCTTCATCAGTGAATCGTACCCAAATGATGCCGGTATTACTGTGACTCAGTTCAACATCATGCCATGTCGGGGAACAATCAGATTGATTCAGAAATTACTGGAAATCCACTGGCAGGAACCTGAACCCCGCAGTAACACCCTCCCAGAGTTTTCGTCTGGAGAGGTTACGGTAACATTTGCATGGACATAAATGACTTGGAGATGTTCAAACACATATGGGTGCAATATATTCACTTGGCTGAACGTGTAACTGCTGTGCAGATAACTCTTTTAACTTCTAAACACACAACGTTTAAAAGCCAGACACCCTGCATTCTAGCTCGCCTGGCTCCTTAACTTTCCACTGTTTCATGTTTGGGAGTGAGGTTAGATGAGAGTTGTAAATATTACAAACTGCTGTAACCCGCAGTGTGCAGAGTTTTTGGAGGGATAGAGGAGAAATGATCTGCTTTTCCCACCTGTTTTGCGGATTTCAAAGAAGGTTTTACCATTTCAGATCACAAAAAGTGTTATTCCCTCATATTGCCAGCTGATCGACACCGCAGCTGCTCACAACATGGGTGTGAAATTGCCAGGGCTGAGAATTTCACAATGCCTCTAAGAACCTCCATCTCTTTGTGTTGGACTCTGAGCACTTGTGTAGGTGCATGTGTCTGTCTCTGTGTGCGAATGAGACAAAGATATACGAGTCACACATGTGTGGAGGATGCAATGTTCATTATGCACAGTGAATCAATCGGGTCACTGTGAAAGCGGCGTGAGTGAGACTGACAGGCCAACTGATCCCGAAATGCCTGGCGAAGCCTCCTGAGGATGCTTGAAGCAGTGAAGAGAGAGATGACATCAGCGTTTCACTTCCTCTTCCTCCCTGATTCTTTCTGCATTTTGTTCTCCTGTGTGAATCTTTGGCACACCGCCCTCCGACCGGATCAGGAGCGGAGGGACACTGACATCCTGCACCACAAACCATTCAAAAGGAGGACAAACCTGTGCTGGAACATACGCACTTTCCTTTTTTTGTTTCTTTTCCTCCTCCGTCTGGCACGCAGCCAGATGTGAGACGCCGGTCCCCTGCAGTGAATACCCAGTAGTCGCTGAGCTATGACACAGGCATTCTCAGACCCCCTAAAAGTCTGTCAGGGGATGCTGGGAATTCTGTCCAAGACAGGCAATGTCGGGGCTACAGCGTCTGTTTTCCACGGTGACAGCTTAATAGCTGCCATGTTTGATTATACACACACACACACACACACATGGTGAGTCCATGGTGGTGCAGCGGCTCCTTAACACAGGGGATCTGCCCGAAAGGTGACATCTGAAAACATGAGGCTGTGTATACAGCTGCACACAGACGGACTCTCACCTCATGAATGTGCATGGAAATGAATGTTCTTTAAAGATGTTATATTTAGCATCTTCTGAAGACTCTGGCATAATTAAATTGGGATTTTAGTTGATGATGTTGGCCATGTCAGACTGCTATGAGTTACTACTGCGGCTCGTGTCTGTGAAACTCAACTGGCAAATCCTCACGCAAACGTGGGCTGGCGACGGCCTGCGCTGTCTGCTAAAACCATTCACTGTCACAGGACTTGCCCTCGAAAGCATTTACAACCAATTCTAATTTTTTAGTCATGAAAGAAAAAGGGAACGGGAGTAGCGTTTCTCTCAACTTGCATATAATAAAAGGACCCGAACTTGCAGCATGTTACAGTGCATTAAAAATATGTTTTAATATGCAGTAAAACTGTGAGCTCATGTAGTTGTGGGGAAACAGTTCCATTTTTTTTTCTATTGCTTTTTTTGAGATTCAACCACATGTGGCTATTTAGAGCATGTTTTAGCCAGTGTTGCTCTTTGTTGTCATTAATTCAATGTGTGTGAGTCCTAGCCGGCCACACTGACCACAGAAAAACCTAAGATGAAAAGAGGACAAAAGAGCAGGCGACACTAAGAATGAATAACGCGGCGTTGACACAGATCTACCTCGACACCGAACATTTCACTCCCTTACGTTCCCTCGCTCTCGACACGTTTCCCTCTCTCGGTTTCCCTCTCTTTTTTTGCCCCCCTCTGCCCCCTTTCCATTTTCACTCCTCCTCTCCTCACGCTTGCCTTCCCCTCTTCTCTCCTCCAGCTGTGGGCCGTTTGATGTCGTCCTGTCCCGTCCTGGCCAGCTGCCCCAGGAAACCAAATGAGGGGTTCTGTCTCGCTGCTGACACCTGGATGTCCCCTAACCACCAGTTACTTCCCTAACAACCAACTCCTTCCCTAACGACCATGAGAAACACGGGAGACCGCCGATCAATCACAAAAAATTCCTCTGCAGCTGTTTGTCAGCATTGGCTAAGGGACAGAGCATAATATTTGCATTGTGTAAACATGTCTGTCTAGCGTTTGACTTTCTAACGCGTGATTAGCATAGCTTGTTTCCTTGTTGCCTCAAGAGTTTGACGTCTCGCTACCTAAACCTTAGCCAACCTGTCCCTAATGGACAAGAGCAGGTGCAGTGAGTTGTCCCCTTCTTGTGTGCGTGCGATGGGGAACAATGAGAGAAATGGGTTTGCGTTGCTTTTTACTGCCCAACGAGAAAACTGTGACAGTGAGAGTGGTTGTTTACAGTCATTACAGGAGGCCAACAAAAAGACAGGACTCTGTTAAAAGGCATCTAGTGGCTGCTAAATGCACCACTCACCCTGTCTTAATTACAGGCCTGAGACGTCGTGCAGGTGAAGGCACACACACCTCCCTGACGCCATAAACACAGCTCTCTGGTCAGCCACCGCAACAACATGCCTATGAGGTCACGCATAACAGCGGCTTCCCATCCCACACAATTATTATACCTATGTATGATGCATGATTCTACAGTAGTTGCGATCTAATTTCACAGCTCATTGTGCACTTTCGAGATCTGTGTGGCCACTGTGTCATCATGGATCACAGCCTGTCAGGTTTATACCATATATATATACATATATATATATATATATATATATATATATATATATATATATATATATATATATATATATATATAAAGCTAGATGCCTCGTCAGCGTTGCTCGCTTACGGAGTCGAACATCTGCACATGACGGCCATTCAGCTCGTTCACCCATTTCATCGTGTGTGTATTGGGACATGTACTTTGTAGATACAAAATTTGCTCAAATTTCAACCAACTTTCAAATGGTTTGGTTTGTTATAAACATCAGATATGTGTCTATGATAGTTATGTAAAATGTCACATCCTCAAAAATAGATTAATGTTTGTACGCATTTGTAAACTTTTGTAAATCCGTCTTCATTTCAGCTAGATTAGAACAGTGACTTTTATGCAGATCACTGACCTTACCTCTGTGTGTTTCATCAGGTTTCTTTCTATATATATATATATATATATATATATATATATATATATATATATATACATATATATATCTATGGTTTACACTGCCCTGCTCTTTTCAAACCATCATGCACTTCACATCAAGCACGAATGTCAGATAGATAGATAGATAGATAGATAGATAGATAGATAGATAGATAGATAGATAGATAGATAGATAGATAGATAGATAGATAGATAGATAGATAGATAGATAGATAGATAGATAGATAGATAGATAGATAGATACATACATACATACATACATACATACATACATACATACATACATTACTAGCACCATTGTTATTTTTGTTGTCGTAATTTTTTTAAATGTAACTTTTATTAACATGTTTTGTTGCAGTACCGCTGCCGACCGTGGGGGGGGCGCAGTGCAGACCGGAAGCAGGAAAGGGTCAACACTGACGTATGAAATTCAAACTTGAAAGCAGCGAACCTCCGCTGTCGCTGCTGCTCTATGAGACACGTACTATCAAACTTTTCCGTCTTACACACCCCAGCTCTCCTATCGAATCAGGTAAGCTCCTACAGGAACGGCGTCCAGACAGCCTTTACTAACCTCTTATGATCAGTGATCTTTAGTATTTTCAGTTGTTGACTGCGAGTGGCACGTTGCCCACCGGTTAGCGGATTACCACCCTCTCCTCCGCGCATAAAGGGAGCTGTCTCTGTCGCATTTGCATGTGTTGACAACAGGCAGATAGATTTAAAGACACGGAGCGTTTGACCCCTCGCAGGGAGGTTTATCCGCGTGTTTCCGGAGCAGGGAGAAGGGAGGATGCCGGTGGAGAGGACGGAGCAGCGCGGAGCCTCGGAGCTCCATAAACAGTATGAGGTCTATGAGACCATCGGCTCAGGTACTGGACCCAACGCTCAGGGCTGGATCTGCTCCGATACTGATGTACCTGCACCTCTTAACTCTCTCTCTCCCTCTCTTTGTTTTGTGTGTGTCAGGGGGCTTTGGTAAAGTCAAGCTGGGCAGACACATCCTGACAGGAGAGAAGGTTGCCATTAAGATCATGAACAAGAAAGATCTAGGGGTGAGTGGATCCACAGCCCAACCCGGCTGTGGTAAAAACACAGGTTTGCATTGAAATGACATGACAGACAATTATTCGTTAAATTAAGCAAAAACACCTCATGTTTGTCCAACTTGGGCATAATTTTATGTTGTTGTTAAATATATTGTACTTTGTTATACAACCATTTGCCTTAATGCAGCAACAAAGGTAACTGAAAACAATCATTAAAGACCTTTATAAATGACAATTATGTAAACATGCACTGAACGTTAGTTGAAAATAAAGTATTATATAACATGAAGTTGAAGTATGTGTGCCGCACATCGAGCATGAATTATGTTGAGTAGTTCTATTTATTTATTGACATTTCGTTACAGTGTAGTTTTGAAGTCAAAAAGTTAGCATAGTTTCATAGCTCCTTTGCACACTCAGCTACAGCAGAATAAAGAGATAATGAATCACATGGTATGAATCAAAGTGAATAAACCATGATATTAAGTTGTCTCCAACCCAGGTCTGTCTTGTTTACAATATACTTGGAACGACAACAACAAGCAACAAGAAAAGCAGCATTTTAAAAATTCCACTGAGTGACTTAAAATTCCTTTTTTTGTTGTTGTTGTTTTTTTTTTTGTTTTTTTTTCCACCTCCACAATTCTCCTCACCCAGGACGACCTGCCCCGCGTGAAGGTGGAGATCGAGGCCATGAAGAACCTTAGTCATCAGCACATCTGTCGCCTCTACCAAGTCATAGAGACCTCCACCCAGATCTTCATGATTCTGGAGGTAAGCGTACACACACGCACACACACACACACACCCATATACAGCATGTGAGAACGTGAAAAGTTAATAAAGGGGTCTCTCTCTCTCTCCCCCCCTCTCTCTCTCTGTCTCTCTCTCTCTCTCTCTCAGTACTGTCCAGGCGGGGAACTGTTCGACTACATCATCGCTAAGGACCGTCTTTCAGAGGAGGAGACCCGTATGTTTTTCCGACAGATCGTGTCTGCCATGGCCTTCGTCCACAGCCAGGGATACGCGCACAGGGACCTCAAACCGGTGAGAACAGCCACGTGAACTGCACGTGACAATGTGACATGAGAGAGGGGCATCGGCTGTAATTCTCATCCCTCGGCTGCAGGAAAACTTGTTGATCGACGAAGACCAGAACTTGAAGCTCATCGACTTTGGACTTTGTGCGAAACCGAAGGTAACTCCACCCAGTCCCTGTCACACTGTCATCATGTTCTAAGTATATTGTGGGAAATGACATGAATTCGTTTTCTGTTATGAAACACCGCACACATGCTAAAATATTTGAATCTAGAAAATAAAGTAATGAAACCAAACATGCAATACCTATTCTGACCCCCTCGGTGTCTAGACCCACACTAGGGGTCGCCAAAGCTTCACAGAAAGGGACCGTCTTGATTTTGAGGGGTTTAGGTTTGAAAGTGATAGAGATGTACCCTACATCTTCGCATCTAATCTTTTTTAAAGTTGAGGTTATATTTTCACATGTAAACTTCAAACTAATCCCACAGCATCAGGGAATAGTGAAGATCTGAACATGATGAACATGCAAAAGCCCCTCACTCTTAGTTAACCATCTTTTACACTGACATGCTGAAAATAAAGGAACCTTTTGCTTACCTCTGTGGTGTGTGTTGGCCAAAGGAACAACTAAAACTGACTGAGCCTGAAGGGATTGTGGAAGATAAATGATAGCGACAGATCTGTGTAAAAGTACCTAAAAATAGCAGGAAATCTGGGGCCTGGCTGCCTCTCTTGCTCATCACATTCAAGTGAAACAATAAAAAGCCCCCCAAAATATCTTCTAAAACCATATCGAGAACAGATCTGCTCTGGATTCATCCAGATCGTTTTAAACCTGTAAACCAGCTGTTCTCTATCGTTACAGCCATTTATGTACATGAACATATAACGAAAAAAAACAGTGGTTCGGGAACCAGTGATGAATCAGATCGAAGCAGGTGCCTCAGTGAGCCCGTCCCAGGTTTGTCTGTGTGTGGCCATGCATCATGCTCTCTCTCTCCCTTTTTCTCTCTCCCTCTCTCTATCTCTCTCTCTCTCCCTCTCTCTCTCTCCCTCTCTCTCTCTTCCTCTCTCCGTGTCTCCCAGGGGGGTTTGAGCTACGAGCTGATGACGTGCTGCGGGAGCCCCGCGTACGCTGCACCTGAACTCATCCAGGGCAGAGCTTACATCGGCTCCGAGGTGAGAGAGACAGAGAGAGAGAGAGTGAGACAGAGAGAGAGAACCGTCCGCGACAAGCCCCAGGACCCCGCCGGGGGCCGGGGGGCCCCGCTTAGAGATCGGTCCGCAACACTGGCGTTTGTTTTCCACTAAGAGCCATGATTACCTGCCTGTTTCCACGCCGTTTTTTCATGGTGCGCCGATCACACCCACTGGTGCATGACTCGGCGCAACTGAGCTGTGAAATCCCAACTGTATCAACACTTGTTGGGGCGCTGAAACTGCGCTGTGCAACCCCACAGGCTGACGTGTGGAGCATGGGGGTGCTGCTGTTCGCCCTGCTCTGCGGGTACCTGCCCTTCGACGACGACAACTGCATGGCGCTCTACAGGAAGATCACAGTAAGGCCGCCGGCGCCTCTGCTACGACTCCTCCTTTCACGATGTGGCATCGCTGCCTTGGCGTCGCTCCCACCCACTGTGAAATCCCACCGAAACTGCCTTTATTTAGTTTCCCTCCGCTGACCCGACTCCTCTTTTCAGAGAGGCAAATACGACAACCCCCGGTGGCTCTCTCCAGGCAGCATCCTCCTCCTCAACCAGATGATGCAGGTACTTTATCCTTGTCAGCCTGCCCCCCCCTACCCCCAACTCGCACATGCTCGTTGATTATGCCGATTACGTCACAGCTGCCGCTGGTGAAGATCGTTGTAGAAAAGTTCTGAGAGAATTAGAAATAAAACCAAAAACAGTTGTGCGTCTTGACTTCGGTTGCGGGCTCTCCGGTCTCTTTTGATATGGAGCGGTAGTTGCCGCGTGTCACCTGTAGGTGGACCCCAAGCGGCGTGTGACGGTGGGACAGCTGCTGGACCATCCCTGGGTGATGAAGGACTACAGCAGCCCCGTGGAGTGGCAGAGCAGGCAGCCGGTGCGCACGCACACACACACACACACACACGCACGCAGACACATTTCACGCGTATGTTAAAACGCCGTCGCCAGGAATCGGCGTCGAAAAGTCGCTGAGAGATGACGACAGACGGCGAAACGGCTTTGACGCCTCTGACGTGTTCGTCCCAGGCCTTGTGCAGAATCTACCTGAAAGCATTAGAAGGAAGATGATTATATTTTGTTTGTTTATTTATTTATTTCATGTGCGTGCAGCTCGACCACTTGGACGTGGACTGCATCACCGAGATGGCCGTGAACATGAAGCGATCCAGGGAGAGCACCAGAGCGCTGGTCCGGGAGGTGCGCGTGTGCCCGCTCATCTCGTTCTAAATCTTCATGGGCAAATCGCAGCGGTTTCTGATTTATTTATCTTTCTTCTACTCTCCTTTACGTGGGCTGTAGTGGCGGTACGACCAGACCACTGCCACCTACCTGCTGCTGCTCTCCAAGAAGCGGAGGGGCCGGCCCGTCCGGCTGCGGCCCGAGCCCGCGCTCTGCGAGGACGCCTGCTCGCCGCTGCACCGCGGAGCGCAGGTCAGACCTGGGCCCGTCCCGCTCCGATCCCTCTGAGTCTGTCCCGTCCACTCAACCTCTCCTCCCTCCTCCTCCTCCTCCCCCTCCTCCTCCTCCTCCTCCTTTCTCCTCCTCCTCTACCCCCCCCAGAGCGGCGAAGCGCTGCACTACGGCGAGGACGAGGACGCGGTGATCATGGGCTCCCTGGACTTCGGCTCGGAGTACCTGGACGACTGCCCGTGGGTCGCGGTCTCGCAGCACACGCCCAACGGGGTCAGAGGTCAGCCCGACGGCTCGGCGGGCGGCCGGGACGCGGTACGTGAGAGCACCGGCGGGCGGTGGGGGGGTGGGGTGGGACTTCCACTGGGACTCATCCCCTTGCCTCCCTCTCCACCCCCACCCCCCTCCCTCTCCCCCCTCCTCCCCTCCCTCTCCCCCCTCCTCCCCTCCCCCACAGAGGCTGGCGTCCCCCGCGGGGGAGCGGCGGTGGGCCGACCACAGCCCGGCCCCGGACAGGGGGCGGCGGGCCACGCCGCAGCGCTGCCGGGGGCCGGAGGAGCCCGGCGAGGACAAGGAGAACGTGGACGTCCAGGCGCAGGACGTGGAGCTGTTCGCCCCGCCCCCGCCCCGGACGCCGGCGTCCGGCAAGAAGGGCGCGCGGGCCAACAGGAACGTGCTGACCACGCCCACGCAGAACGCCAAGGCCGCCACGCCCAAAGGTGAGGGGAGAGGCGGGTAGTGAGGCGCTCAGCCGGGGGCGGAGGCCCAGCCCGCGCTTTGTTTGTCGACGGTAATTGTTTTTTTGTTGTTTTTTTTCGCTCCAAACAAGGGCTCTGAAGTACAATCTCTACTCGATTATTTGCATTAGCCCGGCCGGCCCTCTCCACCCCCGCGCCGCCGCTCCTCCTCATTTATCTGTGCCTCGCTCGCTCTCCCAACGCCCGCTCTCGTAATCACGAGTGCCACATCCGCATGCCGCACATTTGCAAGTAAATTGTCTTCTGGTAATAAACTCGTTTATTGGGGGCGGGGGGTGGAGGTGGGAGGGGGGGTCGCCTGTTGTTTTTTTTTTTTTATATCCCAAAGCCACTCGTATTTCTATGATTTAGCTGTCATCGTCGACACTGGGGAAGAACGGACACTTGCTGTCGGCTGAAAGGTGAGGTTATTATCTGGCCGCTAATTCCGCTCGCTTATCTCCAAACAGGCCGACACTAATATGGTCGGAGCGTCGTCAGGGCGTTAATTATCGGTCGGAGTGGGCTCTCGGCTCTGACGTCCGGCCTCATTAGCTCCCCTCTCTAAACCTGGCCCGCGGGCGCCCGCCGCTGACCCACTTGCCGCTAAAACCCTCCGGAATCTGCCTCTGTCCCTGTTCCAGGAGCCCCAGAGCGGACATGGCGGCCTCCTTCCCCCTCACACACGCACACACGCACACGCACGCACACTCTCACTTTCGGAGTGTGGTCTGTGTGCAGCTGTCCCCAGGCGTGTGCTGTGACAGGTGTAGCTGTCTCTTTCCTCTGCTCACCGTCCCACGTGGGCTGTAGTGACATGTGTTCTCATGCCACTAAAGCCGAGCCCCTCTCTCCCACTCTCTCTCTTTCTCTCCCACTCTCTCTCTCTCACTCTCTCTCTCTCCCTCTCTTAGTGTGTGTGTGTGTGTGTGTGTGTCTCAGTCAGGGCCTCTTGTCTCTGCGTGTCTGTTTATGCCGTCGTGTTCATAGCGTCGCCTCCGCGCAGCAAAGCAGGCCGGCCGCAGTTTCACTTTCTCACTGAACCCTGTCGCTTTATTCCTTTTCATTCCCCACTTAAGAGGCTTTGCGGTTTTAGGAAAATCATCTCATTCTGTTATTATTGTTGGTATTATTATTATTCTCATTACTCACGGACTTGCTTCAGAGTCTTAACTTGGAGTTATTAGGCGCTCGCTGACATTTCAAGCAGCTGAGCGCTACCCGGCTGTTAGTTCCTGATCGAGCTGCAGATTCTGTTTGTGATTTATACATTGGACAAAAATGGTGAAACGGTTGACGGTTCTTCAAAACTCACTGTTAAATTTACTCTGCTTAAGGGTTTTCAAACCATTAACAAATTCAGTTTGTATGTATAAAACTTTCAAGGTAAGTTCATGTTGTTTTTCAAGAGCGTTTGGCTCCATAACATGACTGTCTATATAAAGACTGACTCATGAGTGGGTGAGACGTTTGTAATTTTAATGTACCCTTTATTCACTGCACTGTGTGTGTGTGTGTGTGTGTGTGTGTGTGTGTGTGTGTGTGTGTGTGTGTGTGTGTGTGTGTGTGTGTGTGTGTGTGTGTGTGTGTGTGTGTGTGTGTGTGTGTGTGTGTGTGTGTGTGTGTGTGTGTGTGTTCCAGGTGGAGGCAGTGCCTCCAAAGAGCAAAGTAAGAAGAGGGCGGCGGAGAACAAGGAGCCTCCAAACAATGAAGTCCTGACCTTCAGTCCTGAGCGCAGGTGAGTGGCCTGCAAAGAGAGAGAGAGAGAAAGGAGGAAGCTGGTCCGGGGTGTATCTGAAGACCCGTTTGCCCTCCTCCAGGTCCCGCTCTCTGGACATGGCGGCGGTGGCCGGAGACAGTGGGAAGAAGAAGAGAGGAGGGAAGGTGTTTGGCTCCCTGGAGCGAGGCCTGGATAAGATGATCACCATGCTCACTCCCAGCAAGAAGCGCGGCCTGCGTGACGGCCCGCGCAAGATCAAGGTGCCCGGAACGCACCCACACTGTCTCCCTGCGCACTGTGTCTCTCACACACACACACACACACACACACACACACACACACACACTGAGCCGTGGTGAGAGCTGTCTGTTCTCGGCCTCCAGGCGCAGTACAACGTTACCCTGACCAGCCAGACCAACCCGGACCAGGTGCTCAACCAGATCCTCTCCATCCTGCCGGAGAAAAACGTCGATTTCACACAGAAAGGGTAAAAAAAAAAAGAAAACACGCACGTTCCAGCACCTTATTTATGCTCAGTCTCTCATCCTCCTCTGATCGTCACACCCTTGTCCCCTGTTTTTCTCAGGTACACCCTGAAGTGCTGCACCTGGGGCGACTTCGGGAAGGTGACCATGGCCTTCGAGCTGGAGGTGTGCCTGCTGCAGAGGCCGGAGGTGGTGGGGATCCGCCGGCAGCGGCTGAAGGGGGACGCCTGGGTCTACAAGCACCTCGTGGAGGACATCCTCTCCACGTCCAAGATCTGACGCCCCCGTCTCGAACGCGGCGCCCGCCTCCCCATTTCAAAGCCCCGACAGACACTGGACGGACACTGGACGGACGATTGATCAGCCAGCGTTGCACAGACCCGGCCTCTCGTCTCAGCACGTTAATGATCAGTCCTCAATTATTCATAGTGAATATGTAACACGGGGGCCAACCCGCCCCCCGATCCCCCAGTGAACATGTTGTTGTACATGTTTGCCCATTTGCATGTCAGGATCCCGTACAGCACGTCTTGTTTTATGTAGAATATTGTTGTTTTACTTCCTGTCTTCGCGAGCTGATGCCTGTCAGTCCCCCTGAGATGAATGCGCATGTGTGTGTGTGTGTGTACACATACCTCCTGGCTACTTATTATCATATTTATGTCTTGATGTTGTTACGCTCTACCCTGTAGGTGCTAAATGTGATTGAATAACTTAAAGAAACAAAGCATTACTAATTCACTCACATTGTTTATGCGTGTTTACAGTTCCTCCGTGTTTGTCTCGTCTCTCTTACGCCCGCTGTTTCTCGTTTTTTTTAAACCGCCTGTCAACATTGTGTCCGCATTGACATGTCAAAGGGAACAAAATAAATAGTTTCTAGTGAATTCAATCTATCGCCGTGCTTACGGATCTATCTGCCGGCCATCAAATCTTTTCTCTTTCCAGCGGTTTGACGGAGCGGCGGCTCGTTGTTTACACTCCGTCGTCTTCCTTCTGTTCCACTCCCAGGCTTCACTCCGCTTTGGCAGCCCAGACTGATGGCGATAGTTTAGCTGGGTTGACGTTTCTTCTCGGCCGACGTTCAGGTTTGAAATGTCCTCTCAGTGTTTCATCACTTCGGATGTTCACAATCACCCACGTCTTGAAAAAGTGCACCGAAAAGCTTAGATTCGATGCATATAATCCTTAAATGAAACCTGCGGGGCAACTAAGCCACAGGGATTTCTCATGTTATATAAATCTATTGGCGCAACAAGGGTAATGATTTTATTTTGCTCCTCAGAACGGTCGCTAATGTTTTTTATGGCAGGAGCGTGATTGTTATGACCGACTGAATGGCTAAATAATGATGATTATTGCCCCCAACATCTGAGGAGTGCCGGGGCTCCTCTACCCCGCCCCCGGCCCAGGACGAGATGCCACTTAGTGACGACAGCGCCGCGGCTGATTGGCATTTATCTGTGGCAGCTTCTCCTTGGCGTCTCAGCGGGGAGGGGAAGGGTAATGGTGGGCTCAGAGGATGATAAGGGGGGGTTTAACCTTAATGGAGTCTGAGGGAGGGAGGGAGGGAGGTGGAGATGATGATTTAAGACAGGGGTGAAGGTTGGAGGTGGAGAGACAAAAGAGAGAGAAACTCCTTCGGTCCATAGCCTTAATATTATTGCGGTGGCGGCAATGGCTCCTGCTGGGCTGAGGTTGGTAGATCAGACCTGTGTGTGTGTGTGTGTGTGTGTGTGTGTGGGGGGGGGGGGGGGGGGGGGGACAACAGCTGGAACAAAAGCCAGGGAGCCGCCTCTCTCTCCTTTTGGCTGTTCTCCATTTTCCCCTCTCCAGTGGAAACAGTTCAACTGAATTGCTCTCTCTTTCATCGTTGTCTGGGATTCTTCTTCTACAATTTGTAACTCTGGTCCAACGTCATGAGTCTGGTGCTCCAGAGTGTCCTGTGCTTGCACACGTCTGACACACCCCCAAAAACCCTGTGACCATTCTGGCGTCATGGTCCCTCCACTCAAACAGGTGGCGCTGGGTCTGCGGGGTTCGGCCTGCTCCGGTCTGGGAAATTAGAGCTCAAAGTCTTGAGAGGGATTATTGAGGTCAGGTTAGGTGCAAAACTAAACCGGTGTGAAGCCTGCGGCAGGACTGTGAGTGAGCCGGCACGCGGGGCGTCCAGTTTAGGGTGAGTACGGACGTGAAGTGCGAACCTTTGGTTGTTAAAATGTAACACTTTACTCCCAGTAAAGCATGTGTGGATGCCCGGGCAGATTAGAGCAGCTCGGCGTTTTAACCGTGTGTTGTTTTCCAGCTTAGCTGAGTTAGAAAGCCGTGCTGGGAGAGATGAGGTTTCTGCTGGCACTCGCTCTCATTCTGCTTTTCCTATGTGAGTTTATGTTTCTCCAGAAATGTCATTACACCGACATGGTCCAACAGTTTTGCGTGCTGTTTGTTTGTTTATTTATTTATTTTGTGATTTGTGAGGCAGCTGCATGACATTCATTTCTCTTCTGTTCCTCCGTCTCCTCCGCGCTCATTTCTCAGGGCTTTACAAGGCTCAAATGGCCATTGGCTCCTCGCGTGTGGACCCCTGTGAGGTAGGCCGATGCACACATATGGAGACTGTGTTAATACAGCGGTTGTTGGATAAAAAGACCGAAATTGGTGCAGTGTTCAATTACAGTTATTGGCTGCTTTTGTCGCATGCCATACAGCATGCTTCCTGTCTGCCTCTTCACTAACAACAGCCTGACGAAAGCCAGAATGAAAAAAGGGCTAATATGTGATATTCTAGGAGGGCAATGTTTGTGTTTGGAAACAAATCAAGCTTAAAGTCAGACAGGCCTCAAATCGTGCCTCTTTTTTTTATCTTAACCTTGATTTTGTCCCAAAACTGAAACATGTGAACATACTTTGCAAAACAAACAATCCAGCCAAGTTTAAAGAGAATCCATCCCTTTCATGGACATGCACTGGTTTAAAGAAACAAAAGCTACATATGAATGAAATACGTCCTGCCAGCGCTCCTCCAGATCGTTCGCCCGTTTCAAGTAGTTCCCCCTCACCTGTTCGGCGCATTTCACTGACTCATTGTTTTTGGTTTTCCGGCTGACAGCTTAACTGTGGGGGTTCACTCTCACAGCTCTAATAGAGAGGTTTCCCAGAGCAGGGAAAGCCCTGACGACTGCACAACTGCTTGTTCAGCATCAAACTGCAGATGGACGCAGTTAGCAACTAGCTGGTGAACACAGTGCAGGCCGAGATGTCTCCCCCAGGAGCTGCCGGAGACCAAGAAATGGAGATTATAGCAGAGTGAATATTATACATATTTGCTGGTTGCCTGGAGACGCAACCCTACGTGCACCATGATGCAAAGAATGCTTCTTGTTTGATGGATTTGTGGAGTTGACTGATAATATGTACGCTACATGTAGGTGTAGGCGTGTAGGTTTGGGAGCTCTTATATAAGGTGTGTTTCCATAACCAGTGACAATGTGCAAAACCTAAATATCATGATGATAGTTGCTAATATTTTTAAGGTGTTTTTCAGATGTGTTGATATAGACGTTTATCACAAAAGTGTAATGGAAACATCTTCTCACATTTACACGTCAGTGGACCTGACATAGGGTGTCACATGACCAGCTTGTGTCAAATAAGATGTGAGAAAAATTTAGTTTTGCAAGATTTTACATAAAGTAACAGAAACCCCTACAAATCACAATTATGATTAGTCAAAATGTCAATAACATTGCTTTTATTTTGTGTAATGGAAATTGCACTGGAGACACCAGGTTCTTTTTATGAAAAAATGTCAGGCTATGTTCCACTTCCTGTCTTCCAGAGAGTGTGCCTGAGCAAAGCGGCGGTGTCTGTCCTCCTGTCTCCTCTCTCTCTGTACTCCTGGTTCGCCTCCACGCTGCTCAGACTCATCCTGTTCTTCCCGCTTCTCGTCCTGAGCTCCGTCCATCACTCCCTGCTTCTCCTCGTGGCCGGACCGCTGTGCGCTATGAGTTTCTGCATCTCTCTGCTCCTGACCTGCTTCCACATATCCATGTACCTGCTCCACGTGGCCCTGGTGCTCGCAACCATGGCCGCTTTGCCCCTCACGCTGGACGAGGAAACGGACGATGCCCCGGCCATTACCAGGCTGTTGTACGAGCACAAGAAACTGGAGATGCTCCGCAGAGGTTCCAGGCTGAGGATGTTTGCTTTTCAAGGCTGAGTCGTGCTTAGAAATGATGGCGCGTGTTGCTAGTGTAGCAGTAAAAAATCTCCACCTCAATTTGTTTGGACCTGTGTCTACCTTCATTTATTTAATGAACATACAACTGTAGCTGATTTCTATACACACTCTGCGTCTAAATTGGCTTTGGGACACTTTGCAGGGAGCGCCAGAAGAAAAAAAAGGAGAAAAAAAGGCGCTGATTAGTGTGCGTCCTCGTGATCCTAAATGAGGGTGAAAATATATCTGCTAGTTGCTACTTTAACAAACAGCCTACAGTTGTCCACTTATCTATCTCTCTCATTTTCTCCCTGCTCGTCTTTAACTGTGGCCCTCCAATTATCTGCGGATTGTTGTGCTGTTTTCCTCCCATCTGCAGATGTTATCATTAGACCCGTCTGTCAAACGGGGGGATGAGCGGATAAGAGTAAAACAGAGCAGAATAAGAGAATATTTTCTGCATTCATTGTGCCCCTAAATGTGTGTTTATGCAGTGCGGTGCAACAGCGTGAGGCATGCAAACCATATTCCTGAAAAACACTAATAAAGGGAGTTAACAGGGAGAGAAACTACATGTGGTACAGGCTTCGAGCCAAGGCGGCAGATGCTTGGCCAACCAGTAAACAGAGTGTGCTGACACGCTGTGGCCCTCAGATCTTGGGGAAGTGTTTTAAAAGATGGCACACACACACAGGCAGAAAAACAATTTTTAGCAAAACTATAAACACTGCAGCCGAAGGGTTCAGCCATTTAAAAAGTAATGGATGAACTTTCTGTGCTGTTGCGAGCATGTGTGTGTGTGGGCGCGCGTGTGAGAAAGAGACAGACAGAGAGACAGAGAGGAAATGAGGCTGGATCATAGAGATTTATTACATGGCCGTGGCATCCTAATTAGCATAAAGACTGGACCGGCCCACTCAAGCAGAGAATTAAAAACCTTAATTGTGCTGTCAGCCTTCCTCTCTCTTTCTCACTGTTGACTCTGCTTCATTCCGCTCGCACTCGTCTCCACCCGCTCTCCCCTCGCCCTCTCCTCGCTGCTTATGAAGTAGCCCGCGTCCATGCTGTTTAATTGTTAGTGATAAATGGGGAAGCGGGATGTTTGTAATTGTCTGAGAGATGGGGAGAGGGCGACGGAGATCATCTGCATGAGGAGCAGAAGCGGCGGGAGGAGGATGAGGAGAGTTTTCCCATTTTTGAGAAAGGGAGAGAGTGAGGAGGCCATTTATCAAATGTTTGTGCGAGGGAGGAAAATGAGCTTGGCAGAGACAGGCGAAGTGGCATTTGACGGATTTGATCCCGGGCCAGAATGGGGCAGACTTAGGGTGGCAAAGCTTTTCAATATAAAGCAATACTCACAACATACAGAATGGGATAGGTTTTTGTGTTTATGTGGCTTGAAAATTATCTTTTTTTTCTTACATCCTTATATCCAGTGAATTTAATTACCTTCACAGACGAACTGGACATAGGACGTCCATATTGTGCCTCTGGATTTCTATGATCTAATTAAAGCTGAGGCAAGAAACCAGAAAGAGTAGGTTAAATTTTGGACGTCATTACATTTACATTGAGGCATTTAGCAGATGCCTTTATCCAAAGCAGCTAAAAAGCACAAAATTTAACCTGTTAAGAGTAGATTTTAGACTGACCTTATCATTGACTGTAGTCTGACCACACAATGGGGATGTGGCCATTGGAGGTGGAGTGGGAAGTTTTGGCCACACTGTTAATTCCTGTTCAGTTAATAAAGCATAATAGCTTCAGCAATATGACTGCCTCGCCCTGTGCAAGACTGGAGTCGCTTGTCTGGATTCTTCATGGCTAAATGTTGCAGGTGTTAGCTACCACAAGGCTAGGTCCTCTGTTTTGATTGCATTTTTCTTACCTTGTTAATGTCTTTCAAGCTACGTTTATTGGACTTAAAACCAGTAAATAGACAGTGGGGACACAGGGTTGACTATTGACATCTTGGACTGTTTTTGTTGTTTGTTTGTTTTATTTTTATCCTTTGGGGCACATGCTAATGCTAAATGCTAATATTTTGCACCTGTATGTCAGACAATGAAAATTAAAGAGTGAATATTTCAAAATGAAAGAAAATGTGTCAGGCAGTTGCAAATGCACCACAGTGACAACCAACCAGAGCATTTACACACTGGAGCCTGTATAATCAGAAACTGTGACATTAACTCATGCAAAATATGTCACTAGCACTCAGACGGAAGTCTGAGTTTGTCCTCAGTATTATATACTGAGGACAAACAAGTAATCAGTTCAGAGAGCACTGGATGCGAATGACATGGGGAAGTGAAGGAGGCGGTAAAGTGAAGGAGGAGAAAAGGAGGAGGAGGAGGAGGTGTATTGTGAGGGTCAGTCCTGTTTGCGCGTCTCTGCTGTCAAAGCCTCTCCTGCAGCAGCAGACGAGGTTAAGACTTAAGAGGCCAACCTCTCTCACACTGCCCTTCCCTCAGCACTGACAGCTCGCCCACACACACACACACACACACACACACTGTAGTGCTCCCAACATGCATTGTCTTAAACTTTCCTCTTTACCCCTGCTCCTCCTATCTCCTTTTTAACCTATCTGCCCTTCCTCCCGATCGCTTCTTTTCCCCTCTCTGTCTCCCTTTGCTTCAGTTTCTCTCATTGTTTTTCTGATTCTATCTTTCTCCTTCTTCTTCTTCTTCTTCTCTTTCTGTCTCTAATTGGTCTCTGCTAGGTTAGCTTAGACAGGCCTATTCATCATAGCACCATCCTCAGAGACAAACCCTCAGGGAGCGAGGTGGAGATAGACGGAGTCAGACGGGAGGGCGAGAGGGTCTGCCGCTTGTCAACGCGCCCCTCTCTCCCCCTCCCCCCTCTCTCTTCCCCCACTCGTTTCTCTCCTCCCTCCCTCGCTCCGTCCTCTGCTCAGTGCATAGATGTCAGTTTCATGGAGGGGTGAGGGAGGTAAGGAGGGGGGGGGGTTGGGGAGGGCGGTAGGGAGGGAAGGAATGTAGACACATTAGTTAGGCTATTAGTTCAACAAGCTGCTTCCATGCCTGTCAATGGTCGGACATCCACACGCTGACACACACACACACACACATACAACTGTACTCACGCCTGACATTTGTTACATGTAGTATCTGTGTGAGGGAGTGATTGTGAGTGACGGGCCAAGCGAGGAAAAAAAAAAACTTTACATGTAACTACATGTCTCCTCATTTCTGGTGTCCTGGGCAGCTTTAATGACAGAAACACGGAGGATAAGCACCGAGTACAAGCTCCGCTCGTCTTCACCGCTGTCACTGCGTAATCACCATCTCTGTGACTGCAGCGTGCACACACATGGGAACACAGACGCCACTGTAAAGGGCAACGAGAGGCATGTAAAGGCTCATTCTGCGTGGTCCAAATGTCTTTCATGATAAGGTCAAACCGCTGTTTTTCCCCTCCGTGAGTCTGTCAGAGAGTTTCTGTTCGTTTGATGAGCCGGCGCGTTGCAGCAGCACTGCTCCGTCTTGCTTCGCTCCGACTTCAGAGCGGACTCTGGCTGGTGCTGCACAGCGATCCCACTGATGGTGGCAGCCAAAGATAGGAACAGGTTAATGAAGTGACGCGTAGATTAGAGAGTGGAGTAACGTTGGGCTGTAATGCGGTTTGCAAATGTTCAAGAAAAGGGCGATATAAACGTCTTTTTTAGATTCTTCAGCTGCTGTTTCATCACACTGGTGAATTTTTTGTGGAGCGAAAATGGTGGACTTGTTGTTTTTTGCCCGTCTTCATAACCTGCCACCAGTCTCTTACATAGCTGGTTCTTTACTCCTGGCCCAGCAAAAAAACGGCGGTATTCAAGAACTTGTTTGTTGGGGCCAAGCCAGTTAAGTGGTGGTGAAAACAGAAAGAATGGTTCCAAGCGCTAAGCCAGAACCAGAGCTGGAAACACATTTATAGAAAAGAGAATTTGGATTGTCTTTTGACGTGGTGAACCTGAGCTGTAAGGTTACCCCTGATACCCAACTTTAGACTGTATGGGTTCAACTAAACTTAAGTAAAGATATTTCATCATTCTGGAGCTTCATATTACTCTCATTTCCAATGTGAAATTAAGTTGTGTGGACCTAAACATGACTTACGACCTGCTACTGTCACCAATGTATTGATGTCACAGGATCCAAGTTATAATGAATGGGAGAACTCTTGGCAATAATGCTGGCCACACCTGTCTGTTTTATGTATACAAGACAACTGTAGTGGCGGGGATGAGGACTAGATGGTACTAAGACGGCAGAGTGTGGATGCAAACACAGCAGCTGTCATGAATATGCAACACGCGTATTAGCACGCTCCTTGCTCCATCCGTTTCTTCTGTGTTTTGTCAGTTTCCCTCGTTCTTCTCCTCGTCTGCTTCAAAGGCCCTGCTCTTTCACTTTTCACATCTCCACAGCATCTCCTCATCTCATCCCCCTCTCTCTCCTGCATGCGCCCCTCTTCACTAATCAGCTGAGGCCCAATTATACTCAGTTGGCCCCACACTTCCTCCCTACAGGGGCTCTGGAGGGCCAAAAAATACCGATGCTGACTGACGTTAATTTGCATGACTTCTTGGCCTCCGTAAGTACCACTGTTGTCTGTCTCTGCTCTGGTATAGGGAGCCAGAGGAAGAGGAGGAGGAGGAGGAGGGGAAGCGGAAGAGCATGTCAGTACCTAGGCAAGTTATGTAATCTGTAGCGATAGGAGAAGACTGAGGAGGGCAGGAGGTTAGGGTGAGAGGTTGTGGTCCTGCTTTCTCACTACGCAAACACTGTCAAATGCCTCATTTTGCAAGCAGGCATTGATCAGACCATGTCTGCTCCTGTCAGACACACTATGTCTGGCCACTTGCTGTTGAGGTAGTAATCTGCTGGTGTACTGTTGATTTTAGTGCAAAAGAAAAGAAAAAGTCTATCCTTACCTCAGCTGACTGTGTGGCAGTGTGTTTGTGGCTGGTCTGATCAATTTCACACACACTGAACTAGACTCTTGCAGACTCTCTTGTTCCGTGTCACAACCCCTGTACTAGTAAGGTGACCTTGATGTGGAAAAACTGGTGAAATGCAACATTTAGAAAACATACTTTTTCACAGATTCTTACACTCCTAGGGACCTGATTAATGTCTGCGTAGTGAAACTGAAGCTATGGCTCAAGCCATTAGATGAAAATAAAAGCTATCAAGCCTTGGTCTCTATGGTCTGTCTACTGTGTTCTAGGTTCATCTACTCAAAACAGGCATTCATACTGTGGTGATGCAGCACCAGGGACAGTCTGGGGTTCGGTATCTTGCCAAAGCATGCTCATTGATCAGTACCCCATACCAAGTTCAATCTTTATCTTTTGATAGTTTGGGTCCTTACTTGAAATTATTTTTTCTAAAATCCAGGCAATATCTTATACACTGCACCTTAAATGCATGTATACACTTTCCCACTATGTTCTTATGCAACAATACAGGTCTGTCTTTAGTTGGCAGGCAACCAAAATGAGCTGTGAGACCTGGACGTGCATGCACACACACACACACACACACACACACACACACACACACACACACACACACACACACACACACACACACACATGCCTGCAATGCCGTTCTCGTGTCCCGGGCAGGCACCCAAACTGTGGACAGCCTGGCCTGGGCCTCAAGCTGGGGCTGTGCTGTTTTCTGTGTGTGTGTTGTGTTGTTGCCATGTCGTGGCTTGTGTCCTATTATCACCCCTTCACCCCCTACCACCTCCTCCTCCTCCTCCTCCTCCTCCTCCTCCTTCTGCTTTCCCCTCAACAAACACACACACAAACACACCTCTCTCCCCCTCAGACTCGGCCAGCAGCCAAGGCCCCCGAGCTCTGGGGGACTCCATCCACCCAGAGTGGTGATAGGAGGGGAGGCAGACCCCATCCTCACCCCCCCTGCTCTGGAAGTCTCCGACTGTCCAGGCTGTTGAGGAATGTGTGCGTCCCCAGTAAACATATTGACACGCTGGAAAAAAAAGGTGTTTGTGTGTGCTTGTAACCATCGACGCTCAAACTTCCAAAAAATTATTTTTTATTCTGAAGGACCAATAAAATTATGGCAAATATTTACAAATAATTACTTCTTAGCTTCACATTACAGGTACATAAATGGAATAATTCACCAACAACAGTCACTCAGGTGGACGGATGGACAGGTACACAGACCGAGTATGGAGAGATGCATCAAGCAGACTGCAATTTAATATTTCACAGTAAACTCAAACCCCCAGAAATAAAATAACAATAATATTAACAATAGAAATATGAAAAATAAGCATAATATCAAATTCACCATTTATTTCCAGTTTTTCTGAACAAAATTGGTCACAATTCAGGAACAAATAAACGAAACGATGAACATAAAGGAGAGAAATCAAGTGATATGATATCTTTGGCAAATTCGCACTGCAGTAAAATACATTCAAATATTAAGACAACACACAACACACAAAGAGAAAAAACACCAAGATTTGTTTGCAACTACTAGAAAATCGAATAAAAAACATACACATTTTCTTAAAGAAGCATTTCTTTTTACTTTTTTTAAATCCTCCCCTCCAGAATATTTGAAGGCATTTCTTATCTTCATTTGTGTTTGTATCTGTAAGTCTTTTCTGCTATTTTATACGTTTTTTTTGTACAAGAATCTATCATTTAAAACAGGCATCACAGGCTTTGGTGAATGTTACAGATATGTTTTTTTCTTTTTGTCGCGTTTTGATTTCGTTTTCGAAGAGTAGAGCAAGCTGAATTGTTACAACCAAATTTCGTCTCTGCATCGGTCTTGGCGTTCTGAAGTGTTCTTGCTTTTGTTTTTTTTTTCGGTCTTTTGTTTGTTCTTTTTCTTTTTTACCAAAACATTACAGATATAAAGATCTCTTCAACACCCCAGATAGGAAGCCATGAACACAAAAAAACTCCAGATTGTTACACGAAAGGCCACAGTAAGGTGAAAAATTATGTTATCTATTTTTTTTTTTGATTGAAACATCTGCTTAAAAAGCACAGTCGATTTTTGTAGGCTGAGTCCTGTGTGTTTCTCCTCTTCCACAGTTGAATAATATTAAGATGTAGAGAACATTGTAACACTTCAGTGTGAGATCTGTCCAGAGCCTAGTTATATCAGCAAGCACGAAACAGATTGTGCCACTAATTGCTGTCAGGATGTGATGCTGAAATCCCCTCAGGTTTTTACAAAGGCAGTAGCCATCTTCATGGAATCATATTGAGATACAGTCAGGCGGTGCACATTGGGTGAAAAATCATAATCTTAGAAGAAAAAAAAAACAACCTCATTTGCATTTATTTCAGTTTCTTACTGTTTTTGATTTGGAGCTCGAATGGGAAAAAAAAAACCAAAACAACTGATTGTATTTTTCATGGACACTAAACTGTTGTAAAGCTGGAAATGAAACCTCTTGGTCTGATCTGGAACTTTTTTTTTTAAACTTTTTTTGTTTTAAATGCTCTTTAGATACAAGAAGAGAAAGCAGAGTATGTGATGCCATCTCGCAGAATACTCGTGGCCCAAATAAAGATACCGGCAGCAATATTGCCATTGAGATGACCTCGCTTTGGAACAAAACACCGCCGCTTCATTCCTATGCAGAATTTCTGACAGGACAGTGAGCATCACGTCTGAATAGTCAGAGAGAAAAGTAAGAAAAGAGAGCAGGGGGAGGGAAAGGATAATAATAGGGCTGTCTGAAGGAGAAGAAGAAGAAGAAGAAGGAAGGGAGGACTTTTGGTGGAAGGTCACAGGCCTGAAATCAACAGAATAGTTTTAACATTCCTAATCCTGGTGGTGGTGGTGGTGTGGCAGTGCTACAGGAGGGGTGGGGTGTGGGGGACGGGGGACGGGGGGGAGAGACGAGAGCACGAGATATGATGAGATTAGGGCTGAGGGAGGGGGAGAAAGAAGACGGGATGAGCTTCTGATGGCACAGCAGGTTTGGCCTCCCCTGGGGAACACAGGGGCACGAGAGGAGGGGCAATCACCACTCCGCAAAGGACAAAGGGAGGGAGAGGCTGTGTGGTTTTACTTATACTCCTGTGTGTGTACGTCTGTGTGTGTGTGTGTGTGAGGCCCATGCCTGCTGTGCTTCCTACTGTACCACCCACAATGATACCCCCCCCCCCCACACCCCCACCCCCGGCTTCCCGCCCCCCTCACCGCTGCTGCAGTCAATGTCACGGCTGCCAATCCAAACGACTGTGAGCCAATGAGAAGCCGTTCCCTCCCCATGCGAACCAATTAGGTCAAAGCGATGGCAAGGCAAGCTGTGTCACCATGAGATGCATAGTTAACAAATAATCCTGTTAATGTATCACTTGGCTACGACGACGGAGAACGGGCGTTGGGTTTGGTCGATTTGGCGGAGGCACGGCTGCGTTCACCTCCTCAAGGAAAACGACTTTCAATCGTTCTGTGTGTGCGTGTGTGTGTGTTTGGCTGAGTGTGTGTGTGTGTGTGTGTGTGTAAAAGGCTTTATTCTATTTCAATTACGTTTCAGGTAAAACAAAAGCAACACGAATGACAGATTTTTTCTATATTTCTCTATATTTTGTGCCTGTTCTTCAGTGTTTGTTCTCGTCGAAAGCCAGTGGGTCCCGTTTATCACTGATCTGGCTCCATGCATCACGTGTCACGGTATTGCATGGACGTATCCCAGAACATACTGTACACATTTCAGCCAGAGAGCAATGTCAACACAGACTCAGTGGATGGTAGGAAAGAGAGAGGCTCAGCAACTTTCACTTGCATTGAGATAAATGTAAATTTTTCAACGTTTAATAGCTGTGGGCCATACAGTGAATGGGTGAAGTTGCCTTTACATGCGTTCCTTGTGTTTGTGGTTTCCTCCCATGGTCCAAAAACATGGATGTTTAGATCGAGTGAAGACTCGAGTTTACCCCTCGGCATGGGTGGGGGAGTGAATGGGGTCTGTGTGCTCTGTGATTGACTGGCGATCTGTCCAGAATGAATTCCCTGACTTTCCCCTGTTTGTTGGACGATGTAATCTTCTGGAATGGTTTAGAAGATGTCTCCAGATGGTGATGGCGCAGGGTGAAAAGTCAGGGGCTAATTAAAAGTTGCAATTTATCCTGACAGACAAGTAAATGTTGGGCCTAAAGGTGGGACTAAGAGAAGTCAGGAGAACAGTCTTCATCCTCTGGGGATTTCATCTTTGTGTCTTTTCATTTTCGAGGGATTTTCTGAGTGTGTACGTGACTGAAATGTCCACTTTTCTTGGGAATGTACTGACACAGAGTGCTGGATCAGGACCAAGGCCTGC
This sequence comes from Karalla daura, assembly GCA_029224185.1. Taxonomy (NCBI): domain Eukaryota; kingdom Metazoa; phylum Chordata; class Actinopteri; order Chaetodontiformes; family Leiognathidae; genus Karalla; species Karalla daura. Next base: position 8,522,621 of record CM055189.1, on the reverse strand, counting down.
TCTAAGAGATGCACTGATAATGTGGGTGCAATGTGTGAAGAATCAATGTTGTTCTTGAAATTTGTGACTGCTGTGCATTTGCGGAAGGCTTCATGTAGTCTACGGCGTTGTGTTCGTGTGGGCAGCTAGGCAGAGCTTTGTTTTGAAGAGTTGCAGGGGAGGGACGTTCAATCTTTATTTTGGTGATGTGTGGTCAGTCAGGGGGTTGCTGACATACAAAACTAAAGGCACTGTCCTTGTTTTCAGCTGGTGTGGTTCAGGTTCAATAATGCCTCAGAGAGATCAAGAGAGAAAAGACAGAAATAAAGAGAGGCTCCCACTGCCAGGCGCTCCGGCAGCACAGCGGGCGAGCCGTCATAAGAATCTTCTTTAGAGTTGTGTGCGCACAACTTTTAAGGTCTACAAATGGGAAAGGATGCACTCTATCGCTATTTCAAAACCCAGAAACAACAAAGATTGAGAAACTAACAGCTTTGTTCACTGTTTTATAGGTTTATGTTTATATAGCTATACTTTATGTCTCACGCTGCAGATTTGGTGCCTCCAATCTGTTAGCTAGTAAAATCTACACAGTAGCAATGAAGCACTACGGTCAGCCACACATACCCAAAAGAATCAAACCAAAGTTATGTAAACATTTGCAGACGATGGCTAAAACAACACCACACACCTCTTAGACTTTTTTTTTTTTACCGTAAAGAAAGCTTTGTCACTAAAGTCTAAATTCAAATGTGAATAATCGAAACAGCTATTGACATTGTGACGTCTCTCCTCGTTCACTGATTACTGTACAGATTTCGTATGGGCAGAAGTGAGACAGGAAGCTACGTACAGGCTGAGCAAGATGCTGCAGGATCAACACCGTGCACGGGCCCTTAAACATTTGAAAGGGGTAACACAGTGCTCGAGGGCAAATCTGTCCTACTCTGTCTGTACATGATGGGTAAGGCCTCGACCCTGGTGTCGTACATTGTCACAGCGCAGAACTGATGTAGGAAACAAACCAAAAGAAGTTTTTGTTTTTGTTTTTGTTTTTTTTATCGCGAAAGCAACGGTTTTATAGAAACAATTTCAGGATGTCAAACAGCACAAGGACAAGCACTCAAAGGGGCAGAGGAAGAAGTACTTAATGGTTCAGAAAGGAGGTCAAAAACGTAAAATGGCGCCTTAAAATGATGATTGAGTCTCTTTGTGCTTTTGTAGTTAGTCAGCCGATCCACTGGGGGGGCCCATCTTTGGGGAGTTTAAAGAGAGAAATAGAAAGAGTTTGAGAAAGAGAGAGAAAGAGAGGGTGCCACTGTTTCCTTGTTCTTCTCAATGTTTAGGAAAATTGGCGTTATTCAGTGGCACCTGTGTCAACTGATACCAGGCAACAAACTATAAACAGGAAAACTGTAATTGGATATAAACAAAGACCTCTTTTCATATTGAAAGTTTTTTTAAGATTTCATTATTCACTGCATCGTCATCATCATCATCATCATCATCACTATTCTAGCACAACAGCGTGACACATATTATAAATCATTACAGGCATTCACTCTCATCACGGAGTGCAGCGCAGAAAAGCTTAATATATTACTCTGTGTCTCCTCCATTATAAATAGCTCTTGATCAGGACTAAATCTTGGCTGGGGAGGTAGGATAGCACCTTCCTGCACACAATAAGCCTCCCTGGTCGATTCGATTTGGTCTGATGTGAACAGACCTCTGCACACTGCAGAGGGCTCAGATTCTAGGCTGTGCTTTAGCGAGAGGCTCGTCTGCCGGTCGGCGGCATTCAAGCCTTTGTGAATGTGGGTGTAGATGTTCGGATACAGTTTGGGATACACTGGAATCTGGCTAGAAGTGGCTGGGATTGACCATTTATGTAAGTCTGCACCCAAGTCTCCGACTTGGCATCGTGAGCCTGTCAAAGCTTTTGATTTTCACACAGCTGAAGTTTCGTGCATGGGGCTGTAGACGGAGCGATACTCTGCATTTAAAGAGTTTGGATGGATGAGTCATTTATCTCAGAGTTAGCATTCATGCCATCGCTAGCTCTTCCTCTCTCTTGCTTGTTCCCTGGATCTGCGTGCGTGTTTGTGAAAACATTAGCATTAGCCTGACATTCTGGCTGCAATACATCCAGGCCAAAAAAATACATTATTTAAAAAAAAACTATTTTACATAGCTCATCGAATATAGTTCATCAACATCAATCACAAAATCTGGCTAGTTTGCTAATTTGTGGTGCTGTCACAATGAACTGTCATCGTTCCCTAAGGTCAAACTCATTTTGCCAAACAACTTGTACAACTCTCATTTTAAAGGACCAGTACAACCAAACTAGTACAAAAGCAACCTAGTTGCTGTTTTTGTCTTGAATTCAAGGCGTTTCCTATTGTTTCCAATGCTTTTTTATCATGGCTACTCTGCCACCATTATCAACATTATCACTGCTATGCGAAAACAGAAAGCTTGACAGGCTCGGCCATAGTGATTAAAGTGTAGAGGGATTAACAAATGGTCAGTTTTTAAAGTAAAACCTCCCATTAGAATATCCCATGAATGGAGTATTGTGATCCCAGGGGAAAAGGTGTTGAATCTACAGCAAAGAATGATCATGACATGGGTGATTTTGGTCATTTAAAGTTATGAGAATTGGATTGTCTTGACTTGACCGTAGCATGGCATAGAAAATCAACTGATTGATTGATGTCAGGGCACAAAAAGACCTTTTACCGAAGGGAAAGAAAAATTGTTCTAGTCAGCGCAAAGAAATTCAGCAAACGTGTTCGTAACCTGAAAACGCAACGGTTTACCCAGAAGATCACAATACGGTTAAAGACAAGATGGAGATACCAAGCCTTGATATGTAATGGGAGGGTCAGATGATGATGTGCTTGCAAAACCTTCTGACTCTTATCTGTTGTCGACCTTGACAGTGTCCTCGCAGTAACGTGACACCCAGACAGTTTCGCTGTGTCGTTTGTTGGCTCGAGCGTCAAACAAAGGAAAGTCAGACTTCACCGACGTCAACAATCTGAAGTCTTCATCTCCACTCCTCCTCGGGCAGGTTTGTACTGAGCGGTGCTGGTGCTATCCCTCCGTCCCTCCCTCCTTCCCTTCCTCCCTCGTCTCCCTCTCCTCGCCCTCCTCTCGGTGGGAGGGGTCAGTGCCTGTCGTAGGCCGAGGCTGTCGCAGTCGCAGCTGGGCCCGCTCCCCGGGACGTCGCGCTGTAGTAGTACGGCGACCCTGCGAGGAAACACAAAAACAAACGTTACGTACACCCCACAATGAACAGGAGAAGAGGAATGAGACCAGTCTGATGGGAAATGGGTCTTATTTTTTGTCATTTTAAGGTGCGATTTCTATTGGACATGATATCAAAAAGCCAAAAGTTCAACCAATCATTCTGACCACTCAGCGCAACAAGTTGTATAGTAGATTGAAATTTTCTGATTGGACAAGGGTTAGGGTCCAATGCAAAATTAGGAGCTGTGTGTCTGACTTATTCCTGAATGGTTTTGCTCAGTTATGGTTTCTATTAATGTTTTAGGGAAATATAAGCTTTCAAATACTGACAATGGCAGGTTCAGACCACACTTTCTCTTCCAGGGACAGTTGTATGTGGGAAGGTTTGTGGTTCGATCCCAGCCCCTGTATCATCATTACTGTACCTCCAGTCTGTCTGTATGTGAATGGTGAGAGCAACTGGTTGAACTGTGTAGAGCAGCCTCGTCCACCACTATAGGAATGGGTGAACGCGGCTCCTGCCAGTAAAGTACTATAAAAGCACGATACTATGTAATAACCAGTCCATGTACGGTTTAAAAACTCATGAGGCTGACTCGTACTTCAGCTCTTGTGTCTCTCTCCCTCTGGACTTGTCTCGCATTGTCGTCACGTTCACAGATCTGTGCAATTAACTTGGCGAGTGCAATTCTTCATTACAGATACGATGGAATGATTTTTAAAATGACAAAAAAAAAAGAAAAAAATAAGACCCAGGTTGTAATAAATCTGAATTATCCTTTAACTGCTCGGGGTTACTGAGATTCGGCGTTAATGTGGAGTGAGCGGCTTCAATTTTCCGTTTGAGATTATATTTTACTCTGAATGTGAGGAGTGAAAGACGGGATGAGATGACATGAGCCGATGAAGCTAATGACGGAAAAAATGAGTCTCCTTGTCGTGTAACACCAATCAAATGAACTCGGTCTACTTTCTGATACTCTTCTCTTCACGTCCCACCTTTACACCCTCTCCCTCTCTCTCTCTCTCTCTCTCTCACACACACACACACACACACTCTATCTAAGTGACAGTCTAAGCTGACACACTGAGTACAGCTCTACTACCGCTGATCCCTTGAGTCTATTCTCTCTTTGGGGAAGAGGTCAATTCAATACTGTAACCCCAGAGACACGCAGAAACCCACACACCTTAATACACACAGAAAAAAAGAGCCCACCTCCCATAACACACACGCACACACACACACACCTGTCTCTGTCACTTCCATCAATCAGGCCAGCAGTGTGGTGACAGGTTATGTCTGTCCACAGTCCAGGTAATCTCAGGAGGCTCTTTGGGGAAGTGAGGCATTAAGCCGCCCTGACAAACTATTTAGTCTCAGTCAAGACTTCAGACGCCCTCTCTCCCCTTTTGCCACTTCTTTTAAACTCCCTTTCCTTTCATTTGTCACCTCTACTCTTATCCCTCCTTCCCTGCCTTCCCTCCCCTCCTACAGCCCGGCCTCCTCCTTCTCCTCCTCTTCCTCCATCACTCCTAAAGCTCTCTCCTAATGTGTATCATGTCCTCATATTATGTGGCTGCTCATCCGTTATCATCGTCAACTTTCCCTCTTCTCCTCAGTTTCTCTTTGTTTTTGTCATTTTTCGACATGTTTTGTTCTTTTTTGTCTTTCTTTCTCCTCTCTCTCTCTCTCTCTCTCTCTCTCTCTCTCTCTCTCTCTCTCTCTCTCTCCACCTACCTTGCATCTGTCCTGCCTGGCTGGTGAAGAGACTGGAAGAGCAGCCGATTTCCGTCCCCAGGAGAGACCCATAATCCTGCTGGAACACTGGGGGACAGAGGGTGTTGGAGAGGGTTTGGGAATAGGGAGGAGGGGGGGCGAGAGGACAGGAAAGAGTGGGGGTGGGGATGGGGGGGGGGGGGGGGGGGGCATACTACAGGTCAGCACAGCACTGACCCCTCTCACCTATTAACCTTTACACCTCCATCTCATGACCGTTTCACCTTTAAACGTGACCCCTTAAGTGTCTCCCTGGACAATGACTTTGACTCTGACTCACTCGGTGATCATTTTCTAACACATTTGCAGAAGTATTTTGATTCCGGCACTGCCACTAACAATCACAGATTTCGGTAGATTTAATCGAACTCCAAATAGTAACAGCGATTAGATTTGCTCGCTGGTGGTGGCACCGATGCGGTACCTGAAACTAGGACTCCTGCGATGACAGATGTTTTAGCTTCATGCTGGTGGAAAAGTGATCAATATGAATGAAATCCTCTATTACGGGATGTGTCACTTTATATCAGGATAGTGTTATATATGGGGATATAATGCATTTTCGGGAAAATCAACTGAGAGATTCTGAATGGACTTTCTGTTCCTGATTAATGCAGCGGATTGATGGCCAGGAAAATAAATATAGCAAAATATCTTATGGTATGCATAGTCATATTGGTCATTAAGGTCTTAATAATACAGTGGAGGACATCGCTATGTGTCCACAGTCTGCTGTCCCTCACACTTTGGTCTTTTAAGACATCTCAGGTAATCCAGTATCGACAGATCATTACAGTCCTGGTCTTGGTGAGTGTAAAAGTGAATGGTTGGATTTAACTACCCTTACAATAACTGAAGAACATGAAGTAATGATGATTTATGCAGATAAATGTCTGTTAATCTGTTCCTCCCATTCAAGTCTCTATTTCTTGGTCCGTCCTCCCTTTTCTTCAAACCCATTCACACCCTAAATTGCCAGTCTTTTATGAAATCCCTCCAAAGGGCCATTAGTATATCTACAATGTATTGTACTGAATGATACAATACAGACGGAGATGTAGTACAATGAAGGAATGAAACAGAGGAACATGTCAGATCCGGCGTATTACAAGTGAGTGAAGTGGGATGTGGGTTTGCATGAAATGAAATTCTTTGATATAATTATTGATCCAGATCTGGTCACCTACCTAATAAACTGGGGTTGGGAAATCTCCATGATTCATTATATGTGGAGTACTGGGGATGGGAGTACGGACTTCCGGAAAAATCTCCCCCTGGAAGAAAGCACAGAACAAGAAATGTTGAGACACTGGCGGAGTGGACAATCGTGTCTCTTTAATTGCTTTTGTGAAATAATTTTCTCCTTGCTCAGAAGTTACGGATTTGGCCCATGGACTTAACATCTGAACAACCAATAAAGAAATCTGGATGAAACGAAGGAGAGTGAAAGAGAGCTGTTGACAGTGCAGCTTCAACCGGCCCTTCAGTTTTAGGGGAATAGTTTGATGACTGGTGTAGAGTGGTGGAACTGGAGCCTGTACTGGTGCTCCCACACAGTGGATGATAGCGTAGCTTTTCTCCCTCATTTACTTCTTACTGTCTGGGGTCCTCTCTTCCTCTTCCCATCACCCCTTTCTTTTATTTTCCTCTCTCGTCCTCCGGCCCGACGCCTGACTACAGCCCGCCCGTCACCCTTCACATCAAAACAACATTCTTCCCCGTTTCTTCTCCTCTTTTTTTTCCTCCATCTCTCCGCTGACTTGCTCTCCTCTCATTTTTTTCCCCCCACTCTTTCTTTCTCTCCTCCTGAACCTTCACTCTTCCCGGGGGATTCCTCTCCCATAGCTGACAGTCACAGACCCTGATGCCCCCCCCCACCACCCCCCCCTTCACCCCGCCGCCTCCACCCCCCCCCACCCCCAGCCCTCCTCTCTCCCTCTCGTTCTGTCGGTTCTGCCTCACTGCTCCTCTACACCCCCTCTGAGTGTCAGCCCCCCTGCTGCAGAGAGAGAGAGAGAAAGACGGAGGGAGAGGAGAAGAACAGCAGAAGAGAGTTGCTTGCTTAATGAAGGTATGATATTAGACAGAGCGGACAAAAAAGGAGGATAATTTGCCTGAGAGGTGCTGAGATAAAACATGGCGAAGCTGGAGAAGCAAAGTTGGGAGATTATCTCCACCACTCTCTCCCGTCAGCTCAGGGATTCAGGCAGCTTCAAATATTCACTGAGAAGAATTTAGATGTCGAGACTCTTTGTGTGTATTTCCGTATGTGTGTGTGTGTGTGCAAGTTTTCTCGGGCGCTACCCTTTGTGTGCGTGAGCTGATGTGTGTGTTGTTTAGCTGCGTCTGTCAGGTGGGGTCGGGATGCGGTCTCCATGGCATCCCTGGGTGCGAACATCCTCCCCTTGTCATCACCGTAGTGACGGCAGCGTGTCAGGTTGTTTAGGAGATGGAGGGAGGGAGGGGGGGGGGGTGGGAGGACGGGGGGGTGGGGGGTGGGAGGAGGGGAGAGGAGGCTCAGGGGTCTCCCTTGTGGAGCTCGGTGTCAAGGTCGCACACACACACACTCGCACACACCCACTGTCAAAAACAAACACACACAGGCACGCAAACAACCACATGCCAGCACACACGTAAAAGCACAGCGGCCCAAACACACACACACACAGACACACACAAACACACACACACACACAACACACACGCACAAATATGCTGTCAAACCTGAGGACAGGACGGGGTGAGCGCAGGGGGACAGGGCGACAGGGTTACCCATCTTTAGACGTGCTGTTCCTACATGTCCACTGAGAGTGTGTGTATGTGTCTGTCTGTGTGTGTGTGTGTGAGTGTGTGTGTGTCTGTGTCACAGACTCAATGACTGGGAATACAAAGAGACAAGAACTTGTAAACAACATTGTTTTGACTTTGTTGCTCTGCTGTTCCCCCTTTATTTCTCTGTTGCATATCTCACACTGACCATCTCAACCGGCACTGAGCAAGAGAGAAAGTCTCAGAGCGTGTAAAGAGAGAGAGAGAGAGAGAGAGAGAGAGAGAGAGAGAGAGGAAGGAAGGAAGAAAAAGAAAAATGGCCGTCCAGGATTGAAACACAAAAGCGGCGTGGAAGGCGGAGTGGAAGGGAATGAATGAATTAGTCGTGGGTCACTGGTGATTCTCATTAAAAACAAATTACTAATGTTGAGGAGGGACAGCTGTGCTACTGTGGCTGCTTTCTAATGATACACAGAGAGAGACGCACGCAACACACACACACACACACACACACACACATAGGTGGCCGCAATCGTGAGCACGCGCACACGCCAACCCCCTGGGAGCACTGTCAGCCATAGTGTAGACAGACAAGAAGGAGGAAGTGGCAGAGCTAAGTAGACCCCCCGTAGACACACACTCGCACAGACAGTATGTTGACGGTCCAGTGGGAATCCAAACAGATATGAAGGTGCAGTTGGAGATCTAATCAGATGATGGGCGACGGGAGGTCACAGAAATTAATACCGTAAACAAAAGTGTTTTCGGTTCTGAGAAATGTTGAAATGGTCTGTGTGTGTGTGTGTGTGTGTGTGTGTATGTCGGTGTGTGTGTGTGTGTGCACAGACTCACCAGGTACCATGCCAGTCAGGGACGGGGTGGAATAGCTGCCCTGTCCAGTGGGAGGGACATGGGGAGGGTAGCCTGGCAGAGTGGTGCTGGCTAGGTCTCGACCTGTAACCACACACACACACACACACACACACACACACACACACACACACACACACACACACACACACACATATGCTGTCATTAATACCACTGTCAACTGTGCAATTGTTCTCAGATGTAAACTTTCAATCTCCTCTCTTTCAGTAATGCAAGTTTTGTTGTTATATTTATATTTTAAACCAGTTCATTGAACTGAAACCCCAGAGCACATCTTCAAATCAAATGTCTCTTTTTGTGTGACCAACACAGTTAACACTGCTGTTTCCATAAATAGTCTTATCATAAAGGGTTTGCATTGTGACTCATTATGCTGAAAAGAAAAACATTTTGAAAAACCAGACTCGAATATCAAAACTCAAATATTGCAAAAACACACGTTGCAATATGGAAGTTGATCGTAAAAGTGTGATGGAAACTTTTCCTTATTTACACGTGATGGGAAGGTCACATGACCCATTCACTTCTTGAGCAAGGCTGGACATTTTCTTAATTTGATTAAAATATCTAATAACAGAACGATTTAGAGGTCCCTCTTCTTCAAAGTGGAGATTCTTTAAAAAATTAATGGTATTATGTGGGAATAAACTTTATGAGAAATATGGCTCATGCAGAGAACATGGTCACTTAGGTCAATGGACTGTCACTGGACATATCTCTTTTACTTTGCAAATAACTGTAATGGAAGCTACAGATGCTCTGAAACTGGTCAACATTGGTGTCCCCACCAACAGGTTCTCTCTCATTGCTTCTTTCCACCTCTCCTCTCCTCTCCTCTCCTCTCTTCTCCTCTCCTCTCCTCTCCTCTCCTCTCCTCTCCTCTCCTCTCCTCTCCTCTCCTCTCCTCTCCTCTCCTCTCCTCTCTTCTCCTCTCCTCTCCTCTCCTCTCCTCTCCTCTCCTCTCCTCTCCTCTCCTCTCCTCTCCTCTCCTCTCCACAGTAATTATAACATAAATGCTTAAAAATGTTACAAATATCACCTTGAAAACTTGAAAACATGACTTAACTGCAAAATTTCTGTGGGGGATCACTTAGCATTTCCTTCTTTCTTTTGTTTCTTTCCTCATTTTTCCCTTCAGTTGACATCTATTAATTTACACACACACACCCACACACCCACACACCTTCCCCCCACTCTGTCTGTCACTTGGTGGATTGGATATATAACTGCATTAGACTACATGACAGTGTGTCGGCCCAAATCATTTCTCTATGTTTGCACGCAGTAGACATTGGGAGTGCGTGGAGAGGGAGCCCTCCATTCATCATCATCATACACACACACACGCACAAACACACACACACACACGCACACACACTCAAACACACACACACACACACACACACACACACACCCTCCTCCTCCCCTCTGCACACACACATTTATCATCATCATATACAGCTCAGATGCTAACACCATCAATCCCATTCACTTCCCCTCCACTTAACCACCACTAACTAACTGAGAGGAGGAGGAGGACGAGGAGGAGGAGGAGGAGGAGGAAGAAGGAAGAGGAGGACGGAGATGGGAAGTAGAGAAGAGAACATAAAATAGAGACGAGAGAGGAAAAAGATGGTGTAGACGGATGTCAGAGATAGGGGTGGAGGAGAGTGAATGGAGGAGAGGGGCAACAGCACCTATTAATGATATATTTCATTTACAAAAATAATTTTATCTATAAATATATAAATATATGAATGTGCCACGTGTAACTCCCACTGTCAAAATTCTAAGGATGAAAAGCACATTCTCTGAATTACCAGAGTTTAATTGAGTTGAATATCCAGCATAAATGAATTCCAGATGCATTATCTAATTGTATGCATTAGTGACAGTGTTGCATCATTCCTAATGTAATTACAATATTCCGACTCTAGCATGTTCACATGGTTGCGTAACGCTTTTCTAGTCTTCTAGTCTTTATCATCCACTCGAGTGCTTCATTATCTCACATTCACCCATTCACTCTTCTGTCAGTCTGCTCAGCCACTGTATACCCTGATGACACCATGAGGCACCCTCCTTCCAGTAAAATGTTAATCGGCTCAAAGAAGAGTGTTAAGGAAGATATGCAAGCACAGGAACAGGAACGGAACGTGTGGCTACAAACAAACTGTGGCCCCAGCATCTCTTCCCATCACGTGTCCGTCCTGTTCACTTAATATTTGCCTCCTCGCCTCCCTCCCTACTTGTGTTTTTATCTCGCAGACACCCTCCGCCCCCTCCCCGCCGCCTCCCCTCGGTCCCTCCCTGCCTCCTCTCTCCTGTCTCGGCGTAGTAAAGTTTTTCTCTGCTGTTTGACGCGACAGCGAGGCATTAGTGCAGACGGGCTACTCATCCGCTCAGGGTCAGTGCACAGGGCAGGGAGGAGAGGGAGGAGAGGGAGGCAGGAGAGGAGAGATGGACTCTCTACAGCCCAACTTAGAGGGGGCAGACAGGGCCAGATCCTCTGAGCTGCGTGTGTGTGTGCCTGTGCGTGTGTGTGCCTGTGCGTGTGTGTGTGTGTGTGTGTGTGTGTGTGTGTGTGTGTGTGTGTGTGTGTGTGTGTGTGCACGCAGTGTATTTGCGCATATGTATGCCAGTTGTGTTAATGTATCTGTTCTCCACAGCTTTGCCGTAGAGGTCAACGAACAAGTACAAGTCTCTTGCGTTGCTCGCTTGCGGCTGTGGATGAACACGCATCCCTCGCCTCTCTCTCTCTCTGTCTGACTCCCTATGTGACTCGCCCACATCAAACAGCCATCTGAGCAACACATGTCAAAGCCCGCAGGGAATCCGGAGTGCTGCGGCGTGTCCCTTTGCTCTCTAGCGGACTATGGGAGAGCGGCGATGCCCTGCAGCCGAGGAACGGGGCCGGGAACGGGGCAGATTGAATGTGTAAATGTCGGTGTTCGGCGTGTGTCCGGAGTATCAACACTTCAAGGATGCAATAACATTGCGTCAAACACACAGACGTCTGATCCCCTAGAGGGAGCTCTATTCTGAGGAAAAAGACAGGCAAGGAAATGCATGCATAATATTCAGAGAGTGTATGTGTGTGTGTGAATATGAAAGTGTGTTTGCATGCATAAGCAGAAATGGAAATTTTATCTCTCTCTCCTTTTTTTTACCCTGTCTCTCTCTCTCTCTCTCTCCCGTTCTCGCTCTCTTTCTCCTGACTTGAGCAGGTAATATTCCTCAGTGGTTTCAAAGGGCAAAGAAAGAGCCCTTTCCCAGATATCCCAAATCCCCAGCCCTATGATTCCCCTCATTACAGATGGGAACGTCGAAGCCTTGTCCAAGTGCTCCCTGGTTTGCTCTTAATTAACCGCCGCCTCTCCCGGTGCCCCTAAATGGAGACGAGGCGCTCACTTTTCCTTTTACCCTTCCCACCTTTATTTCCCCCCCCCCTTTCCTCTGGGCTGCACACCTCTCCTGAGATCCAAAGCACTGAGCTCTTAAAACAGCATCGCTTAGAGTCATGTAGCTAACTTAAAAGGCATTTGGCTCACTGCGTCTGGAATACAAATCATTGCTTCTTTTTTTTTTTTTTACACCTATTACTGAGGTTGGGGCTGTGCACTATGCTTGATTTTAATTGTCAAATTAAATAGATTGATCTAAAAAGAATATATTATAATTTCCAAAAGACAATTTGGAAATGTTCAAATCTTACCAAATACCTGATTCTTGATTGGTTGTTGACCAATCAAGGTGTTTTACCATAGATCGAATGCATCAGGTGTTAAGAATCAGGATTAAGAATAAAAGGCTCAATTGACTATTAAATTAATGGTCTTGGACATCTTGGTTTTGTGGCATCTTCTTGTAGTATTTTGGTGTTTCCAAAATCAAATTTTGAAGTCCAGCTTTCTATCTTCTTACCTGCTGGACGCCAGCACAAGTGGGTGAGTGAAATGAAGTTCTTGCTTCATTCCTACCTGGAACGAGTGAGTAGGACTGTGGACCGGACACGCCGGCTCCCAACTCTGCTCCTGTGCCCGGATTGGCCAGGGTGTTCTTCATCTCATCCAGTCCACCAGTTAGAGAGGCCATGGCCGAATAATCCGACGTCTGAGAGGAAGAGGCAGGAAGCGGGGAGAGGGAAGAGAGAGCGAGTCATGAGACATCCTGTTAGACACGGCGTGAATACACTGTACCGAGGTGCTGCATGTTGCTTGCGGCTGTGATCAATCTGTTTCATATGGCAACATTTCCAACATGTTGCCCCCTTACTCATAACATAAAGCGATGGAGCTTAAGTATGAACACACACGCACACACACGCACACACACACGCACGCACACCTACGGCTGAGAGTTTATTGATCTGTTTACAAAGACAGGGATTTACTGTACAACCAAGTCCAACAGTCTATAACCACAGGATCAGCTCGCTCTTTCCTCTTCATCCCTCCTCTCTCTCTCACACACACACACACACACACACACCCTACACACTGTGGCACTGCATAGAGCACGGCGAACACAAAGCCCCCTGTTTCCCCAGATGCCGACAACAATAAGAACTGTGATCATCTCAACGTACACATCTAAGACCACCTCCCAGTGCACACACAAACACACTTGTTAAAACACACATAAAGAAGACAAGAGCAAAGAGCTGTATGCCCTCTGATTTTATTCGCAAAAAGCAAAAACCATGATGCCACATGAGGTTATTTTATCGTCCAAAATGTGTGACCTTCCTCAAAACACTTGAATTGAAACAGACAAGAAGTCCAGAAGACTACCTGTCTGTCCAGTTGATGCAGAGTAAATGTGTCAGCCAAACACACACACACACACACACACACATTCACCAAATCGGAGGCCAGAAGATGGATAATGAAAACTGTCCCCTCACCTCTGTCTGACCCTAACATGGAGCGATCACCCATCCATCCTCATCCCTCTGCCGTGTGTGTGTGTGTGTGTGTGGAGGTGGGGGTGGCGGGGGGGGGGGGGGGGGGGGGGGGGGGGGTGATTAAGAGTGATGACATTGACAGTGATGACCAACTATATATATAGATTAACCACAGATTTTCAGGGCTGCCACACTTGTGATGGGGAAATGACCTGTCTGTGGATTTTATGTCTGGGGCGTCTGTGTGAGTCTGTGTGTGTGTGTGTGTGTGAGTCTGTGTGTATGCGTGTGTGTGTGTGTGTGTGTGTGTGTGTGCTAATTTGTTAAATCTTAAGTGAAACCGAGACAGCTCATACTCCTTTTATTCACTCTCACACTAGAATTGAGCTAGAATAGAAGAGTCTCATAATCATCTTAAACATACATGTTTATAGACTGTGCCCGGAAAAAACATGCAAACTTCACACAAAAAGCCACTCTGTCCAAGTCAAACCCAGACCCCGATTGCTGTCCTAGGCACTCATCCTCTCTCGCCCGTTTTGCATATGCTAAAGGTGATGCACATCTGCAGCAGGCCTGAAATCAGTGCTTTTCTGCTTGAGATGGATCCCACTCCATTGTTGTGAATGTACTACATCTGACCTGTGTGTGTGTGTGTGTGTAGGTGTGTGTACACTAATGACAGCGATCAGAATTTCCTTTAGGTGATGAGGTGAGAGTTTTGCACTGACCCTTTTAATACCTCTGCATCTGTGTGTGTGTGTGTATGTGTGTGTGTGTGTGAGGAGGTGTAAGTGTAGGCGTGTGTTTGTGCTCACTGACCTCTTAAACACCCCTGTGCTCGTCAACACACAACACAACCACTGGACTGTGACCTGCCAAATAAGAGCTTACCCACTACACTACACACACATCTCTCTCTCTCTCTCTCCCTCTCTCTCTTTACACTTCAGACACATTTTTAAGCCCTCCTTTCTCTCTTAACGCCCTCCCCCTCTCCCCCCACCCACCCTCACGCGCATCACACCTGTAGTTTTTTCCACCCAATCATACATGCTCTGCCCGCGTCCCCCTCCTTCCTCTCTTGGCCGCTCCCTGTCTTATTATAATGGTGTCTAATGTGTCCATGTATCCATGTAGATGGGGGCCGGGCAGCAGCAGCGGTACTGGAGAAGGGGTCTGCCGTGGTAATTGGCCATGATGAAGTTTGGCCAGTGGGGTGACAGGCCCGCTAAGGAAGATGGATCATTCTCATTCGGCCCCGTAAATGTTGTCAATTCCACCGCTCATACAGCGCCATCAGCCCTCATCAGAGAGGGGGGACGCAGCTGCTGGGCAGTGGAGGGGTTGGGGTTTTGGGGGGGTGGGTGGGGATGGGGGTGGTAGTGGGGGAGTTGAGCAGGGCAAGATGGAGGGTGAAAAGAAAGGGTGGTAAAGGGTTCTAGTTCTGGGGCAGGAAAGAGTAAGAATGATGCGATGGACCAAGGTGAGCTGTGAGAAAGATATCGAAGATATCGGACAAACAGATACTTTATGGAAGAGTCGAGGAAAAGACCGAACTTCCTGAGTGAAAGTTGTGCCTGGCCCAAACTTTTTCTGCAACTCAGTGAAGCATCAAGAGCTGAGCTGGCAAACCAGTGCGACACAAATGACAAATCAAAGAGTGAATTGGCATGTGTGTTCAATGATGGATCGGAGACCACTCCAGAGTGTAGTCCCTTCCTTTGTGAGCTGGACAGGCTCCAGCAGAAACCTGCTCTAACTCATAAATATCAGAGCGATTGATTGTGGTTTTGTGATTTTTTTTCTCCCATTTTGAAATAAACGGCCTCACCGCCACCCCTCAAAGAAAAAACAAGTTACGGGCTAATGATGGAACCTGAATAAATATCAGATTTAATATTTCATTAATGTGGCTGCTATTATTTGTCTATTTTGGGCTTCCATCCTCACGCCCACTCCCTCTCTTACACTCTGCATGTTGGTCTACTGACTCAGATCTGAGAGGGTAATGGTTTGGTCCAAATTTCACATCAATAACAGATGAGCCCTAATCGGCCCTCTGACACACACACACACACACACACACACACACTGACAGGCCTTGTTGGTTTGAGCCATTTGCATAATAGTATTTCACATTTTTTTTCCCATCTCGCAAATAGCTCCCGATTCCTCCTCCATCTTTCTCTCTCTCTCTCTCTCTCTCTCTCTCTCTCTCTCCCTCTCTCCACATTGTCTTGTGTTCCGCTGATGGAAAAAGGCTTGACTATAAACAAATACAATTCCCTCTGAGGCCCGCGAACTGAGACACGGATTGTGGGGAAGGAATTCATCTGTGCTTGAACTGAGCGCGGTAGCAGTCGGGAGGATATTTATTTCCCCGACGAGCCAGATGGACCTCAGCTCGGCGGAGAGGCCGTAAAGATTCGTACGTTTTGAATACGAGTATTTAGCTTTTATCTTTTTAATTTTGGTTCACTCTTGGTGGACTATGGTTGTGTTCTCAAAAACAAACTTAGCGTGTGTTGTAATCGCTTCTTAATGAGTCGTAACTCTGTGTTCAAACAGAGGGAAACGTGAATCTTAAATGGAAAGATTCGCATTGTGTTTAGTCGTTTAGCGGACGCTTTTATCTAAAGTGAATTACACTGGAGAGAAAACATTCAACCACATCACTAAAGGGATCGTCGTGCAACAAACCGACTTGAATGCAAATTTGGATGCAAAGTCCCAGCAGGTCTCCGCGAAATGGGTAAAAGAGCAATCTGCATGTCTAGAAACGGTTTCGAGACTTGTGCTCGTGCCAGGTCTTTATAAATAGACCTCGGCAGCGGCACTTTGAGGATATAGGAGACTGTTGTGTGTTCAGCTGACTTACAAAGGCTTTTTTTCAAGTTTGATATTTACAGTTTGTGTAGGAATTGGTAAGCTTGTAGCTGGGAGCTTCAGCAGACAGACGAAATATATATATAATCAAGTTTAACCTTAGCCTCATTCTTGAATCATATTTTCATAATTTAATTGGGGTGAAGAGTTAAGAGTAAGAGGCGCAGGTTTGCCCTTTTGACCAGCTTAACCACTTCCTCTCCTCCTCTGAACTGTCTCGTTGTTTGTGAGCTTTTTTGGATGGGATGAATGACTTTTTTTTTTCCTGTCTGTCTTGTAGTGGAGCCAGTGCTGGCTGGTGCTGGGGTTGGGCATTTGGACCCGGGGCTGCATGAATGGGTGTGTGTGTGTGTGTGTGTGTGTGTAGGATGGGGGGGCTCTATCACCCCTGCTGATTTATCACCTGAGTAATAGGAAGTGATTGAAGGGAAATTCAAATGAACTCTCCCTGACAGGCACACATGCAGACACACACATGCGAGCACGCACACACAAATTAATAGTGGGACTTAATAGAGTACGGGGAGAGTGGGAACAAGAGCGGGAGAGGGAGATGAGATAAAAGGTTGGCTTGTTAGGGGGGAGAGATAAAGAAAAGGTCTGAGACCGACGGGATAGCAGAGTAACTACTGTTGACAGATAAAATAAGATTTGCTTGTGAGGAACGTGAGCAATTTTACTTTTTATCTATTCCGGCGGGATGAGGGAGAAAGAAATAATGAATGAGGCTCGCGTTTCAGTGGCAGGACGCTGAAAGATAACGAGGGGCTCGAAATAACCGCTGAAATTACAGTATATTAGTATACCATCGTAATATACTGTTGCTACCTGAAATCGAGACACTCGCACCTCTGCCTGTCTCTGACTCGCCTCTGCCTCTGTCCTTTCCTCTTAACTCCACACACACACACACACACACACACACACACACACACACACACACACACACACACACACAGACAGTCACACACGGTCACACATTAACTCACACTCCATCAAATTCGCATCCACAACAGCAACACCATCAACAGCAGGGCCGAGCCATCCTTTAGGAATGTCAGTCACAACACAGCGTGACCCTCCTTGACCGTAACCCCACCAACAGAGCCTCACACACACACACACACACACACATAAGCACACAC
The DNA here is from genome assembly GCA_029224185.1 of Karalla daura. NCBI lineage: Eukaryota > Metazoa > Chordata > Actinopteri > Chaetodontiformes > Leiognathidae > Karalla > Karalla daura. Next base: position 8,505,004 of record CM055189.1, on the reverse strand, counting down.
ACACACCTCAGCCCACATACCACAGAGGCTGAGCTGGAGCTGTCAGCGTGTCAGTGTTAGAGGGTATGACTGTCAATCATTCCCTCTGGGAAATGCAGGCTGCAAAAAAAAGGGGGGTGGTCGACTAGACGGGATGAGAGACGGGAGCGGAGGTGGAGGGACAGATAGTGATGTAGATTTGCGTCCGTGTTTGTGTGTGTGTGTGTGTGTGTGTGCACCTCTTTGTAATCACAATGCGGCTCCAGCTTGACCCTGGGGCGACCCGAAGTTTAAAGCCCCTATCCCCCGGCCCCAGTGGCTTGACCGGGCTCAGAGAGGACACTGACCTATGAATCATGGGTATTATGGTCTCGAGTCATAGTCTATTGAGCTACTAGAGCCAATCCCTGTCGACCTCTCGCCCTGTGCCACTCCACACCCCGTGTCGGTCAGAGCGAAGTGAATGGGCTAAAAGGCAAAGTTGCGCCCTGCGGGTCTAAGGCTGCGGCCCGGATGTGACTCCATACACTGCCACTCCTTCAGACCGCGTTTGTCCTCGTGCCCTTGACTCTGGCCGGGTAAATAAACCCGAAGCGGGGATGTGTTTAAAAAGTTGTGTCGTTTTGAGACAGGGGGAAAAATATTTCCTTAATATCGACCGTAGTGGCTGCAGATTGGAGGACATCCGAGAAACGGCAGAGAGAATACAAATGGTATCTTGTCGTCGTTTTGTTATGCAGCGTACTACTTACACCTGTCCATTCCACTCAGATTTACATTACCTGACTGCCGGGGAGAGGGCGGCAGGTCAATTTGGATGCAACATCGAGACTCACAGACACGCCCTCGCCCCCCTGGCTGCTGTTTCTGCTCGGAGCTTTCTCTCCCAGGCAAACAACACACACATATGCAGCTCATTCCCGAGCCGCATCAGCATGCGGACAGCTCCATCACCGTCCCCGAGCAGCAGGAAGTGAGGTCATAATGAGAGCCAGGTCAATATGCTCATTAACCCCTGCAGTGAGTCTAGATTATAGGAACATCAATAGGCCAGGCCTGACTGGGTCTCCCTATCAGGCCGCAGCGTGTGAGTCGGCCTAACACAGAAACAGAGCTGGATGGTGACATTTTCAGATCACTCAGCAGAAACAAAATTACGAAGGAAGCAGAGCAAGGCAATGATTTCGCACTTCTGCCGAGATACAATTAGGCACGTTTAAATTAGCGTTTCATTATGGAGGCTGATTGACGTCATTGATATTGGCATGGCATGGCAAGGCATAGCAGGCAGTACAGGCTGTTAGCTTTAAGCAGAGACAAGCTTTTCATCTGGCGCCAAAGACGAAAGAGAGGACACCGCGGGAGGCCTAAATCTGAGTAGTCTTGATGAGGTCCATTCTCCCTTTCGCTTAAACATGAGAGCATTTCCACAAAAAATATACATATATGAAATATAGCTGTAGAACCCTGATTCCAAAAGAGCTGCGATACTGCGTAAAGCTTAAAACGTGATAGACGACTCATCTTTTAAACCCTAACCCTGTAATTCTATACTCTAGACAAAGACAATAATAACTATCATAATAAGTTTTACATCTCACCTCACCGTTATTTGGATTCTCGTTGTCCTTATGAAGTCCTTTCCAGGAGTTTTAGAAGTTGGATTGGTTTTCTATGGTTCTCTCATTTTTGGTTGTATTTTTGGATCCTTCTTCGTATTTGTATGTCTGACTTATCAATCTGCCTGCTGCAGCGTCTTCATCATTGGGTTCTCACGTTGGCTCATCAATGGCAAACAGTTAACTGTCGTCTGGTAATCAATGTGTGGATTACAAACTATTGATACGGAAGGTACAATAGTTTGCTTGTGAGTCAATTCTATCTTCTTAAATTTTACGCAGTGTACAAACTTTCTTGGGATCAGGGTTTCAGTTTGGACAAAATGTGCCAGATCTCAAAATACATAGCCTGCATGTCAATGGATATAATCTCACGACATGACATGTTTCAGGTTTGCTTTGGATTGAGTGCACATTAGTTTGACCAATGGCAAAATCTTTTCACTGGGAAGGCCAGGCAGAGACCATCTGGAATACGATATGTCTTGTTCAATTGACAGCTATGTATGTGCCAAGATCATTTGTTGTGGGTGGTAGTTCAATAGGCACTAGGACTAGAAGAAATGCTTCCACGTGAGATCTCTCACAGTCTTTGCCGGCCTTGCCTTGACACTGCCCCAGTTGGTCAGTCTTATTGCACATTACTGCACATTTTTCATCAAAACACTCTGCGGTCTTGGTGACCCGCCCCTAAGCTCAGCCTCAGCCCAGAGCCTGCACAGCGCCACGCCCTTACCTTGCCAGAGTCAGGGCTCACATAGAGGTCAGAGCTGGACTGGACTGGACAGGGTGCCTGCCTGTCAAACAGGCGGTCCAATACCTCGATCTGCTGCGGCGAGAACAGCTCCCCTCTCATCTGCTTCCTGAGGAAGTCCCGCCCACTGTGGCCGTGCCCATTGGCCAGCGGTGACTCCTGCAAACCTGCACGGGGAGAGGAGGGGAGAGCGGAGAGGCGTCAGAAGGGTAAATGGAGGATATCTGACAGAGTGAAATGAGAGAGCAGAGAAGGTTTGGAGAAGGAGCTCTAGCAGGTGCTTGTTGGGATTGAAGGCCTGGGATGATAAAAATGCATCAGAGAGAGAAGTCAGAGTAAAGTATGGACTCAAATGAACCCCAGCGAGCTGATCCAGGTCTGAGCGACTTCACAGAACCTGGAGACTTCAGAGGGAGAGAGAGAGTGCTATACAAATGCAATCCATTACCAAACATACGTCGTCCCTCCTTCGTGATCTCTCAAAAGTACACTCTCTCCCCTCGTATATACACACACCGTCCCTCCTGCCATATCACCAATACACACACAGACACACAAATATATATTGCTGTGGTATCAGTATTAGACTGTGAGCTCTCGTATCCTGCAGTTATTGCAAGGGCTGAGGGACTGAACGAGACAATTATAAGAACTGTGAAGAGTCGCGGCCCACAAATGATTAGAAAGAGTGAACGAGAGAAAAAGATAAAGAGAAAAAGGGGATGAGGGTGAAAATCCCCCGCTATAGAGCCAATTCATCGCTCCGAACCGCTCCTGAGAGCCTATTTTAGTCCTGGGGGTCACTGTGTGTTTGGTGTGCGTGTGTGTGTGTGTGTGTGTGTGTGTGTGTGTGTGTGTGTGTGTGTGTGTGTGTGTGTGTGTGTGTGTGTGTGTGTGTGTGCGTGTGTGGATATGAGTCCAGTGGCAGGGGGAGTGATATGACAGACAGGTGGAGATGAGGAAGGGGCTTCGAATATATATATATTTTTCTTTTTTTTCCCATTTGGACTGAAAATAAAGATCCATTTGCAATAGCATGTGGTCCAAAAGGACAAAAAAAACAAAGAGAGAACAAATAAATAGAGAAAGAAAGAAAGGAAAATGGATAAAACCGTAAAACAGTGGGTATAAAACGGATAAGACAATGGGCGGATGGATAAATTAGTGATAATCTAGCTAGATTATCCAAACACTCTTTTAAAGGTAATTGTCAATAGTGATGCCTCCAAGTGCAACAGGACAGATCTGAGGAGCAAACAAACGGCTTAAATATTCAGTTGTTGCCATCATTATCATCCCTGTTTGGTTCATCTGGGCTTTGCTTTGGACTTGTGATCCTGCTGCATCCCCCACCTTAGCAAATAAATAAAAACCGAGCAGGAAAAAAACAAAAATCATGCCCTAAATGTTAGATGAGTGCACTCATCATCAATGCTTTTTGCAAGTGGTGTTTTCCCAGTTTCACTGGTGACTCATTGGAAAGTTTATACAGCGATAAATGGAGAATACATGGCGTGTTTTCAGTGCTTTCCTAAGGCTTATAGCAAAACCTGAAATCATGAGATGTATGTAGCTGCTACTAAGAATAACCTCACACACACACACACACACACACACACATACAGACACACAAAGCAGCACAATTCACAAAACCTCGCTGCAACTTTCAAGTACACAAAACCTGTTTCACCCACTTTCTTACAAACACACTGCTCGATCGTAATCTCTCTCTGTCTACCATAGTCACACACACACACACACACACACTCACACTCATATACAGATGCTGAGCAGTGTGAGTGTATGGTCCTGGTCTCTGGTGACAGACCAATCAGGGGGGAGATAAAGCCAGTATGATGCTTTAGCCTGGTAACCCACGGCGACCCGTTTAATCCCACTGGCCAGTCCCCATGATGGAATTCAATTGATCAATCATGTAGCTGTGATGGCACCATTTCAGCCAGCTTATTGCTTTCTGCTTTCTCTCTCTGTCACACACACACACACACACACACTCACACACACAAACACAAATACACACTGACAGACTGACCCACGCCGATCACAACGAGAGCTCCTACAAAGGCACAGAGAGGAACGGCGAAGAACGGAGAGTCCAGGACCTACTGTACTTACTGCATCAAGGACAAAGCTTTTATTTATGATAATCAATATTGTCCATTCATCTGTATGAATGTGTGTAGGTGCGTGCATGTGTGTGTGTCTCAGTCTGTGTGTGTGTGTGTGTGTGTGTGGGTGTGGGTGGGTAGCTTGATATCCGGCTGGTCTCATTGTATCCATGGATGGGTAAAGAAACTCATTGCCGTGACGGGTTAAATCCTATTCACTGTCGGATACACGCACTCACACCCACACACACACACACACACTCACACTCACAGACACACACACACACGCACACACACACTCACAGCTGCCTCTATCTCTGTGAGTCAGTCTCAGAAGGGAAGCGCTTCTCTTCCCTCTTTTTCAGAGCAGAACAAAACAAACAATGAGCCCTTATTGTTCTCTCCTTTCTGCCTTTTTCCTCTCTCTTCCGCCTTCTCTGTCTCTCTCTGTTCTGCACCCTCTCTCTCTCTCTCTCTCTCTCTCCTTGCTCTCTTTTTCCTCACCCTCTCTCTCCCTCTCTTTACATCACTCTGACTCGGCTTGCCATTGCCATTTATTCGACAACCCAGGAACAGTTGAATTATTAAATCCAAATACCTTTGAGAGTTGGATAGGTCGCCACCTGTTTGTGTGCATCAGTGCATGCTTTGTGAGCGTGTGTGTGTGTGTGTGTGTGTGCATGTGCCTGTCTCTCTGTTTTCTGTCTGTCTGTCTGTCTGTCTGCAGGGGGTAGGACACCACCAGTGTGCATCTTTTTGCACTTGACATAGATGACACAGATTATCATACTGATAGGACAGGGGTCGCACGTCTGACCTCGCCTGTGCATCTGTGTGTGTGTGTGTGTGTGTGTGTGTGTGTGTGTGTGTGTGTGTGTGTGTGTGTGTGTGTGTGTGTGTGTGCGTGTGTGTGAAAGTGAGAGAATGGGTGAAAAACAGAGCGATAGTCCCATCTAAACTCCAAAGATCAAAGTTTGGGGGGGGAGGGAGCCGCAGAGAGGAACTCAGGGTGAAGGGCGGAGCGCCCCTCCCTCCTCTCCTCCGTCCACCATCTTTTGCTCGCTCCCCAACGTCTTTTATCCGGTAAGCTGCTGCATGTCACAGTGGATGCACAAGGGGGTGAGAGGTCATCGTGGCATTCTGGGTAAATGCCTCCGACAATATTACCTCTGTGCGCAAAAGAGGCCGTTTAGCAGTCGCTGTATATGCTTTCACCTCAGGTGCACTGGACCCGAGGATGCTTTGCTTTACATCTCAACACCTGTCCTCATATCAGTGTCGGACACACACACATGCATAGAGAGGCATACACACACACACACAGCCTGTGTGTGTAAGAGAATAGGTTAAGATACAATAGTCCCCTTTTGGCCCCACAAGTCAAGTTCTTCCATTCACTCCTATTCATCTACATTTTGCCCCCAGTCACCCCCCACTTCCCCTCGCTTTGGCTGGGGGCACAGGTCACCACAGGGCTTTACCCCCACACACTCCTCCTGTCGACACACACACACACACATACACACTCATACTAAAACACATGCGACGAGCCCGCCTCCTTGTGTTCCCATCACTTGCACAGCTGCCATTTTATGCCCCTGAGCTACAAATGTTTTCTGCCACACGTCTGTCAGTGATATTTTATTTCCTTAATAAGTCGTTTCATCCTTTTTACCAGTGGCTTAATAACAAAACAAAAAGACACCTCTGGAGGCTGCTCATGGGAATCTCGCTCACAAATCACAAACCCTGGAGTTAAAAAAATGTTTCTCATCTTGTTGGATTCTTGACTCCGGTTTGTGTTTATTAGTAAACAGGTGCACTTTACCTAAAGCAAATTCCTTATGTGGGCGGATGTTTTTTAGCTTGTGATAGCTGAGACGCAGGTGGAAATCTGGAAAAAAGTTTTGCAGTAACTGCTTCATTCAAGTGTCTGTAAAGGTAATTCATTATGCACTTAAATGGAATGGGTGGCAGCAGATCTATACTATTGATGTACTCAAAGATGGACTTCTTCTGCAAAATGATATCAAAATGTCTGCAAAGGTCTGTGAGAAAACTAATGTGTTTCAACCCTCAGACTAATTTAGGGGGCTCCTAAGGTTGCAGCACAAAGTCGGTTATGCATAAAAGTCTCCAGAATTATTTCAAAAAGACAACACAAAGTTCTTATTTTCCATCGTTTTGCATGCAGATTACACCCTTTGGCCCCTAAAATTGGCAGGGAATTACCCCCCCCCCCTCCTGTTTTTATTTGGTGTCAATGCTTTTCTTCACACATGCCGATGCATGGTGTGAACCCAGACACCATGGTGCAGCGACACACGGCCTCGTCAATGCCTGTGCAACACAGTCAAACACATTCACATACACTGAGAAAGAGGTCTGAGACGACAAAGTCAACAAGACTGTGCTGTGAGATGTTGGCCTTGTGTGTGTGTGTGTGTGTGTGTGTGTGTGTGTGTGTGTGTGTGGGTGGGTGACTTGTATAAGTTTATGTCTTTTTCCCTTCTGTGTACAAATGTGCACCCTGACAAGCATATGGATGTAAGTGTATGTGTGTGTGTGTGTGTGTGTGTGAGAGAGAGAGAGAGAGCGAGGCTTGCATTGCCAGTGTATCTGTGTATGTGTTTGTCTGTCCATGTCAGTGCATGCTGTTCCTCCTGTCGCCCCTCGCTGTGTGTGTGTGTGTCATTATCCAGTGGGGGCTGCTCTAATGGAAGCTGTGATTAGCAGTGCTGTTAATTAGACCACAGAGCCAGCCGCGCAGACCTCTGCCACAGGAACGCCGCAGATAAAAACGTGACGACGAGCGACACGCACGCCGCTTTGTGGAGGCTTCATCTTAGACGTTTTTCTTTTTTTCTTTTCTTTTCTTTTTTTTCAAACACCAATTGTGAACCCGCCAGGTCCGGTGGTGGTGAGCAGACCGCACATGTAAGCACGCGGCCGTAGCACGTCATGCACATAAAGAACAAAGTGAGACAATAATGCTGCTAATTAGATTACAGAGCTTCGTCCGGACTCGACCGCAGAGTCGAGTGGACGCAGGCGCCGTGTGCTGTAAATAACTCACGGCGTCTCGTCAGCGTTGCACGGCTTCATCAGAAGAGAGGACGCCTCTGATGCGTTTTGACTTTTTGTAACTGGGGGAGCGCAGGTGTAACTAATGACATCAGCAACGGCTCCACTGCCGGCATCCACGTCGATGAAAGGCAGCAGGCACAACAACCAGAGCTCTGAAGCAAGAGGCACCTGAACAACACCGCCACGGCCGTGGCTAATGCTATTAGCTACACCTGTGCTTTTCCACACCACGGGCTGTCAGGAAAAGGTGAAGGGAACAATTCAGAGGTTTGGTTGGAAACGTTCCGACCCAGTTTTCCAAGTTTCGTCCTGGTTTTAGTGCTTTTTTTTTTTTCCCTCGTGAAACTTTCTGAATATTTGCATTAGAAAATGCAAATGGATGAATATTAGGAGGTGAGCACATTGAGATAAACAGCTGGTGGTGCTAATTAAAGCACTGCAGAAGAAGAGGGTACAATGAGATGACATAATTAAAGGAGCACCTGTCAAATGGAGGAACACAATGTTGGAATCGGCAGGAAAATATTGCATTTATGTTTGTTTCCTGAATTCATTTCGGAGGAATTTCACATTAATTGCGCCATGATTTAATTCGACTGCACTTTTGTTTTTAAGTTTTCCACATCGGCCAACTGTAAAAACACTTTTTGCAGCAATTTGACCATTTAATGAGTCACTGAAAGTTTGCAATTTTCTAATTATTCACTTTAGAAAATCACAATTGCTGATGAAAAACACTGTTCACTTAAGCTAAATAGGTGAACTTTTGTGCATGTGTGTGTGTGTGTGTGTGTGTGTGTGTGTGTGTGTGTGTGTGTGTGTGTGTGTGTGTGTGTGTGTTTGTGTCAGGTCTAAAGTCTTTGTGCTCTGCTGATGAGTAAGTGGGCTGTAACCGAGCGTAACAGTATGCTCAAGGTGCACCTGGGATTCATCCTGGAACCTGCTGGAATGTTTTGGAAATTTATCAGCAGTAGGAAAAGGATACCGTCGATGTGTGTGTGTGTATGTATGTGTGTGTCTGTGTGTGTGTGTGTGTGTGTGTGAAAGAGAGAGGAGCCACAAAGTAGCCCCCAGTGGCGTTCTGTCAACCCCCCTCGCTCCGACATCTGGTCCTGTCTCATTTACCGCAGGAGACTGTCTGTGTGATGGCTTTTTAATGCCACTGACACAGCCACATACACACCCACACGTACCTGCCCAACATATACATAAAGTGGAGTATGTGAGAAACCCCCTTATGGGGCTCCCAAGTACAGGCTCGTGCCTCTATTAACATACGTGCACCATCGATCCAGCATGACAGCATATATGATCAATAGTGCATGCATAAACTGGCTGTGCAGGTAGCTCTCCAGCGATGGAGTAAACAAACAGGAGCTTCTGAATGAAGATGTTTGTTGCAGAACTTGTGCACTGAACACACACACACACACATACTCACACACAAACATCCATCTATTTCTCGTCCTCCTGCGCTGAGGAGCTCTTCCCACCTGGGCTTTGCCTCAAAAGGTAACAGGGTAATGTATATGTAGACAGGCCATGACCGCCAAAAAAAAAAACTACAATGCAAACACCTAAACAAACAGCCCGAGGTTCACGCTTGTACATGTTATCTTCCGCTCACCTTCGTCCCTCTTCCTCTTGCCCACGTCCGCGGCTGAGCTGATACCCAGGATGCCGCTGATGGAGTACGAGGAGCCGGCCGAGTCGCTGGTCACAGCCGACACTTGTGTGGCAGCCACGGATGTCGCTGCGGACAGACCACACACACACAACAACACAGTCAGTGAGAACCGAGCAGAGGGATCACAAGGGAGGAAAGAGTAATCCTAGATTTTCTTTTTCCTGCACACAGTGCGGGGATCATACCATTATCTGTTCGAACCAAACCAAACAAGAAAGAAAATGTGAGATGTTTCAGAGTACAATGTTCAATTATTTAACAGTGCCTGTGAAAAAAAAAAGTACTGTAGCCCTAATGACCTACTCTGTGAGGTTTTCTAAGAAAGTACGTTGGGATTTTTCATTAAAGAAGTCTATGATGCATATGCAAAACTATTACTCATACTGCTATTAGTATTACTGTACATTACAGCACATTATTACTGTACAGTTGCACAATTGTGCATGTTAACTGTCTATTGTCGAACAATGAATAATGATCTGCATTCTTCAGATTAGCCAGGGATGACCATGCCATTACTGCATGTGGGTACTAGTACAAGTGAACTAAAATATTCAGCGTAACCAAATATTTCAGCTTAACATTAACATTCAGGGACACTGTTAGATTTCACATGTGACCAGAATCATTCACCCACACAAACTGATTTGTATCAAACACTCATGAATCCAATGCTACTCCTGTATATACGTGAGCCATCAACACACATTGCTGTCCATGACAGCTTCACAGTTGAGCCATCCTCTTTTTTTCCCCTCTCTCTCTAACTCAAAATAGATACACTTTAATATCTTCTGAAACTTTGCTCATCTGAACAGACCAAATTGAAGCTTGGAGACCAAAAAAAAAAAAAAGAAGGCCACAAAGGACCAGAGTCTGTCTGTGTTTTGCTCCTCGTGTCTCTCCCTCTAATCTTTCCCCCCCTGGAGGAGACAAGTTCCTCACTGGGAAACGTAGCGACATACTTGTCACCGCTTCAGTGAGACACACACACACACTTTCTGCAACCTCCCGACACGCACACACACACACACACACACACACACACACACACACACACTGAAACATAGAGTCACTGATTCCTCGGTCCCTTATCTGTGCCCCTGTAAGCGGACGTGGGGTTGAGTGACAGTATGGTATCCCGAGAGGGACAGAAAGGTGTGGAGACAGACATCCTAATCCTCTCTCCCAGCAGACCCCTCAAACACAGAAAGACAAGCCCGGATAGGGAATAAAAAGAAGAAGAAGAAGAAAAAAAAACAACCCCACAAAAAAAAAGGAAAACGATAAAGCAGGCGATCAAAGTCCCTTCCAGTCGTTACTCCTTCGCTAACGACGGGGAGAGTATAATGAATGCATATCCCTCCCTTTCCCATCACTTGATTTAGCACTTCAATTATCTGATTTTCCTTTCTCTTTCTTTCCACTCTTTTTTTTTATCAGGACGCAGCGCTTTTATTCAGCAAATCCAAATGTTCAATTTTCTGCCTGGGAGTGGGACCCATTTATCTGTGTAATCTGTAAGCGTGCAATGTGTGTGTGTGGGTGTGTGTGTGTGTGTGTGTGTCTGGGTGCATCTAGGTGTGTATGCGCATGGGCGTATGTATGTGTGTGTGTGTGTGAGTGCTGAATGTGTGTAAATGGCAGGAGTCAGGGAGCAGGGTGTGTGAAATTAATTTAGATTAATAGACAATGTGCGATTATGAAGATATGAGAGACACCGAAACACAATCCACTGCAGAGCAAAGTGAGGAGGAGATAAAGAGGGAGAGAGATAGGCGCTCATATTTATTTGCACTCTGAGATATTCATCGAATAAAAAGGAAATAATGTTTCAGTCATAGCTGTAACAGATACATCGCTTTGGTCTGTAACGTGATTACAAAAATGACAATTGAACAGTGAAACCGTGTTCATCTGATGTGGAGGAAGTCTTCTTTTAAAGGTTATTCGGCTCAAGATTTGACGTCATAATTCATTCAAGGTGATTCTTATCTAGAGACGTTGAGGATTTAGGAGTGGAGTAATTCATAATTACAGAATTATTACAGGATGGTTTCATGATCCGCTCCACTCACCCGGAGGTTGCTAGAAGAAAAGAAAACATGCCCAGAAGTCCTTCAAATGTGTCAAACGTGGACTTTTTGTGACCCCTGGAGAGTTGACTCTCATCGACTGGTACGTAGAAACTTATTTTAGGTCGTTTACCCTTTTTTAGGATTCTGGAATTTGTGCAGCCCTGTGTCAATGCACTTGAGTAGCATACCAGGGTTTTTTCACGAGTTTAGCCGACACACACACACACACACACACACACACACACACACACGCTAACCTGTAGTCAACCAAATGTAAATGTTCCTCTCAAACTTTAACTCTGAACTCTTCATTTTGCCACATCTTGATCAAAGCATTCAAGCCCCCTGGCACATGACACGTCACACCGTGTTTTCTCTGGAAGTCCACGTCCAGAATTTCAATAGGTCTGGGTTGTTCAACACACGGCGCACAGGCTCTGGCCCTGAGAGACTCACACACACACTCACACACACACCAAAAAAAACCCCAGCTACGCTGTAAAATTTGCTTTGACAGTTGGAAACAGGATTGGCTCGTCGCTGCAGACCTACCTAAGTTGTGAGCCGACACTGAGCCCGTTTGGCCCGGCGGCTGCTGAACCTTTGTCCGAATGATCCTGCAGGAGGAGAGAGGAGATATTAGAGGGAGTGAAGTGGTCGTTTGTGTGTTTGTGTACGTGTAGGTGTGTGTGTGTGTGTGTGTGTGTGTGTGTGTGTGAGAGAGAGAGAGAGATAGAGAGAGAGAAGGAAAGAGAGAGAGACAGAGAGAGGATGAGTGACAGAGAGAACATGACCATCGTGGGAGCCACTGTGCGTGTGTGTGTGTGTGTGTGTGTGTGTGTGTGTGTGTGTGTGTGTGTGTGTGTGTGTGTGTGTGTGTGTGTGTGTGTGTGTGTTTGAAGTGGCTCAGGCAGGCTGACATGGCAGAGGGGCCTCACACTTCCTGCTTGGCTGCTCATGCAAGCCCTTTTCTTCCTCTTTCTTTTCCCTTCCAACCCTTTTTCCTCTCCTCTCCTGTCCTCTCATTTCCTTTCCTTCCTCTCCCTTTCTTTCCTTTCCTTTTGTGTCTGCCTCTCTCCGTACACTCTCGCGCACCTTCCGTCCCTTTTGTCTGCCTCTTTTGCTCACTCCTTCTCTCTCTTATTTCGCTATCCCTCCCTCTCTCCTTGCCTCTATGCTCAGGGGGAAAGGCTTGTCATTGTACCACCGTGTTGAACCACTGAGCTGCAGCCACTTCATACATATGGAGACCGGGGCCTCATTGCCTTTCTCCTTTCCCCTCTTCACACACACACATACACACACACACATGCATGAAACACACAGTATTATATTGCTCTGCCTTCACCTGTTGCTATAAGTTGATAGTCAAACACATAACACACACACACACACGCATTAGGCAGTACCTGTTGATGGAGCTGACGCTGGGGACGCTGTCATTGTCGCACACTCTCTCGGCCAGGAGCCTGTCCCGGATCTCCCAGGCAAACATGGTGGGGTTTTGGCGTTTGTAATCTGCGATCTTGTCGACCACTTTGGGAGTAGCAACCTTTGGTTTGGATCCCCCGATCACCCCGGGGCGGATACTGCCTGTTTCATAGTACCTGGAGATGGAAAAAAACACAGCATGTGCTGTAAGTCATACAAGAGAAGAAGAAGAATTGAATCCAAGCTGAAGTCTCTATACTCTCTATACTCTATATTGCTCACAGTCCCTCAGGGTGCATCAATCATACCATATATTGATGATTTGGAATCTAAAAGATACAAGTACTATCAGTTTACAGTGTATATAGATCATCCGGTCTGACATTGACTTTTCTGGTCCTTTCTTATTTTTCTCAGATTTTTCTCCCACTTTCCCTTAAGTCATTGTTTGTGTCTGCCAATTGTGGAACTGGGCTCTGTTGTTTTTGAGCAAATGTCTCCAGCTTCGAGATCCGACGTGCTTGTGACTCCCGACAGCAGCAGGATGTGTGATCAACGCGGTGCTGATCCTCCTCAGCGCCCCCCCACCCCGGTTCCACCGCACGCATCACTGTTCCTGGACAACAGTGTGGCTCTACGGCACACATGAATGAAAGTACGCCTCTCTGTTATTCTGCTGGTTCACCCCTCCTTGTGACGATTTGAGGTGTCGTTCCGCTAAATCTCAACTCGCGGTCGCCCCAGCAGAGGTGTGACCTTCCTCGTACGCGGTCAGGATTTCTCTCCAAAAATCAGACCAAACGTCCCTCGGGCCTGTTCCCTCACCTTCATTCTGCTTTTGCATTTCATCTCGGTAAAGGATCGGTCTCTCCTCTTAGAAGATAGGGATGAGAGGGTTGTTCGTGTTCATTCTGGTCTATCGACATGATGCAAAAATCCCTAGCCGTGAATTTTGCCCGAGTCCAAAAACAAGCGAAGCTTTGCCAAAGAAGGAAATTTTGCACAAGGAACGTAAAAGCTTTGACTGATATCCTTTCGACTTGTCAATTTCCCAGACTGCTGAATCCTCGTATTTGCTCTGTTGAACATTGTAATGCGTGACTGGTGGGTTTATACCTGCAAGGAGTCGGTTCAAGGAGCATACGGACATGACAAGCGATTACAGAAACCCGTAAGTCGCTCAGTGTACACGGATAGAGATGGCGAGGGGGGCGCGAAACAAATAATGGAACAAATAACTCGGACCGCTTTGACCCCATCGCAAATACACTCTGGACCGGTCCCTGGTCCATCACAGAATACACCCCGCCTCATTCACTCTCACACTCACACCTAGGGACAATTTAAAGTCTCCAGCTGACCTAAACATGCATGTTTTAGGAGTGTGGTAGGAAACCAGAGTGCCTATAGAAAAACCCATGTAGACACAGGGAGAACATTTAAACTCCTTAATGTAGAAAGTGAGATCAATTAGATGGTGGCAGGAGCACAGAAATGACCACTAAGACATCTCACCATTAGATGATCCCCACATAGGGAGAAAACAACTTTCCAAATGATTCCAAAATATCACTATCATTACAATAACAATACCCCCGCAGTATGAGGCGCTCCCATCAGTAGGCTAATGCTGCCCTGGACTCAACTATGTGTGAAAGTGACCTGAACTCTTCGCTCTTCTCAGCGGGAGTTGGCAGATTAAATTCAGGTGTGATAAAAACCCCCTCGCAGTCATTAGAATAAACTGCGCAAAGCAGCGTCGGTGATGGCAGAAATATTTATGACGTCTGACTGGGGCTGCTTTTGTTTTTCATTTTCACATTGTGACACTGAGGTAAGGAGACGGTGCCACTGTCACACATACACACACACACACACACACACACACACACACACAGATTCAGGCGTTTCATGTCCACCATGGCTATTTCATGAATGTATTTGCATGCAGAAGGGGCATGGGGGCAGGGGGTGGGAGGACAGCAAATGTGCTACACAGCTTGCAGAAAAAAGGGGGGATGCTGCATGTGGATGCAAGCTGTCAGTCAGTCTTAAACCTGCTGCTCTTTCCCTGTCTCTCTCTCTCTCTCTCTGTCTGTCTCTCTCTCTCTCTCTCCCTCCACTGCTGTATAGTAGAGTAATCCCCTCCGCAAAGATGTGTGCTCCTGTAAATGTGCATTTCCTTGTTTTTCCTTTTGGTATCTGTATCTCTATGTGTGTGTGTGTGTGTGTGTGTGTCATGTGAGAGAGAGAGAGAGAGAGTGAGAAAGAGAGAGAGAGTGCATGTGTCAAAATGTGGGTGTGTTGCAGATTTTGGCTGTTCACAGCTGGACTATAAACACTGCTAAAAGGAAAAAAACAATCTATTTCCAAATGGAAAACTATTTAAATTATTCACAGCCGAATCATTGGTGAATAAACGAGCATGGTTATTGATATCCGCACAACGATGAGCCAGAACACACACACACACACACACGCACACACAGTCACACACACACAAACACAGAGTGGTAGAGTTGGTGTTTTTGTTCTGCTGGCACCAGAGAGAGACAGAGAGGAGAGGATAAAACAACCCTCCCTCCCTCCTTCCATCCCTCGATCCCCTCTCCTCCCCCCTCACGGTAACGCTTCAGTGAGTTGAACGGCCAGGACAGGGGAGAGAGAGAGCGAGGTAGAGAGAGAACGGCAGAGAGAGAGAGAGAGAGAGAGAGAGAGGGAGAGAGAGAGAGAGAAAGGGAGGCAGGGGAGAACAATGAGCAACACATTTTTTTGATATAGCTGAGGGTCGCTGTGGCTAATCCTTCCCCTCCGTCCCCTCAAATGGTCTCTCCGTCTCTCATTCGTTTTTTCTTCTCCCTGCACTCTTCTTCTTTAACACGCCTTTTCCCCTTTTGATTGTGTTCCTTGTTCTTGTCTTTCTCCCATTCTCCATCTCCCCCTGTTCCTTTTTTTTTTTTGGAGGGGGTGGGGGGTGCGAGGAGGGGTGCAGAAATATGGTGCCACTTTCATTTTGATGCTAATTCCAAAAAGTGATGAATCTTTTCCCTTTTGTCCCGCTTTCTTCTCTGGGGGACGGAACGAGCAGGGATTTACTCTTGAATTTTAGCTTTGAAAAAGGCAGAGAGAGGGAGAGAGGACAGAGAGAACAAAAAAAAGAGGGGGGGGGGCCTACAGAAATATTGAGAGGGGTCGGAGGAGAAATATAGGGTACAGTGAGCGGAGAAATAAGATGCAAGTAGAAAACGAAGGAGAGCAGTGGTGGAAAACGCAGCTCGTACGCTTTGTGAGGGAATGGAAGAAATGGCAGAACGGACGCGAACTGACTGTGACCTTACAGCTGCTGCCGTTTGACTCATGGTTCACCAGCGCTGAACCAGCTTTTCATTTCATTTCATCCAGATAACTAAAAAAAAAAAGGTGAGCCGTTTTATCTATGAATTACAGTGTCAAACCAGGACTTGCACCTGAGTCGACGGCCCCGTGCCGTGCCAGATCGCACATCCCTCACACTCCAGGGCGGGTGCAAAAAAGGTGTCTCAGCGCCCATCAAACCGTGAGATTTTTTTTTACCTGCCCAGTATCTTGCTGACACACCCGTGGCTGACTCGCAGCTGGCGTGAGATGTCGCAGGGCCGGACGCCTTGGTGGGCCAGCTCCACTATTCGCTGTCGCACCACGTCTGGGAGGGGCCTGCCGTTCACAAACACACCTCCGAGCTGGTTCACTCCGCCATGTCCTGCGAGGGAGAGGGTGGAAACAAGATGAAAAAAAGGGAGAAACAGCCGAGGAAGCAGGGGTACAGTTATTGAAATGTGAGTGAACCACACAGGCAGGGATGAGGTGAGAATTGGGGAAGACGACATCATTGATGAATTTATATTGACAGACAGTAAGAACTCTCACTTGTCCATAACATGAAGTATTGGTGATGCCTGGTTCGAACACCAGTCTCCCAGGGAGGTTTCTTACCACAGTGCTAAAAAATCTGTATTTTCAGCCCAACTGGAAGCTCTAAACTGCCCCTAGGTGTCACTGAGTGAGAGTGAATGGTGTGTGATGGACTGTGGTTTGACCTGTCAAGGGTATGTTTCCTACCTTCTCCCTATGTGTGTTAGAGTTTGGCATTAGCAGATCTACAATGCATGCAACTTCCCCCCTCCACCCCCACCCCTGTTGACCTCAAATGATCTCTAGATAGAGCCGGATCCGAGAACATGGCAGACCTAGCGCCTTCACATTCAACACCTTCGCATGTTGCCACTGCTCCATCCGAAGCACTTCAGGTCAAATCACCTTGTTAAAAGGCTGCTCAGGCAGCCGGTTATTGGCAATGTTTACACAGACATCACTTTTTCCAATCTCCAGCGTTGGATTAAAGCGTCACCGTTTTATCTTCCCGGCCCTGCCGCCTCGCTTGTCACGCTCGTGGGTTTCTGTTGTCTGTCGAAAGACAAAAGTCACCTGATCTCTGCTCACTAAGGCTTAAACAGAAACATCTGATTCCTCTGCCTCAGCAGTAATGGCACCAGTTGGACTGTTCCAAAGTGCAAACTTTGCCCATTTTAACCCAGGGCAGAGCGAGCTGAGATCTTAAGTAAATGAAGGGATTTCAATTAATTATTGACCAAGGCCTGGTCCCGGCTCCTCTCTGAGAGATACCACTAATATTCCCCCTGAGGGATGAAAGCATAAGCGGAAATGAATGAATGAGAAGAGCAGCATACAGGAGAGGAGCGTGGAGTGGTGTGAACCTTGTTAGAGGCAGTTTTAATCCTTTGCTCTCCCAATACTGTAAATATAAAATGGGAAATAACAGCTGCCAGAAAATGTGAGTATATTAGGCCAAAATGGGCAGCTTGACATGGAATATCTAGAATTAGATGGAAAACATCCCCTAATTAGATGTTTCCCAAAAATGCAAAGATGCATATCACAGCAGGCCCATCTTATTGACTCATTGGCATTTTTTTTTGCTTAAAATCTATCATCAGACCTGTTGCCAGGTAACTTTTTTGTGGGTCCAGTAATGGCCTCAGCTCTTGACGCCAGACCTGGAGCCCTTCCCACAATGCGCCAAAGACAAACTCATTACGCCCAGAGGTCTCCAAACCAGCTGCGCCGGGTCAGGAAGCGCTAAAGACGTGCTAACCACTGCTAACGCGGCCGAAAGCGGCGCCTGACTCGAGCACCGATGTCACCATTTAATACACCTCAGCAGATTACAGCTTAGAGCTAATTCACGCGTCTGGTCCCTCTGTGGGTCATAGCAGAAACGGAGGGGAAAGAACAGAGTTACAACGACGTATAAAGTCATACAAACAGGAACACAGCGATACTGTATACATTATATATCACCAAAGGCAGAGTACAAATCAAGCAGCTTTTTTTTTCCTACCACATAATCCACTGGTTTTTGTATTACCATAGTGATTACGTCTTTAGGGGAAACACACACAGACACACACACACGCACATGAACACACTAATCCTGGCTGTGGGGGTAATAGATTTTAAACACATTACCCCAGCAGGGATACCCCCTGAAACACAAAGCTGTCCCCCGAACCTGTCTGCCTGTCCTTTTCCTCTCCTCCATCAGCATAAAATAAAGCAGCACAGTCTCCTCCAGCTCACGTACAAACAGAGCCACATAAACACAGAAATGTGAAGTCTACGGAGTCCAAGCGAGCCATTTCCGAGCTGCTGATGGATGTGGACGGTCACTCTCTCTCTCTCTCTCTCCTCACTACTTTATTCTTTGAGATAGAAGAAACCTCATTATGCAGATGCCTGCTGCAGACAGCACAATTTGAAAAGCAATCGCTTCTTTACAAAAGACAGCAATATACAGACGGAGTCATTTTTTATGCAACGGCCACAGAAAAAAAGGGAAAATGCAGGGCCGCGCCGGAGCTCGCAGTCTAAATGGCATGAAATGGAACAACCGGCATGAACTTTCAAAGACAATATAATCACATCAGCCGCATCTGAGACATTTATCCTCAGACCTGTTCAATTAAAGGAGCAAGCCGCACCATTAAGGCATTTTTTTGTCACTTGTGTATGTTGTGGCATGGAAGAGACATGGGAGGGCAGCTCAGCTGAGTATCCTGAGGAACTGATCCCAGGTTGGTTTTGACTGCTACACATTCCAGAAACGCTGCTTTACAAGCCTTTCTTGTAATGGGGGCTTAAGGTCGAGCCCTATGTTCCCTTTTCCCCACATCACACACAAGTCTCCGGTCTTAATACGCAGTCAATCTCAAATCATTCTCCAACAAGGGAACATTATCTGCTTTTTTTTTCTTTTTTACATATTTCTTTACACCTTTATACGGTATCATTGCAACATACAGCGTATGTCGGAGTATCCTTAAGCAAGATGTGTCATCATCAGAGTGTGAACAGTTGAAACTAGGGGTTGAGCAGACCGTTGAAGTGTAGCCTCTGCCACCAGTGTGTCTGAATGGGAGTGAATGTGACTTAAGCCTGTGGCTTTAGTCATGAAGACCAGAAAAGTGTATCTCAGAGTGAAGAGGATCATCCACCGGGAACTGATAAGACCTAGCAGGTTCACCTCGGTGACCCGGCTCTGGGCCGTGCATCCAGGAGACTTCCTCTCCCCGAGTTTCTGCTGTTTGACACAGCATAACTCTCTATACGGGAAGATTCCTCTGCCTGCCAATGGTTTTTTGGGATGTAAAGGTAGGTGAGTGCACCCTGCTACAACTCCTGAACCTGAGCAACGTGCAAGGTCACATTGTGTCAAGGCAATTGTGTTTACAATGCACCAAAAATCATTATCTATACAGTAGCTTTAGGAGCTGGGAGGTGCTCAGCAGCTTCCTGTCATCATCATTATTATCAATATTACTATTTTTTTTAACTATTATTATAATTATTATTACCTGAGAGGCTGAGGGAACAACCTGCACAGCCCCATTCCCAGATATTCCCCCTCTCCTGCTGACCTACATGGACATTTCCAGGTCTTTCGCCTGCTCCCTGTGAACGTTTTGTACAGTTGTGTGGAGGCATTATTCCCTCTCTCCTGCCTTTGTTATTACACCCTGAGAGCTTTTGCTGAATAAAAAGCACAGTTTTGCGCCGGGTCGCTTATAGAAGCAGACGGTGCTTCGTCCTCCTTCACCACAGGTATCTGCAGAGAAGACCCCCCCCCCCTCTCCACCCACTCCCTCCAACCCAACACCACCCTCCCCCCCTCCTTTCCCCTCTTTCTCAGATAAGAGTAAATGAAATGGTTCCTTTCACCCTTCCTATCTGGGCCAGGGCATGAAATACGCCTTGCTTTGTAAAGAGATGGAGAGGAATGACTTGTGACCTACAAAAACCAGCAGATAACTATTTATTCACTTATCTGTGTATTTACTGTTGGCATTAGACGTTCAGGCTCTCACCATTCTTGGGGTTGGTTCTGGGGGATTATGCCTTTAAAAATGTATTCTCCGAGCCTATAAATACTGATAGGGACAGTAACTTAGACTTTCTATGGAGGCATTTGTTTATCAGCCGCCATATCCTAATTCTCTGAATAAGTGAAATAATTTTAAAGACTGTGCTGGGCTTTTTACACACCAGCTTCGGAATGAAGACGAGGGAGGGGCTGCAAGAGATTAAATCCTGCAGTTTTTGATCATTAAAAAACGGAAAGCGCCTTTTAAATTTGCCCTCCCTCCATCCTGGAAGGACAGATCCCGAAAGAAAATATATATATATATAAACCTCACAGCTGTGTGAGTTTAGAGATAGAGGTCCAGCAATTCATCACACTGACCAAACAAATTAACCACTTGCTCCCAGAAATTCAATCAACACCAGCCAGCTCAGGGAGGTTTTGTTGCAAATTAGATACAAAGATTTTTTTTTTGGCCAAATTAGGGCTCTTGGCTTTTCGGGGGTCCGTCTATGAAAAAAAAAAAAAGCTCCAGAGTCTCCAGAGGGAGGAGAGTTTGGCAGAGGCAGCGAGCTCCATTTTCATCTTGGAGACAGAGAGTCAGAGATGGGGACAGAGGCAGCCAGGGGAGCAGGGGTCATTATGCGTCCCTGTTGTATTTTATTTATTTGGCCTGTCTAGGAGCTGACTTAAGAGCCCAGCACCTCCTTAAATGTTTGATTGATTCACTGTTTCCGGGAGGAGAAAATACAGAGATAAAGCAGAATATATTCGAGCTCCCCCATCCAGAAAATAAGCTCCATTAGGCTCTCTGTCTCTCTCTTTCTGATACATTCCTCTCTCCATCTTCCTCTCTTTCCCTCTGTGCCCCTCTGTCTTTCTCTCTTTCTCTCTCTGTCCCTCTGTGTCTCTCTCTCATCTCACATCTGCCTCGTCACGGCCTGACGACTCAAAAATAAAGCACAGAAAAAAAAGAAAGAAATCGTAACAAAACGCCACCGGTTCTCTCTCTCTCAATCCCTCTTCCTCTCTCTCTCTCTCTCTCTCTCCCTCTCGCTCCTGATCTCACAAGGAAAAAAAAGACCAACAACAAGAAATTACTTTTGGCTGAAAACCCTGTTTGGAAACTTGCCCCCGAGAATACAGATGAAGCGAATTTCCTTGAGCAAACAGTGAAAAGATGTCTGAGATGTGCCCGCCAGGCGCTTTGGACGTTGAGCGTCATTTTCTTCTCGTGAAATGTTCAATAATTATTATTTTGTCAGCCTGTGACTTGACTAAAGAGTAAATAAACACACATTTTATATATATATATATATATATATATATATATATATATATATATATATATATATATATATATATATGTATGTATGTATGTATATACGATATTCGTTATCGTAAAGGAGTTAAAAATTAAAAATGTGTGTTTTCTTGGTGCAATGCGTATTTTCTGTCTGTTTTCCGGCTGATAGAATAAAAATATTTTCTTTCCTCCTGTCGCTTGTCAGTCACTAAATCTAGGTAGGCCTATAGGCCACAGCCTGCGTGGCCTGCTTAATATTCAGCATACCAGCATTACCATTACAATGCGTGATTATGAAATTCAGCTCATTATCATCACAATTACATGGTATGTATTATTTTAAAAAAAAAACACGTCACAGCTTTATATTGTTGTTTTTGCTGCATATGGTGTCAAAACACCCTCCCTAAAAAGTTTCGCTAAAGTTACGTATAGGTCTAGAATATGAGGGTGGAAACACATAATTAATGGTAACTGGGGGGGGGGAAACTACCCCATAAATCACATAAATCACTCATGAGTCATAAGAGTCGCTTCATCCCACCTCTCTTTACGTACAAACAGAGCCACGTTTGTCGCTTCATCCCACCTCTCTTTCTCTCTCTCTCTCTCTGTCTTTCTCTCTCTTTCTCAACCCCCCTCCTCCCTCTCCTCTCTCGCTCCCTCTTGACATTTTGGGGTGTAATCGTTTTAAAGCGTCTCCGGGCTCTGACATATATAACTTTAGCTCCGCTGTTACCGGCAGCACCGCGGATCATTGGCTTTGCTCAACCGGCGGGGAAGAGGAAACATGATTCGTTCTAGTGTTTTTTTTTTTTTTTTGTTTCGCGCGCGCGCGTGTGTGTGTGTGTGTGTGTGTGTGTGCGTGTGTGTGTGTGCGTGTGTGAACCTGCAGGATAACGCACCGTGGGAACCTTGGCCAGTCCCACAACACGGCAATAAAACAAGCCTTTAAATACAAAGCGGATATCAAACTATGACACGCCGAACTTCCCCTGCCCACAGAACCATTTATCAACACAGGAGAAATGTGCGATCCACTGCCGAGCCACTTCTCAGAGGGCTCTATTCATAGAGAAAAAAAATCATGTCAAATGTATTAATTAATAAAGACTGTTAAAAGTAGAGTTGAATAGTTGTTTATAAAGCAGAAGCTGTATTTGTGTCACATTTTAAATAAGAGAGGGTTATGTTTTGCGATTTCTTCCTCTATTAAAAACAAAAATGTAGATATAGGTATGCCGTTGTTGTTGTTTTGGGCAGCCTGTGAGATGAAGCCTTGTGTAGACGTGTCACTTTTGTCAGATGGAGTCAGTGTGAGGCGGGGGTGGAGTTGGAGGTGGAGGTGCTGGTGCTGGGAGGGGTGGGGTGGGGTGGGGGTGTTTGGGGAGAGAAAGTGAAAAAACAAAGCAGGGCCCGCCATGTCACGACTCAGTGAGCAAGTTGTGTCCCCTCCACCCTCCACCACACCATCCTCTCTCTCCACCTCCATCCACGCAGCGTGCATGGCCCTGCACAGCACCTAGGGGTGCACCCTGCGGGACCACGCAGCATCAGCCCACCACCCCATCCTCTCTCACTTTAACCTGGTTATATGTTGCAGTTTGTGGATCAGGTGCAGCTTTTAGTCATGCTTTGTTACACCAGTGCCACCAGTACCACCACACCACCACCATCACCCCTCATATCCAACGACCCTCGGGCCTGCGGAGCCCCGCACAATGTCCACAACAGCAACATCTGCAGTCTGCCGTAATATGATCATGGGAATGGGAATTATGTGAAATTAGATGACAAATAACAGTCTGTTTGCGTGTCTGTGCGTGTGTACGTATGTGTGTGTCCAAGCTCCGTTGAAATCCTGCATTTGAGTCCACTTCATCACCATATAATAATATATTAAAGCACATTTAGTTCAATATTAAAGCGTCACAAACGCTATAATAATTATTCCCATCGAGGTCTAAACACTTAAATTAGCTCGCTCCGGCAATGTTGACGTGCTCTCGTTGAGGAAAAACACCTCAGGGTTCACAGAGCAGGGCATTTATTTCTCAGTTTAGGAATTAGTTACAGCCAGGAATTAGTTTTGGTCTAAAATGAGGAAAGAGGGCTAAATGAGCAGGGAAGGAGTAACGGTGGGGGGGCTGTGTGAGGTCAGTGCAGCTGGATCATGCAGATGGACATTATAAAGTGAACTTACTGTGCATCGCAGCGAACGGGTCGTGCTTACAGTGAATCTCCATCAGGGCCAAGATACGAGGCGAGGGCTGCTCTAGACTCCGGACACCTCACCCACACCCCGCGGGGAACGGGACAAAAATAAAAACCAGGTCCCGGGAAAAGAAAAAAAAATCTTCTTAATTAAAAAAATTCTTATACGTGGATAAAATGTGTCAAGTTGTAATTCGCCTCAGAATGATTTAAAAATATAGATTTTAGGAAAATGTATTTTTTTTTAAAATCAGGCGCGAGGGAGGAAAAGAAATTGTAGTGGCAGAAAGAGTGGAGAGTCAGAGCCGGGCTCCCTCCTCATGGGGACGGGACAGAAGCACCGCACACCGTGTCCAGAACCAGAGGAGGGACGGGACAGCAGTCCAGCTCATCCCTCCAGGCCCAGGAAAACACAAAAAAAAACTTCACCCAAAAATAAAAAATAAACGCATCAAAACTAAGAAAACCTCCCTTTACCTGTGTCTGTTCCCCTTAAAACTGCGAGGCTCAACTTTCTCCTCGTCAGTCCGTATGAATTACTTCAAAAAAAATAATAATGATAATAAAATAATAAAACACAGTTCGGGAAATCGAAAATATTCTTTACAGATCCACGGTTATATATATTTATATATTGTTTTCTTCCAGGTGAAATGTGCAGCTCGGTAGTCTCCCATCAGCAGAAAGCGAGTGAGAGCGCACTCACATCTTGAAGTCTCGTATCCAACAAAAACAAAATAAGAAAAAGAGCGAGAAAAATGCAGGAGGTGTCGCAGCGCAGATGTGAGTGATGCTGATGCTGCGGATGTTAAGTCTTGTTATCCTGGTTGCTGCAGCTCTGGGTCACTCAGCTCTGGGTCACTCTTATGTCTCTATGATGACCGGGACGCACAGCGAGAGAGAAGAGAAGCGTGGGAAAAGAAAACGAGAACAGTCCTGTCCGCAATTCAAAACGGCACTTTTCTTCGATTTCAGCGTGGACGCACACATACATACACGCGCGCAGACATACACGCTCTCTCTCTCTCACACACACACACACGCGCAGGAGCTTCTTCAGGTGTGCAGAGAGAAGCTGCTCGCGCCCAGCGTCCACGGTGGCGCACGCGGCGTTTCAGGACCTGCTCTCGTGCGGACAGCGCTCGCGCTCCCAAACCCCTGGAACCCTAACCCACACGCGCCGGCCAGCTGCCCGTCACTCATAGCCGCTCCAGCCAATGGCAGAGCGAGCTGCGCTGCTACGTCACCGACGAGTCCGGATAGGATCGGGCGGGGGGTGCGCGCCGATTGGCCCGCGAGAATCCCGTGGGCCAATGACGCCCCCGCATGTATTGTCGCTCCGCCAATGAGGAGGCTCGCGGCGCAGCGACGCAGGGCTCGGGGAGTAGATGATCATATGTTTAATTTCAATTAAGCGAGTAAAAAACTTAATGCCTTTATACCCAATTTATTCATGTCAATATTAAATGGCTAATTAAGTGAGTATTACTAAAAATGAGGCTTAGTTGCAGCAAGGGTTTATAAATGAGGGAACTCAAACAGTAATTGTCCATCTTCCAGGGGAGAAAAATAGGTGAAAAAAAGGGGAAGAAAGATAATTCTTAACTGCAAAAAGTGCAGATTTTATGGGCACGCAGAATTTAGCTGATATTTCCTCCAATCCTCATCTGGGCCTACAGGAGTGAAGCCTGTCAAGTGTTATGAAAACAGTTCCCCTCCCTTTCAACACAATGTTATAAATCTTTAGCTTGAGGAAAACTGAAGAGAGAAAACATATGAAACATGCATTCCCACTCATTACCTAATTGATTGCGGATTCTTTCTTTTTTTCCCGTCCTTTTTTAATGAAATGCAATTGGCGAGCTCCGCGTTTACTCTCCAAACTGAACGAGAGAGAGGGATTCATTACATGTTCGTCCCACCTGATTTGAGAGGGCATATCTGAGCCTCGCCCCTGTAATATTAACCACACAAATAGCCTAAAGCATGAGCCAAATTAAAAAGTGTTATTTCCCCTTCTTCCTGTTTCTAGACATTTAATCATTTCAGCTGCACGTTGTTTATGCTGCACACATCACCCCTCAGATTGGACACATTTAGGGATGTGATTCCCCCTCAGAGTCGTTAAAGTATTTAATAACATTTAGGGAGCTGGTATAATGCAGCCACACTAATGGACAACAACAACAACGCCTCAATACCCTCACCACATTCTTCCAAGTTTGCAGCTTTATCCTCTACAGATTTACTGGCTTGATGTACCTCAAGGCAATGAATCTGATCCTGAAAAGGTCAATGTATGATATTATTGAGTTTATTTAATTTTCTTGCTTTGAAAATATTGGTTTCTAGCCTCCTGTCAAGACGTGCGCTTCTACCCAGACTAGTCAAGTGGTGTGTGCTCACTCAGTCATTAAAACAGACACGTGTCGTCGTTGTTTTTGCGTCTAAAGTGTTTTTTTCCCCCTCTACGTCCGACACTTCTTTTTGGGTCTGGATGCTTTACGGCATGAACCACGAGGGGGCGTTCAACCGAGGACGAGTAGGCCAGCAAGTGCACGCGCGTACACGTGCGTCTACACCAACGTAAATGGAGAACAAGCAGGAAGTCTACTGTCCACACTTGAACCTGAGTCTATTCTGTATGTCTCCCCAGCCTCTGTGTGTGTGTGTGCATGTGTGTGTGTTTGTGTGAGTGTGGGTGTGGGTGTGAGTGTGTGTAACCTACAACACTAAATATGGTTTCACGATTCTTCATTGATTCCACGTCCCCGTTGTTTTTAATCCACTGACAGTATAAAGTACAGCCTGAAACATTCACACTAATCCTCATTCATATTTCACATCTCTTTACTGAGTATGCATGAATAAGGAGGCTTCATACAAACCTGACAGACAGCAAATCACATCGATTTTTGTTGTTATTGTTTTGGGGTTTTTTTGTCTGAGTGTGTTTTTTTCCCCTTAGCCCCATCCACAATAGGCCTTAAAACAAATGGAGCATAACACAGTTAAGAAATGGAAACTTAGATATGTCAGACTTGGAGGATGCAGCGAAGACCAGGGCCTGAACGGATTCAGACAATGGGGACAGTGAAACGACCAAACGTCCTGCAAAATGGGCAATCCCTTGGCTTTTAGGATTTCTGTGATTCATAATATTTCATTTGTCGTACTGTTCTTCGCACTTCCAGATAATTACGCACGTATTACTGCACTGACAGTCAGTGTTTTGCTCCAAACAAGGACTCCAGAGCAAATCATTTTTCTTACATATATCTCATTGTTTTGTTTGTTTGTTTCACTCCTCTCCCTCTGCATGCAGCCCCAGCCTGTTTTTATTTATTTATTGAGATATGGACATGAGTGTTTTCTCTTTTTTTTGTTTCTCTCCCCCCCAAACAGAAAGCAAATTGCCGTCGTGCGCCCTTGTCTCTCCGATTTGCAAATTAAATACATAAGCAATTAAAAAAATCCAAACACAATCAATCATGTATACAAATTGTTGTTGCTTTAGGGTTGAAATTTTGGAGAAAACTTCCATCAGGGTGGGACGACTTTAATCCGGGGGTCCAAATCCATTACCATATTTCATTACCTTGGAAATGGGAGGATGGTGGGGAGGAGGAGGAGGAGGAAGACAGGGTGTGTGTATGTGTGTGCGTGCGTGTGTGTGTGTGTGTGTGTGTGTACTTTTTTAAACATTAGTCAGAATGTGGTTGACTTCTGATAATCATTTGGAGGCAAATTGGAGGCAATGCCGTCGTCTGAGTGTTCCCTCTTCCTTCCTCACCCTTCCTTCCCTCCATCCACCATGACAGCTCCGGCTTGTTTTGCTCTCTTTCTTTTTTTTCTATTTTGCGCCCGAGCCTCGAAACGAAAAAGCAATGAAAAATTAATAGCGCATGTTAACTCCACCAGCTCGTTTATTACACGCCCGCTGACTGTAAACATAATGAGAAAGCTCCCGTATCTCTCCTTAAGTTTTCATTTGCTTATAAAATATAAAAAGTCATCACTAATAAATAAAATATATGGACTGGAGAGTCAACTGTGTGTGCATATGCGGCGCCGCACCTTGCTCTGGTTGTGCTGGGCCACCTGAGGTCAAAACGCAGGCTATGCCATGTGAGGTCATCTCTCTTTCTTCCTCCCCTCCCTCCTCATCTCTATCCTCCATCTCTTTGACTCTATCGCAGTTTTTTCCTCTCCTTTTCCGCCTGTCCTAAGCTCTGCGCACACTCTTACGTCGAAAATTAGAAATTACATTCATATCTACGCGAACAAAAAAAAATGTGTAGTCGAGACACAACACCTTGTCTCCCGAAGAAGCTACGGTGTATTTTTGCGTCCTGTCCTTCAACTTTCAAATATGACTAATCATGTTAATATTCAAGTGTTTAAAACCGCGACAGATTCGTGATTTGAGCCATTTTTTTCTTTCCCTAAAATAATATTTCAACGTCAGAACCAACGCCCTTCTTTCGGTGCCAGACAGTGCCTGAAATGGCGGCCCCGGCTTTTCTTTTTTTTTTTGGAAACAGCGGCTTTTTCGCATTTTACGCACGGCCCCCTGCAGGGTGGAGAGGCCAGGGGTCTCATTTAGGCCCGTGTGCATCATGTTTTGCACCCCAAGCACGTATCTTAAAGTGAGAGGGGGCGCCGGCTGTTGTAGGTGTACAGGCCCAGCCTGCATGGGCCCTGGAAAGACTTGACTCAGGGGAGGGCCTCCTCTAAAACTCTGATTTCCTTCGTGGTTTAAAAAGAAAGGTTTTTGTATCCAATTGCTACAAATCCCTCTGCTGCGCTCGTTCATCAGGGGTAAGGCCCACTCCACAAAAGGCTGCAAAGGGGGCATTATTTGTCTCACAGACCTTGGCATTCACCGGTGACGGATTTCCGCACAAGGCCGGGCACAAGCTCGAGTATTTCTATTATGGGGCAGCATGTAAAACAGCACTAAAATGTGCTCGGCGCCTCCCCAAGTTAAAATGTCCCATAAACGAGGAGAGGCATCACTAAAAGCAGATTTTTCTTCATGGGGGTGGAGAGAAAAGCAGCATTTCCAGCTCCTTTCAGAGGGGGATCAGCTTCTTAATGACAAACGACGTTTTATCAATGCAGACGCAGCGGGCAGCAATATGAAATGATGTGATATCCATTGGGTGCCATAACAAGGTCGATGGGCTGATCCATTGCTGTACCAGACCCCGCTGGTTTATGAATAGGCCTATAGGAGATGAACCTGTTGAATAACCTGATGGAGACACGCGGAACAGTATCACAGCCCTCTGAGGTATTTTACAGTGGGCACAACAGGAAACTCCAGATTTCGTTAAAATGTTGAAGTCAACTGAGCTGCCTAACTACACAATATGCACAAGAACACACTCTTCAAAAATATTTACTTATCCACAGTGTTTGAAGGTATCAAGGTGTGCGGATGAACACGTGGAGCTGACGCAAACCGGCCCCAAAGTCAGACCCCCCAAAACTTCTAAAATTAAATAAATCCATAATTTGCAACGTAATCCAGTTTATAAAAATGTAAATCCCGAAGAGCAACAAGTAGAAGCATCCTGCCGTCCTAACTTCAAAAAGTTTAACCAACAAAGAAAAAGTCACAACTTCGAAAAGAAACATCACAGGCGACATCAGAAAACGTCCAAGTGTCACGTTTGACATTCATAGAAACTTTGTAAAAACTTATCTGGACAGACAATAACTCACATTTCCGTCAACAGTTCATAATTAGAAGTGCATTGCGCATTTGTTCATAGCCAACCTCTGAAAGAAAGATAGACAGAGAGAAAGTTGCTTGAAAGCAAAGTTGAGCCCTTTGTGAGAGGAAAAGTGACCCTACCTGCTCTCCCCAGCCGCAGCGCCGGACTCTTGGGCCCCTGGTCCATGTTAGTCCGTTAGAGCAGGGGGGCGATGGAGGGAGGAAAAAAAAGGGAAAAAGAACAAAAACTTTTTTTAGTGTCCCCCTCTCCCTCTCTCCTCCTCCTCCTCCTCCCTCACTCCTTGGCAACTGTTTTCTTCTCTCTCTCTCTCTCTCTCCTCCTCTCTCTCTCTCTTTTGCCCCCCCCCTCTTCTATCTCTCTCTGTCCTACAGTACTTTTGGGGCGAGTTGTAGGTTAAAATAATTCGACCCTTCCGCTCCCTCTTGCACTCCCTGCAAGTGCTCAGTCAGCTGCAACTAAACGCTTTAGGTGGAAAAAAGGCTTCGGGGGGAAGCGTGAAATGATCACGCCGAGTAAAAGAGCCGCTCTCTCAATGTGCGCTCATGTCCTGTTCCCCCCCTTTTTTGCCTTGTGCACGCGCACAAATGCAAAGCGCGCGCACGAGCGCCGACACACACATGCACGAAAACAACACGCAACCTCCACTATACCCCCACAGGACCCGGCTGCCACCCCACCCTCCCTCTCTCCTCTCTCGCATCTGTTACCAAGTTCCACTTTACTAAACTTCCCACCCTTCTCAACAACCCCCCCAGCCCACCCCACCTCCTCCCTGCACCCTACACACTTTCCACACACTCTTGTTCATGTGCGTAAAACAGATTTAAGGAGAAAGCTGATCGCAGTGTGCGTTTATTTCAAGCGGCCTCTTACAAACTTCCTCAGATAGTTTCTACAAGCTTCTCTCGCTCTCCGCTGGTTTGCACCTGTTACGCAGGACGCCCTTTACGCATCTTACGCACGCTCCGTCTGGCACACTCCTCCTTGACTGCACACACTCATAGTGATACTCACCGCTGTGAGCAAGTTCGTTATTCTTTTCATTCATTCATTTCCTCTGTAACATGCTTGCATCCACCACACTGCCATTCACTTTGGGTTTGTGGGCTGTTGATTCTTTTTTTACATTTAGTCATTTGGTCTTTTTCTCCAAGGCGACTTAGGCACAAAAACGTCCAAGATTAAACAATGTAGTCAGTGAACACTCTTCATTCTCCGAATGAAAGTGCGGTTTCGTTTAAGAAAAGGGTAAGGAGGAGGAAGTATAAGGGCAAGTTGAGTATCTGGAGAGGATGGAGAGTCACATGCTCGATATATAAATAACTTTAGAACCTGCCTGTTTCCACCAGTACCAACCAAAACAAAATAAAACAAAGAAAAAAAACTATAAACATCGCCGAAATGTAAGCCCTCAACTGAACATTTTCTCTCATTCTAAAAGAAAAAGGACCTAACGTGGCCTGACTCGTCTTAAAAGCTGTTTGTAGGGGAAAAACTGTCTGGGTGCGACTGTCACTCAGCGTGAGCCTCAAATAAGTTGGTGAACCAGAAAAAAATGTTTTATTAGCGGGTTCAGCCTTTCAAAATGGCCCCCACAGCGGTTGAGAATACGTGAGAAGATTGAGTAGGTGAAATGTAGGTGCAGGTGGGTCCAGGTGAACACACTCGGAGGCTCCGGTCTGAGCAGAGTAGAGGCACTGAGGCTCCTCGACCCTCCCTCTCCCCTCGGGAGAGGCCGGGACTCCTCCACCTCCACCTCGGCGCAGACAGCCTCGGGTCTCTGGGTTCACTCACACTATTGAGTGCGGAACAAAGCACGCGACAGCGAGCCATTTTGCTCTGCTTGTCGCCTCGCGCTCAGACACTCCGACCCTGACCTCCGGCTCGCGCCCCTCAGCCCGCGACGTCACCATGCATCCTGATGTTTCTGGGCCGATGGCGAGGCACGCACGAGGAGGTCCAGGTGTGACCGTCACGCGGCGATAAATCAATTGCCATGTCCAGAGAGGAAATAAAATAATTTATGCTTGAACTTAGAGCACCTAATATCGTTTATAGGTCAAACAGAGGCGTGTTGCCACGGGTAAAATGTGTAACAGCAAGGACAAAATACAGTCTGCCTAGTGTCTACAACCCACTGAGGACATGTTATTTTTCTCTGCAGTTCTGTTAAGACAGATATTGCTCATTCTTATGCTTTGCAGGCACCAAAAAGTTCCCTGGATATAAGAAGACAGTTTTATTTTGAATGGAGTGCAGAAAGGGTAAAGGAGACATAAAAATGAGAAAAGTGAAAATTTGAGGGAGGTTTGGGAACGAGGGCCTTGTGGAATTGAGCTTCACTTCATGCACAATTTTCAGTGTATTGTATCAATATCAATATTTGTCATTGTCCTTACTAAATAAATAAAACTAAAGTAAAATGCAGAAAAAAACACAATAGTAATACCTTTTATATATTTTATAGTGCTTCTTTCAATATTATTATTTTATCATTATTGGAAGGTTTTCTTTTTGAGATAAATGTATTTTACAAAGTGATATAATATAATAAATATATATATATTATACCAAACAACAATTGGTATGCAACAAGCCTGGCAAAAAAACCAAAAACAAAACAACAATATATTTTAAACATTTTCTGTGATATCCTTCCGTTTGCTTCCCCTCCTCCTAGAATTCGCCATAGTTCAGATATTAATCATCACTTGTTTGTTTTTCACCCTCCTGCTAATTAATGTAATTAATATGAGGGTGAGTCGTTGGATCGGTGACCCGAGCTCTGACCGAGCGGAACCGGAAAGAATCGCATTAAACTGCGAGAGGGAAGAACTAAAGGGACGATTAGAACAATGAGTAAACACGTAAACACAGGAGGAGATGCTCGGTGTCTCTCTGGGACCTCTGGCTTTCAGCAGACCGTTTCAATGTGCTGTAAACTGCAGGCAGAGACGCTTCTGAGGGCTTTAGATCAATGTATGTGAGGCTTTAGACACAATGATGTGTTAATGTGTTAATGAGGAACCATATTTGCATAAAAAGTCCTCCAGGCCTGCATCAGAAAAAAAACACAGAAACAGTAAAAGTCCCTTTAAATATTCCCTTATTAATAATAAAATGTTTTTAAATGATCAAAAGGGTTAGAGTTAGGCACTCAGGCATACTGGCCTATTAAATTATTCCATTGTTAAATGTCTGTTGGACTAATATACTTGGATTAATATACTTTGTTGGAGCAATATTGTATCAGCAGTGAACTAAACTCAAAATATCATACATTAAAAATGTTATGAATGTCCTAACATCAGCTCATTGTGTTCATGTCTTCGGACAGAAGTATTTATGCCATACGACTAGATAAGAGTGGATGAATAGAGTCAAAGTAACTCAAAATTGTATGTAACTATGAAGTTTCATTATAAAAGAGGAGTAGGGTATTAGTGTGCATTTTGCACTTATCATTCAAATAGTATTGCCAAGTTTATTTTTGGAACACTTTTCTGAATGATGATAAATTAATTTTTTTGTCACCTTCTTATTGTCACAGTTCAGCCCCGTTTTCCTGCTTCTTAAACGTGAAGACTGAGAATCTGTGTTGCCCTTAAACCACAAAAGTCTTCAATTCAACTGGCAGTTTTTAAGATCTCCAGACTCCCCGCTGTTCTTGCTCTCCTCTTAAAAGCCCTCCTGTCAATGCTGCGTCCACTCTCTACTACTATAAATTCTGGTATATTGTGCACCACCGTGTTGAAACGTGGCATTTGAATAAATCTTTACTTCCCATCTTTCCAACAGGGCCAGAATCAAGATTTTAAAGCTTACACTTGAGGCATCTCATGCATGGCTACAACAGCGCTCCTTTGGGTATGTCATAATACCACTTTTGATCCAACTGTGTCTCACATTTCTGGACACGAAAGGCAGAGAAACCTCAACTAAAACACAGATAACAACTTGCCTCTGGTGCTCATGTTTTCCTCCCCTCCTTGCTAAAACGCAGCCGGAGCTGTGCACCGCAGTGCTGACTGAGCTTACCTCCAGATCCCTGGGATTTAATGCAGAGTGGCACTTCACTATGGCGACACGAGGTTCCCCTTTCTGCAGCCGTGGTGCCGGGCTGCTGCCGGGACTATAGAGGCTGGAGAGGGGGCTTAAGGGCTGCAGGGCGGATTGAGCAGTGGGACACATTATTTGTCCATGAAACATTATGTGACACAACATGACACCAGGCCATTTGTGTGTAAAGGTAAACATTTCAGCGTGACGATGGGACAAGAGCGGACAAGGCTCCTGTCAATGTGGTTTTTATAGCCGGAGCAGAGAAAGAGGTGCTCGGCATCGTGTGGCAATGGAGTGTGTATGTGGCACCTTTTGAATGTGTGTGTGTGTGTGTGTGTAGAGCTTCTGTTCACAAATTTAATCCCCACAGACACAAGTCACTTGGTCCGGTTTGAAAAGGTGTTGCAGGCTTGTTCTCTTGTTCTAGTCTTTTCCTGCTGAAAGCACTGACAGACTGTTGATCACACAGGAAGTGGTACTTAGAGTGTGTGTGGGTGAAAAGTGTATCAGACACTCTCAGTGGGCGGCCAAAACCCCAAATTTTAAGTAGCTGCCCAAAAACTACAACTGTTTTCAACTGTGTTAACTTTTCAGCAGTATCAGAGATAAAGAAAGAAAGCTTTCATTGCATGTATACATGCATGCACACCCTCACTCGTACATGTACTCAAATATTCAATTTATAAGCAATAATAAATAGTAGAGACATATAAGATGCAGTAGCATAAATAGGGTGCTAATAAACAGTGTTGGGCATTGTTTTCACTGTAGCTGCACAAGTGAAAGGCATTGAGTCCTTGCAAGTGGACACAGCTTTAATGTGCATGTGAACGAAGAGCGGTCAAATCAAAAGGATCACACTCGTTTATTAATTTATTTTCCTCATTTGCTGCAGGGGTCGGGCTGGGCAGCGATGTACACCGTCAGACATCATGACCTTTGTAACTCTAGAATTGCAAATGAACGAGCGGGGCCATTAGATGGAAATATTGGATATCTATAGGATTTACTCAGGTGTGAGATGTGCCGTGATTTGTATTTAATAATTCTGCATCAGAGAGAGTAACCAGATATATCTGACTACTTTATCCACCGACGGCCTCTTATTGACTGTTCAGATGTTACACGGTGTGTCAACATTTTGATCCAAATTTTAAACATGTGCCACACCCACGATGAGGCATTTTTTAATGGTCTGAATTATTCACTATTTTACAATCTCACACACCCAATTATTTGTCCGTCTCACCGACCTCAGCTTCTTCTTGGGGTCCCCGGAGAGGGCCAAACATGCAGGCTGGGAACCTCGGGTCTAAGACAATAACCATGTCCACGCAGTATTGTACTATACATATATATATGTACAACATTTCACAAAATCCTGGAAAAAAAGAGAAAATAGCAGCATGTGAATCTTATTGCTTTTCCAGCAGCCACTGAAAAGACTGAGGCCAGGCCGTGTTACCTAGAACGTGTCCGTAGCTTCATTTAGGTTTCGGTGTGGCATAGAAATCAAATACATATTCTGTTACATGGCCCAGAATTTTAGGATTTGGTCCCGGTGACAAGTCGCGATTCCCCTCAGGGTGTGTTTTATCACTTGTTTCTTGCTGCATGTGAGCCGTGCCGCTGATTACTACATGCTCTACTTGGCATATTAACTCTAGAATTTACTGAAATCCTCTAATACACCACTTGGCTCTCTAGCCCGCAAAACAGTTTGATCTGTTATTTAATAGAAATTTAACCTCTATGTTAAGAAAAGATTTGACTTTGACGGAGGCGATACGACGGAGTGTGTGTGTGTGTGCGGCAGTCGCAGACACACACCGTGGATGATCTTTCATCCCCACAAAAACGCTGTACATCCGGCGACTCCGGCAAAGAGGGCCCCATATGGGTGATGCATGGGAGCCATTTTTGTTCAGAAGCGCTGATCCAGGGCGAGTCAGGGTTTTTTCTTTTTTTTTTTTTTTAAAAGGAGGGAATTCCTCTTGCCTGGCTGCTTTGATACGAGCCGGCTGGCTGTATTTACATACATACAGTGGCAAGGAAGCCTGCACCAGGCGGCAGAAAAGGAAGCACATTTGTTTTCAACAGAAGTGAAACGAGCTGATGCAACCAGCTACGGTTGGGGTTGTCGTGCGCAGGTGCTCGAGGCTCCGTGCCTCTTTCGGTTGACCGTCACGTTGTTTCCACGGCTATGGAAATGTACGTGACGTGTTCCTTGAAAATCTGACTAACAAACCAAAACCGACAATACTAAGACCGCGATCACAGGACACAAGGAAAAACTGCAACTGAGAGGTCAAATCTTAGAATCTAATAATAATCAAAGGAGTAATTTTCTGATGCTCAATGGGCAGATTAATTGACTCATTCTTGCAGCTGAACTATTTTCCTAAACAACTGTACAGGGGACAACATATTTGTTGTTTCTGAAGATGCTCTGCGTGTCACAATTTACCCCCCCCCCCAAAAAAAGGTAATGCATTGCATTGACCTGATCTACAGGTTCTGTAAAAACCTCCTCTGTGTTTCATCAAACCTAAATCAACTAAATCAAAGTAATAGCAGAGCCGAGGACACAGTTGAGACATTTTTTGTGTCCAGACTGCAGCGCCTCTGCACACAAATGACCATCGGTTGCAGGATATTGCGGTGGCTGACGAGAATCCGGACTTGATTGAACCACTCCATCGACTGTGCTGGCCGCAGCACCTTGCGCCAAATGAAAGTAGACGCCACCATGGCACATACAAACAGCATCAAATGAGAGCAATGACATGCTTCTTTTAACTCCCTCCCCTCAATAAAGACCATTCATCAGGCAGAACCATCCCTCAGGAATGTGTGATTGGAAATCGGAGGACTTTAAATCCCTGTCCCGGACTCTCCATCCGTCTTCAACACGCCAGTGGTCTGGACACTCTGAGATGAACTGCTGAACCAGATGCCTCCATTCAGCTGGTCCCATCTACCTTTTTTAAAATAATAATAGTAAATGCCGTAAAATGCATGGAACCCAAAATCAGGCAGCCACATCACAATTTCACTGAGGCAGTGAGGCATCCCGAACCTGCATCCAATTTGGAGAGATATGGGGAGTGGAGAGGCACGGGGCCCCCATATGCACTTCCCAAAAACAAAACAGATGCAGGATATTAAATGTGAGTGTGTGTGTGTGTGTATGTGTGTCAGATGTATACATAGGCTAAAAGAGGCGATAGTGTTGAGACATGTGGTGCAGCATAACCTTTGGAAGGAAACAATCCAACTCTGTGATGGCCTTTCCTGTGTTGACACGCATGGAGAAACCTCCAGCATCAGATGGCATTCACCCTCTGATTCCCTATCAAAACGCCATTCGCTCTCTATCATTACGGTGGCAATGCCTATAGTTGGATATACAGAGTTCATAATTATTCTCATGATATGGAATGGAGTGAAAGATGGATGTTAATGTTTCCCAGTCTGCTCGAGAACCAGGTTGGCACAATTTTGCTGTATTCTACGTGTTATAAATATGACTGATGGCGATAGCCAGTCTGTTGAATTACATTTACATATAGATTTACATTCCCATCAACATGTAATAATAGCACAGGCCTGAAGGTCCATACTACTCACTCAGACATGCATTCATACAGCCGGCATGCGCATGCACATATTCTAAGATTCCATAGCTAATATTTGTGCCTTATTGAGGAAGGTGAATATACGTCCCCGCTTCCATCAGTCACTGTGGTGGAAAACAGTGGAAGGCTTGGCAGGATCTTTTGTCTGCAGCAAGAGAGATATGATGCTTCAAAAAATGGCCCAGTTTACAATTCTGCGTCAACTTCAATAATGAGATTTTCCAATCAGAGCACACGTTTTACAAGAATGTAGTCGGGGTATTCTCTGAGTACACAGACAGTGTGAAACCTTAAACTGCCAGGATTTTGCATAACAATTGAGTTCAACCATAACTGTGATTCAGATCCCATATTTATTCTTGTTCCTCTTTATTCTTTTTGGGCATTTCAGTAGATCCAGGGAGCTGACAGGAGGTTTGTGTGTATGTGTGTGGGATGCAATTGACAGGCAAGAACCCTGATTGGACTTGAATCTTCGAAGTTTGATTTTTAAAATTTTTTTCAATGGATTTTGTTCAGTTCAGGTTGGTTTGGATCTCCATATCTGTTAGATTATCTGTTTTAATTTTGCACCACAGATTCTCTAAATCCTCCCCATGACCTTATACATTTATTTGACAATGCCACAAAAGATGGTCACCTCTAGTCTGGGAAAGAGGGCCAATGTGAATCTTCTTTCAAAAAATATAGCTGTAATTTATCATTTTGAAATTGTAAAGTTTGTATTGCACCAACATGATGTCCTCCTTTAAAGGACCACAATGTCAATCAAAGACCTACAACACAATTAGATCCATGAGTAATGCACACATGGTCGAGTGATGCAACAATTCTGAAAAAAAAATGGCTCAGACTTTGTGGAATTTAGATATATGGCATTAAAAAACGATTTGCCTTTTTGTATGTTCTATACTTAAATCTCCATGAGGTTAGAAACCAAAATATCTTTATAAGTAATTTAGGCAACTAAAAATCTTAACTCTCCTCAGTCCTCATGACTGTGGATTTGTAAAATCCAGACAACCGGCTTTTCAAGCTTGAGTGATTGAATTTACTGAAACCTACAAAAAAAATCCCCCAGCCCAGAAATTTTAAAGAAATAACCTCTTACTCAGTTGGATTTTCCTGTTATCTCCTGCCGCTCACATACTCTCGCTCTCAGTGGCGGTCTTCGGAGCACGCAGTGAAAGGTTACAGTCGGCCAACCGGTTTTTCCCTCCAACAAACCCGGAAGTTGTTTCCCTGTCGCCCCGTGGCTGGAGCCGGGCTGCAGCTCTGAATCATCCTGTAACCTCTGATCTGTACCATAAAGGTGAGTTCACACTGTCTCACAATACATTTTAAACACATACGCACTCGTCGTTAAGTGGTCACGCACATGTCTACTGTATTTCAGGCCAGTTTGATGGTCGAATGCCTCATTATTTACATCCGAGCGGCTGCTGTGCTGCCTGTAAACACGTGGACAGACAGACAGCAGTGACTCTTGCTAACCGGGAACTGTCGACCTGTGTGGATAGCCAGAGGTAGTCCGCGGTCAGCGACTGTTAATATGAGCGTTTCTGTGTTTGGGCTGCAGATAAACGTGAAGAAATGCAGGATTAGCTTCCCCCAGAGCTAACACGTGTTACAGGCGTTTTGCTATATTGTTAGCATCTAGCTGCAGCAGGCTAACCAGTCACTGGTAATGTGCACTATTTCAAATATGGGTACTTGTCAGTATAGTGTAGTGGAGTCAGTCATGGATTGTGTGTGTGTTTCTCTTCAACAACTACTAACACCATGGCAACCCAGCATCCTTACATGAGTGAACCGTTGCATGCATTTACCAACAAGAATGTAAATAAAATATACCAGAAAAGAAATTAAAAGGTCGTTTTAAACTATAGATATTCAGATCTGTATTGAGCAGTTAAGGTATAAGAAATAATATAAACTAGATATACTGCTGTCACCCCTCGGGAGGTGTTTATTGGTTTCTGGTCTGTTTGGGTGAATTTTGCAGGTGTCCAAGTTTCCTCCCACATTCCCAAAACTGGCATGTTTAGGTCAAATGGTGACTCTTAATTGCCTTTAGGTGTGAGTCTGTGAATGAATGTTATGTGTGTTATGATAGACTGATAGACTGGTAAGATGATGGATGGATTATATCATATGTAATAAGAGTATGTGGTCTTTTCTGCATTGACTTGCAATGTAGTTAATGTATGTATGCTGTTGGTTAGTCTGTAACCGTATGTTTTTAGAGGATAGATCAAATGAGCTTGAGCTTCACATAGATATCCATCTGTCAACTATGATAATGGTCCTTTAAAGGTGGAATATGCAGAATGAGCCTCTATAGCCATCCCATGTCTTGAGATCATAGTTGCAATAAGTAACATTAATTGTTTCAACTATCAGTTGGACCGAGGGTCTTTTTTGTAGAGTTTGTATGTTTTCCCTATGTCTGGGTAGGTTTTCTCCAGGTACTCCTGGCTCCTCCCACAGTGAAAATCATGCATGTTTAGGTTGGTTGGAGATTAGAAAATTGAGAATGAATGGTGTTTATATGTGTGCATGTCCAGCCTTGGACTTGTAACCTGTCCAGTGTCTATTCCTCTCCTTGGCCCCATGTTTGCTGGAGGTAGTCTAAAGCAGACACCTGCAACAATGTGGGTGACATAATGGATGGGTAGACTTTCACCTCCATGTTGTCTGGAGGTATAATGTCAGTTTCTAATGGCAGTGAAACGTATTAGACGTTTTTACTGGTTGTGCTGTACTGTCGCATTTCTATCTGATGTTCCGTCTGTGTCTTTCGCCTCGATTGAACAAAAGACAAATCCAACCACTTACTCCCTGTTTCAGTTGAATCAGAAATGTCAGCTCATTTCCGTTTATTCTTGACCTCGTGGATTTGGGGATGTGACCTCCAGACCACAGAATGTGATATTGCTCATACAGGAAACCAAAATTGCCAGTTGTGGTAACGCTCAGTCAGTGACTGCACATGACACTTGAAAAAAATGAACTGTGGCCGTAATCTGTGTATGACTGGACAACTGCAGTGTTACCCCGACTCAAACTTCAGACTGAAACATCCAGATGATGCAGTTGGTGACCGAATTTCTCAGGCATGTAAACACACCTTAATCTGACTGAAACTGGACAAAACGTGCGCATGTGCCCCAACGTCCACAATGGGGGTTTGACCCTAGAATAAAAACATCCCAAAAAAAGCCAGTCACAGACGAAGAAATAGAAGGATGGCAGTCGCAGGAGAACAGCTAGAGCAGCAACATGGCAGAGGCTCACAGTGACATCCTCTCCTGGAGAGAAAATGGCTTGCTAATGTACCTGAAGGAGCTGCATATTTTAAAATACACGGACGAGATGTCCTGGAAAGGGGTGTGTATTAAAATACTGAAACAAGGGATATCGTCACAGAGGCAGACTCTTGTCAACTGATTTTTTTTTTCCATGTCAACTGGGACAAGTATAGACCTACAATGAGACATAGCTGTGCACGTAAACATACGGACTGTAACAATACATGTATCCATTCATACATCTAACCTTCAGGACAAGCTAGTCATACCCAAACTGTCACTCTGGCATGCTGGTAGAGGTTCCATGAATGTGATTTGGGCTCCTCTGGACTACACCCCCGACTGTGGATTAATCAGATGCAACCGGGGGTAACAGTAGAGTCGTGAAGATGTCTGATGGCGTGACCACACCGTCCAGAGCCGAGATTTAATAGGGCAGATTAAAGTGAACACACCTGCGCTGGCAGACCATAACCGTGCCAGGCCGTGAAGTACTTTTCATTTCACATTCCAGCACTGTAAAACACAGTCAGTCATTTGTTGGCTCCAGGTCTCTGTGCACGGCCAGACTTGAACTGTCGCCCCCGCCCCCCCCACCCCCCCTTCGAGCCGGGAAGACTCTTCCTTCTGTCCCTTTAATCCCCCGCGGCCGGCTTGTGACCGTGTAGCGTGGCGTTTCTACGGTGTGTGTGGACTGGGAGCCAATCATCTCCAGCCATCATGGCACAGACACGGAGGACTGGACAGAGCAATGGGCCAGTGCCCCCTCTCTGTCCTGTGTGTGTGTGTGTGTGTGTGTGTGTGTGTGTGTGTGTGCGTGTGAGAGACAGTGAGAGAGAGATCGGGAAAATTAGCTACACAGTGTGTATTTTACAGAGTGTAGGAGGTTAATTTCACAGTTTCTAATGTAGTCATTCATTGTGGGTTCCACATTATGTCTGATTAATGTGTTTGTTGATCTCGTCGGCTGACAGGTGATACAACTGGATCCTCGCCGTTTCTTAGCGCTGAAGCTTCCAGAAAAAGGCCCACAGATGAAATAAAAAATGCGAGTGTCACTGATCCATGCTCCCTGTCAGCTTTGTTAACAAACCCTTGTGGATTTCGGAACGAGACCCAAGTCTGAGCCTGTAATTGATGCTGCTCTGTGCTCACTTTTTTTCTCCAGCGCTGTAGATAATAGTTCATGTAACTGTGTTTTCAAGTGAAACTGGCAGAGCTACAAATGCATCATTTTGTATATGCTGAGTAGATTTTATGTTCCGGCATCAGTCATGTTAAACACACAGGAAAAACAACACTGGTATTGGAGTATGTTGGTTTCATTATTAACAGACAAGCGTGGTGAGCTTGTTTTTGCTTAATTTGCTTTTGTTTGATAACAAATCGCTGGTGTGTACTTTCTGAAAACACATCTTCTGTTATTTTGGAACAGCTGACACTTCTCTCAGGAGCCCCTTTCATGCATAATAGCTGGAAAGTTGCCCATTTCCTCTTTCTCTGTCCGGATTGTTGATATTAGCGATGTTTAGCGTTATCGGTAATATGGGGGCGGTCCAGTAGATAGCGGTAACTACGGACCAGCTGGATGTACGTGTACAATACCGAGTCCCTCCCGGTCCCGATAGCTGCCAGCTATCGTCTAGCTTTTCTTACTCTACGCGGATACAAAGGAACTACCGAATATCATCTCGAGTCCAATTTGCAGACGTTTTCTTCTTCCTGCGGCCGTTTTAATAGTGGCGCAACAAGTGAACGGGACCAGGGTAGAGCGGAAACACTGACCGGGGGACGTGATGACGTCACAGCGTCTTACGTGTATACGCACGTATCGCCTAGCGGCGGTTCGCACCTGCGGACACGGTCGGTAACGGGTTACTAAGGAGGAGTCTTGTCCTACACACGCACATAATGGCTCATGAGGGGCTTGTTCTAGGGAGAGTGTGGGCAAGTTGTTTATCTTCTTGTTCTGAGTTGTTAGCTAGTGCCCCTCAGCAGTGACTTTACATAATTAAGTGCTTAAGTTGCAGCCTGTATGCCTTGTTTTCCTTTTGTTTATGTTGTTGTCTCATGTTTTCGGAGCCCTGGCAAATGTCAGTTATAGCCGCATGCCTTAAAGGGGCTTAAATTGCATGGTTTGTGATGGCTGAGTTAAATCGTACTCTTTTTCTTTGTTTTTGTTCCTGTAGCCGGCCATAACCAGCAAGCTCGCCATCCCTCTGAGTCTGTGCGCGTGGATTAGATGCGTGCGTTGAGAGTGCTTCCGGGCGATGTATTGCGCGCACGATAACCAAGAGGCGCTGGAGGACGACCTCTACCGAGAAGACGATGGCGAGTCCGATGGGTCGGAGGTCACCAGCGAGCTGGAGTTCCACCTCTACAGCCAGCTGCACTACTCCTCCAACGCCGGGGAGATGGAGGAGCACCAGGACAGAGGCCGGCAGCTCCGGGAGGCCGACGGGACCACAGATGTGGAGGGGGAGCGCAGGGACAGCGGTGCCAGGATGTCTACCTCACTGGACCGGTGCCGGTCGCTGCACAAGCAGCCGAAGAAGAAGAGGAAGAAGACGAAAGAGAAAGCAGCTGAAAAGTTGAAGAAGAAAAAGGGATCCAAAACTCCAACCCGGTCTTCGTTTTACAGGATCGAGGAGGTGATCGTCATCGACTCCAGCCCCGATGTCATCTCCATCTCGGAGGGTGAGGAGGGGGTCTGCTCCTCAAAGGGTCAAAGCTTAACCAAGCAGAAGACCCAAAAGGTGAGGAACTAACAGCAATACAGTTGAAGAGTGAGTCTTAGGTTCAGTTACTGTAAAGCAGGGAAGTTGTCTGAGCATAACATGCAATGAAACTCTGAATATATAGTACAGACAAGTCAAACACGAAACCATTCTCATACTCAGACTATGAATGTCATACTGAGACACTCATACCATCGTATGCTTCAGAGTGTTTTTTCTCTCCATGAATCTTTAATCTTGATGTGCTCATACTCTTACGGGTTTTTGCAATGATAATGTGTGTTTTAGATGGCATGCTGTGTTGTCTTTGGGATAGAAATAGTTCATAAACCTTGTGGTGCAGGGTGGGTTAGGTCTTTCAGGATGTTCTCACATCCTAACAAGGATGTTCTGTTGGAGATGGGGTCTGAGGCCCCAGGTAGCTTTTGATCTGTGATGTCCTGTGTAGTATTTGACTCCCTCTTGTTTTCATCTTGGAAATCCAGAAAAGGAGGAGGAGCCGGCCGGTGGTCGTGGCCTCCAGCAGCTCGGAGTCCGACTCGGACCCCTCCGAGTCAGACTCTGATTCTTCAGGGTCGTCCGGTTCTTCCGAATCGTCCGACTCTTCGGGATCCTCGGACTCGTCCGATGCGTCAGACTCGGAAGACTCTTATGACTCTGACCGCGTGGAGAACTGGATGCTCCTGGGCCAGCAGGATCAAGATGGGGACCAGTCCATCTCGCTCAACCTAGAGGGAGAGAGCAGGATCAGCAACTCGGGTGCGTTTTCGTTCTTTTTCCATCAATGCCGTTTGATCGGCTGCATCTTGACCGAGTCGTTGTGTGTGTGGATCAGGACTACTCGGATAAGGTGTGGGGGCACCATGTCTGCATGTACATATGCAGAATCTGCGTCCTGCCTGTTTGTGAATGTGTAAACCCTTAGCATTCCCGGCACCGCCTGCCCGGCCGGGCCCGGCTCCTCCGATGCATCGTAAAGTGTGTCTGCGTGCATTATGTATTGATATGTGCGCGGGGATATCTGTGTTCCCGGAATATTCCGGCTCTAATCAGCATGCGTGTGTACATACACGCGCGTAGCAACGGTCGTAACACTAATGCCAAAAACAAACAAACGGAGAGACAACAACAAGCCGGGAGGAGAGGGAGGCGAGGTCGGGGGGGAGAGGTGGGAGTAATCAAAAAAAATGAATAAAAATGTTCCCGGCAAATCTCTTCAGATCTACACATTATCTTAAC
This sequence comes from Karalla daura, assembly GCA_029224185.1. Taxonomy (NCBI): domain Eukaryota; kingdom Metazoa; phylum Chordata; class Actinopteri; order Chaetodontiformes; family Leiognathidae; genus Karalla; species Karalla daura. The sequence goes on along the minus strand of CM055189.1, from coordinate 8,460,571 downwards.
CTGCAGCCTCAGCAACCTCTCTAGCCCCTCGCCCGCCCGCCCGCCCGCCCTCCCTCCCCCAATCCCACCTAACGCTCTCCCATCTCATTCTTTTATCCTATTTTCTCACTATTGTGCTCTCTCTCTCTCTCTTTCCCTCCCTCCCGCTCTCCCTCCGTCTGTGTCTCTCTCTCACCGTTTCTTCCTCATTTGAATTTCCCTGGGCTGATGTTTCTGCAAGAGTGCTCACTGCCTCCTCTACACACAACTGGGCTAGAGGAGGGGGTCTGGAGCTGGTGGGAAGGCTTGCGCTTTTTGGCCCGGTTTTGAGAGGAAAGGAGGATTTTAGGTCTCTGTCTCCCCGTCTCTCTCTCTCCCTCTCTCTCTCTCTCACTCTCTCTCTCCCTCTCTCCCTTTCTCCCGCTCCCTCGTCTGGCTTCTCTCTGTGATCTTTGGAGCTTGACCTCATGTCTGCACATGGGGGGTCATGGGTGTGGTGTGGAAGGGGTCTTAAAGTGCAAGGAATGGGGGGAGGGTTCGGTCTTAGATGGAGGAGTCGGAGGCAAGGAAATTTCCTGGATGATCCTCCACAGTCCTGGGAGCCAACACGCTCAGTAATTCAGGTTTTGAGAGCGCGGGAGGTTCGCATGGGGAGATGTGAATATTAAACATAGGTTCGCACGTACAGCTTCTAGATCTTTCTCTAACGAGTTGAATGAATCGGGCGGGAAAAACGGAGAAATGTTCAGACAAACCCAAAAGTCACTTATTTCCATGTGTGGTAGGTTTCCACTGGTGCCAAATGCGTTCTTGTTTCTATCCATATCGGCACTGACAATCAGCACTTAAAGCCGAAAAACAGCATTAAACTGGAAATGTGAATATTAAGTATACGTTCGCACAGACGGCTTCTAGATCTTTCTCGTCAGGAATTGCATGAATCGGGCTCAACACACATTCACTCATTTCCATGTGTGGTAGGTTTGCCAAATTATCGCCAAATGAGGAGAAAAACGGAATTAAACTGTAAAACGGCTGAGCATTTTGTCCCGACAGACGTCACACGCTTGTACTAATGTGAGTGAAACGCTAGAACTTCTCATACCTGCAGTATCGGAAGCAGCTACCGCTACAGCCCCCCGCCCTACAGCGTATTTCCCAGCCGCTCTGAGAGTCGTGAAGTGTGAACCGAAGGTTCGGCTCCTCAGGCCGAGCCGCCGAAGGAAACGGAACGGAAATCAACGATCGCGTCCATCGGTGATGGGAACTGTAATGCACATCCCGAGGCCGAGGCGTTCTTCCCTTCTTCTGGGGATTTGTTTCACGCGCCCTCCTTTTTAAATTTTCACCGAGACGGAGGGAAAAGGCCAGTCTCCAGGTCACCGAGATCTGGCCGGTCGAATCGCTAAACCCAAAGATTGATTTCTGCTTTTATATACCGTGTTGACTCCTGCGGCCTTGTTTTTTTTTGTTTTTGTTTTTTCTATTTGTTTGTGTATGTGTGGGTAACAGGTTTGCACAGCGGCGACTAATAGTATTTGTACGCCTAAACCCCATCTCAGCATCGCCATCAAATCACATTCACTACACTTAGTCTCCCCCTTCCACCCAACAGAAATTGAATCCTTTCATCCTCCACCTCATCCTCTACCTCCTCCTCCTCCTCCTCCTCCTTCTCTCTCTTCTCGCTCGCTCCTACACACCCGCCGCTTGTTCACATACTTTTACAATCTAATCTTTTTCTTCGCTCGCTCGTATATACGCCTTTTTTTGTGCGTGCGTGCGTGTGTGTGTGTGTGTGTCGTCCAGCGTGGGGGCCACACACACACACACACACACGGGCAGGCAGGGCCCGGTAGCTATCTGTCACCTGGCTTTTTCAGGGGCCAGCTGTTGGTGGGTGGATGCGTCGGGGTGGGGGTGGGGTGGTGGAGGAGTGGGTTGGGGGGGGGGGCAGTGGATAAGAGAAAGAGAAAAGATAGCGGAGAAAGAAGGGGGGATGAGCGAGGGCCCGTCCCTCTGCCCGCCCGCCCGTCCGTCCGTCCGTCCGAGTGCCATGCAGCAGCAACCAGATGGAACAAGAATGGGAGAAAGCCTTCCCAGAATCCTCTGTGTGTGTGTGTGTGTGCGCACATACACACACACACCCGGGTGTAGGCGGGGTGTGCTGAAGCTAAACTTGAATTGTAAGCGGTTAAACTTCACTCAGTGGTCACACTTTTTTTTTTATCCCCCTCCCCACCCCCCCCCTCCTTCTTCTTTCCTAGTCCCCCCCACCCTCCTCAACCACCACCACCACCACCCTCCTCTTCCTCTAGTTCTCCCCCTTGGTTTTTTTTGTCCCCCCGGTCTTGGTCAGTGCACACCAAACTTTGTTTGAGGCTTAGAGAGTCGGCTCCGGCTCACTATCGGGGTGGCCGATCACATCAGAGTGTGTCTCGCTGTGTGTGTGTGTGTGTCTCTGTGTGTGCGACAAAGTGTGTGTCTGTGGAGGATGGAAGTGAAGTGTTCCTGTGTTTGCATCCAAAGGTTAGCACCGGGGAGGAAGGTAAGCGCTTCTTCTTTCTCTTTCTTGCTTCACAGTCCTGTTATGACGTTGAGTCTTCTCCCACATAACGATGCTCGTACGGTCTCAGGTGTGTGTGTGTGTGTGTGTGTGTGTGTGTGTGTGCGCGTGTTGGAAGTTGTAGTCCTAAAGTGCGGCTGTGAGAGAGTGATGCTGCTGCTGCTTTGGGCCTGGAGTCTGCAGCCTGTCTGAGACCTCAGTCGGCCTCACCATCACTTCCATCGTACTGTACAGGGCAGGCTGGAATATGGATTTAGTTGGCTTCTCTATAGGTTTGGGATTGCAAAATGAGATTACAGTGGCATTTTGGGTACCACGCTCTGCCTGTGTGTGTGTGTGTGTGTGTGTGTCTCTGTGTGTGTGTGTGTTTGTTGTGGGTGTGTGGGTGGGCGGGCGTGCGCTGCAGAAGGGAGGCATGGATAGGATCAGCTCTTATCTTGGCTGCCCAGTGCCACACGAGGTGTAACGCCACACCCACACTACCACACAGTGTGTTTGAACAGGCACACACACACACACACACACACACACACACACACACACACGCACACACACACACGATCCGCAGCGTGAAATCGCCGTGCCATAGTTTGACTCGTATTATCCAGTTTTTACAGAGGATATGCAAATGAGATAAGACTACAGTGCGGGCCTAATATTAGCGCATGCAAAGTAAATGGTGGAGATTCTTCTGCAAACCTGACGCCTCCATTTTTAGCACAAGCGGCCGGTTTGACAGTCCGCCCGAGTGCAATTGCTAAACGAAACGGCAGCTCCGTTATTAAAACGCCCCCCCCCCCACCTCGTCGCATCCTCCCGAGCGTTCAGCATTTGACCTGTAATTATTTAGTGGCTACTCGGGGCCTTCAACAGAGCTGCTTCAGCCTCCGGAGCAAAGGCGAAGAAGCTTTTGGGGTTTTTTTGTTGCGTTTTGGAATCGGGGCAGGAAACAAGCAAAACCGACCGAAAACGGAACAACAAAAAGTTTGCACAGATGCAGGTTAAGTTGCATCAAATCGCTTTTTTTTTTTCTTGCCTTGTCTGCGTCGCTCAAAGTCCTGTCCGATCAATCCGGTCAATTTGTTTTTTTTTTAATCCTTCCTCCGCCCTCAGGTACGAGGCCCTCAAGCTTCTCTCTCGACAAACGTGAAATTAGAAAGGGGGGAAAAAACGGAAAGCGGGCCGGATTGATCGCTCCTACGTACGAGAGACAGGGCGGAAGAGCCGGAGCAGAGCGCGAGGGGCCGCGTCCACGGAGGTGCGGGGCGGGCGGGGACAGAGAGATGAGAGCGGGGTAAGCCAAAGTGGATGAGACAGGCCTTGAAAAGGATCGGCCACGCTGCGGCTCACACCTCTGGAAGCCTGGGCCCCCCCCTCACCCCCCCCCCCCCCCCAACCCCCCCCCAACCAGTCAAATCACCTCCCAACGCCTCAGTCACAGCTGCACACATCTGCAGGGGCTTCAGCCGCCCCCCCCCTCGGCCGTGCCCTGATAAATAAATCACAAAAATCCTTTTTTTTTTTTTTTAAATTTCTCCTTCGTTCACCTGGCAGCATCGACTCGAGTTACTCGCCTTCTTATCGGCTTATTCGTACCCCGTTTATCTTCCATCTGCGCCGCCGCAGCCATCCTGTCCGAAAGTGGCCTTCGTCAAAATAATCTATGAAAATTTCTTTATTTTTTTTTGTTTCTTGGAAACTTTGAGCAGGAAAAAAAACACGCACACACACACACAAAAAAAAACCACCCAGAGACATCTGTGGTCGCGGCTGCAGGTGTTCATTTGTTTCAGTGTGACTGTTTTTGTTCTTCGGGGTGAGTAAGAGGCAGCATTTAAATATAATGTAGTGATCTGACCAAGCTCTCACACACACACACACACACACACACACACACACACGCACACACACACCCTCTGCCTGAAACTGAGGTCTGTCCGTCCACATGCGGTCTGGTACAGTTGGACATCTCTTCTTTTCCATTTTATTCCAACTCATTTTCTATATATTTTTTTTTTTTTTGGGGGGGGGGGGGGGGGGGGGGACTGTGAGTTTTGATATTTTTTGCGTGGCAGGGCCCGAGAAGGTTTTAGAGTGAAAGTGAAGGTGTGATGCAAGGGTGGATGTTGTGTGTGTTGGAGTGTGAAGGTGTGTGCACCTAAAGACAAAAGTGTGTGCGTGCGTGTGTGTGTGTGTGTGTGTGTGTGTGTGTGTGTGTGTGTGTGTGTGTGTGTGTGTGTGTGTGTGTGTGTGCCAGCACGGTGTCAACCTCACCACGCCTGAGGTGAGCCCAATAACCGTGCCCTGGCCCACTGGAACCAAGTTTCACCGTCTTTAGTTCCGAATAGAGAAAGAATTTGTCGTTAAGCCAAATACCTTTCAGCACGGGTCACCTTTTTTTTTTTTTTTTTTTTTTTTTATATAAACATATAAACCGCAGCTCTTTGATTTCGGCCATTCATGAGACGTCCCATTCGACACCATGTCGCAGTGTGTTTTTTTTTTCCTTCTTCTCACTTTGTGGCTGAAAACATCCAGCCTCGGTAGCTGTAGCCTGGAGGAAGGGGTAATAAACTGGAGACCAGAGGGGTCCCTACTGTAGTTTAATGTGTGTGTTTGGATAGCGGGGGAGTAAGGGGTGAGGGGGGGGGGGGGGTGGGGGGGGTGAATGAATGGGGAATCCCTGTCTTCCTCTGCCTTTAACCTTTATTTAACCAGGATATCCCATGGAGAGCGAGCATCTCTTTTCTGAGGAGACCTGCAGCAGACATTGTGCCCTGGAGCTACAGTATAAGACAAACGCACACACACACGCACACACACACACACACGCACGCACACACGCTCAGACACACTCATGTATGATTAAATAAAACTTCAGCGCCTCGACACCTTAATCCTCCACTATTTGTTCTGCTGGCAGAGTGAGACTATGGCGCCACTTCAAACGTCGCATTAAGTGCCATCGAGGCGTCGGGGAGTTCGGCCTCGTCCGCCATTTTCCTCCCTCGTCCCTTTTTTTTTGTCTCCTCCTCCGTTCCCTCACGCGTTTCCCACCTTCCGACTGTCATTTTTCTTTTTCTTTTTTTGTAACGGAGGTCCAGAAAAAGCAGGTCAGGAGGGAAGGGACGCAGAGGGCCGCGGCTGGCGGGAGAGGGTGGAGGGGGTGGGGGAAAAAAAATGTCAATTACAATTACCAATAATAATCATTATAATTAAGCAATCACTTAATAGGAAATCAAATTATTGTGGGGGGTGACAGTGGGACAGAGGGAGGTCTCACGGGGCTGTATTAATTTCTGTTCTTTTGATTTGGCCAGAGAACTTTCCCCTTATTGTCTCTTCCTCGTTTTCTTTTCTCTTTTGGCTGGGAGGGAGGGAGGGGTCGAGAGGGCTTTATTAACTGGTAGCCTAGGGTGGTGATATTTTTTTGGCAAGGGTGGGGTACGAGGGAGGGGAGGGGAGGTGAGGTGGAGGAGGAGGAGGCGGGGGGGGGGTTCAGAGGGATATGTATTAATATTAATACGTTTTTGGGATGAGGAAGAGGGGCGGTGGCGAGGTGCGAGAGGCAGCCGCGGATCCACGAAATGACGCTCCGCCTCGCCTGCTCGTTCCCTCGTCCTCTTCTTCTTCTTCTTCTCTTTTGGCGTGGGCTTCGGGGCAGTAGCTGGGGTGGGGCCCGCGGATGGATGGATGGATGGATGGCGGGTGGGCGGGCGGGTGTTTGGGGGGCCTGCTGTGTCGGAATCAGAAGTTCAGTTGAACAGTCAACAGGACGAGAG
>CM055189.1:8445188-8454144 GCA_029224185.1 Karalla daura | reverse complement strand
GCCAGTTAATAAGGCCTTAAATACCAGGGTTTTAGGTGTTTAGCTGTTAGTCATCATGGTGGGGGGGGGGGGGGGGGGGGGGTGGGGGGGGGGGGGGGGGTGCCAAATCATAGCAGATGAAACATCCATGTTTCAGGTAGATCAGCAGCCAAAGCAAGCAGAGATTCTGCTCGAATCCGTTAGCTGGACTTATTTGGGCCCTCTCAGCCTTTTTAGCCTGCCTGCTTTCAAATTAAGGCATTTGTGCCGTAAAGGTACTGAAGTGGCTGTAATACTGCATGTCCTTCAGGTCACACAGCTCCTTTGAAACCTGGCACACGCCGAGGTGTGGCTTGCCTCTGCAGATGGAATATCTTTGCAAAGATCAATAGTATGAGGATCTCCACGCAGCTGTCAGTTAATTTTTATCCCCAATGTTTCCAAGGCGAATGCCGGCTTTTTGGCAGCCCACCTTCCTTCCTTCCCTCCTTCCCTCCTTCCCTCCTTCCTTCCTTCCTTCCACTAACCCCTTCAGCTCCACCCCTCCCTCCATCCATCCGTCCCATCTCTTTATTCCTCCACTCCCATTCCCCAACCGTCCCTCCATACAACCAGACCGAGCCCTGGTTACGCGGCTGTTGCTATGCACGGTCAGGATCCGCACCATAGGCACCCCCCCCCCTCCCCTCCCCTCCCCTCCCTCCACCCCCCCCCCCCCACCACGCTAATCCAACTCCTATCTGTCTGAATGGAGGTGGGTCACAGAGATGATGGCGAGCGCTCCGTCCACACTGTACACACTCGAACCTGCGGCAACACATTTCCACTTTTACATCGCGGTCCAGAACTCCAAGTCCTCGCCCCCTGCCCCCCACGCCCCCCATTGGCGTGCACGCATGCCGGTGCATTAGCACACCTAGGCCCCGGCCCTTTATCCAGGGGGGGATTATGGCTAAATGGAATGCTGAGATTCTGGTGGCGAGCGGCTGATAAAGCCCGAAGTCGGCGTTTACAGAGAGAGAGAGAGAAAATTAATTATTGAGGATAAAATCAGGGCGAGGGAGATAGTTACCAGCTCGTCGGGGAGTTTAGTCACTGATATTTCTGCGCAGGTTTCCAGACAAAAAAGGCAGAGTTCATCACGCCCGTAATGTGAGACCCGGTCTCTATGTGTGTGTGTGGGTGTGAATGTGTGTGAATGTGTGTGTGTCTATTTGCATACACCCACCAGCAGCAGCTTTTACAGTTTTTTGGTGCCGGATCCCTCCAGTAGAAGAGTACGTGGATGTATGTGTATGTACAGAGTCTTAACATACTGATGTAGCTTTTCTTTTTCCCTGCCTCCTCCTCCTCTGTGTGTAAAGCTACAACATCCGCAGCGTCTGGCGCAGACTTCCGTGGTGCGAAGCTGCCATTACCTGCCGGGAGACTTATCGTCAAATGGAGTCGGGCAGCTTAGCGTTTCGCGGGCACAAACGAACCAGAATTTCCACGAAGTTTCCCAAAGAGGAGCGAGGAGCCGAATTCTCAATTCACGTTGCCCTCAGTCCGACTGGCTGAAATAATCCCGACGCATTTCTGCCAGCACGATAATTGTCAGCAAGTAAAAAAAAATGTTTTAAAAATCCTCTTGTTGTTGTTGTTAAAGCTAGATTACCTGAGAAGGTTGAGCGCTGTTCACAATACATAAAAAAAATGTCTGAAATGTGATGAAAAACTAGGAATAGTCACGTTTTTTTAGACAGGTGAAATAAAAAGGTGAAACGGTCCATTGGTACAGAGGAGGATCAGACATAGCTGTGGCAGTACGCACTCTGACATCGGACACCATTACATTTCCAAACACCGACTGAACACCGGCTCAGTTTTGCGGCACGCGTGTGTTTCCCCGGCCGTTTTCCCCTCTCCTCCTCCCGTCGTTCCTGCAGCAGCCAGACCGTCTCCGTCCGGAGCTAAAGGGATTTAGACGTGTCGCCGGCGGATTTAGCCCAGCCCCGTACCGCGGCGGCCACTTCTTTTTCTTTCTTAGCCGATGATTTAACGACACGTCTAATGAGATTCAACCCGTAAAACCAGACTCGCACCGTTTTCGGAGCTCGGGATGAGAACGATTTTCTTTTCCCCTTTTTTTTGTGTGTGTTTTGTTTTTTTTGGGGGGGGGGGGCGACCAAAACGTGGCGAGCGGCCGCCGTTTGAGAATCAGCTGTGAACACACGGCCGTCGGCGACCTTACAGGACTCTCCGTGCGGAGGCGGATCCGTGTGTGTGTGTGTGTGTGTGTGTGTGTGTGTGTGCGTGTGCGTGCAGGTGAGCGCGTTTTCCCTCCTCTGAGTGCGGGCTGATCAATAGTAATTGGGTTGAGTGTCTCGGGCCTGTTTCTCTCCTTTGTACTGCGGGCCTTTTGTAGGCTGACACGGGGCCAGGAGAGAAAGGGGGACAGGGGAGAGGAAGAAAAGGAAGAAAGGGGAAGGGGGGGGGGGCGAGAATGGAGGTGGGGGGGGGGGGGGGGGGGGGGGGGGGGGGCGAGAAAATGGAGGATGTTTGCAAGTCGACGAGCATGACTGACTCCCCTCAACCAAATCTCCGGATATTTATTCAGCATTACTCACTAATCTAAAAAAAATCTTCCTCCCTTTCTGTCTCTGCTCTCTTCTTTGCAGCCACACTGGAGGATGGTGTAGCTGTGCGTGTGTGTGTGTGTGTGTATGAGCGAGGTTTCAACTGTAGGACGATCTTAAAGAGGACCAGATAACTTGTTAAGGTGCATTAACAGGCGTCCTCCTCCTCCTCCTCCTCCTCCTCCTCCTCCTCCTCCTCCTCCTCCTCCTCCTCCTCTCGTCTCGTCGGCTTGCGAACGCACGCTCGCTCCCGGAGTATCTCCTCATCCTCCTCCCTGGCTGTTCCGTCTCTTTTATGACTTCCATAAAAGCGGCGTGTGTCGAGCGAGGGCGGCAAGCTCCAGCGGTATTAGCGGGGAGGCATTAGGCATAAACTCTAAGGTATATTAAAGCAACGGCCCTGTTGTTCATATAAACACGCCAATTCAATTTAGCCTGCCCCACGGGGAATGGGATTTCAGCAGCTACCGAGAGCGGGATGAGGGAGGGAGGGAGGGAGGGAGGTGGATGAGGTAAGGAGAGGAGAGGAGAGGAGAGGAGAGGAGAGGAGGTGGGATGAAAGGATCTTGGGCAGGAGAGGAGAGGCAATAAAGAAGGGAGGGAAGGAGTTGTGTGTGGGGGGGGTAAAGAATAGGAGGAGATTGGCATATGGGAGTGGCATGGTGGCTAGTTGCAGGAATTCATTATTGTTGTTGCATTAACTACCGTGACGTAAGAGCCGTGTGTGTTAGTCCGGATGTGCATGAATATGTGCAGGCGATGAGCAGACACGCACACACCACACACACACACACACACACACACACACACACACACAGAGGAGACTGTGGCTGCACGCTTGGCCAGAGCGTTGTGTGGGAAACCCTACAGTTATATTATTCAATCCAAATTCAAATGGGCTTGTCAGGAAAAGCTCCCGCTTTTTATTACCTGTCAGAAAAACCAAGGGATGGACGGAGCGGAGGGGAGAATTAAATGACAGTAAATAAGATCCCCTGCGCTCTCTCCCTGCCTCTCTCTCTCCTGCCAGTCCTCGCTGCTTTTTGGAGACACACACACACACACACACACACTCTCGCACGTTTAAAGGTTTTGACAGCATGTTGTTGTTCGCCCCTATCTGTGGTTTACCTTTACCGGGGTTTATCCGTCAATCAGACCCAGGCCGAGCTAATTATTTCGTTGGTCGCAGGATGCGGTAGAACCTGCCGAGCCGTAGGATCGGATTCGATCTTGAAGGAGGAAGTGTGATGTTTGAATTCTGTGGACGCGACGCACCTTTAGACCTAGTGGGGACATTCCTCGAAGACGCATGTGGAGACGACGTGGGGGCAAGGGGGGGTGGCGGCCGGGAATGTGGTGTTTCTTTGGATTACACACACACACACACACACACACACACACACACACACACACACACACACACCGAACACCCAGAACAGCCTCCTCCCATCTTGCCCCCTTCAGCCAGGCATAACCTCTGCCATCTGTCCTCCCCCCTACTGCTTCCTCCTCCCTCCTTTTCACCATCCTCCTCCTTCTCCTCCTCCTGTGCTCTTCCTCCTCTTCCTCCAGCCCCCCCCACTCCCCCTCTGTTCATCTAAGGCCTTCTTTCTCTACCTTCACTGGCCGATGGCATGCAGAGAGGAGCCGTAGTGACATTCCTGTGTCTGCAAGTCGCAGCGTTTCTTTCTTTTGCCACTAGTCTCTAGTGCTTCAATCATGTCGACATCTGGATGTAATAATACTGTAAACACCACTATATTGGCTCTCCATAGTCTTGTAGTGTTCACATCTCACACATGGGTAGCCCCTGGTTTTTGTGTTATGGCAAATATGCTCAATATGACAATTCACACACAGTCCATTTCTCGAGGTAGGACCTTCCCTACTCTTTCTCTCTTCTCTTAAAAAGTCAAGCATGTTCAAGTTTGTTTTTGTTTTTTTGTTTTTTTTTTTACAACTTTTGGTTAGTTCTGTTTTTGAAAAGGTTAAAAATCTCAAAAATTAAAATGAGCTTTTAAGCAAATACTCAGATAACCTGAAAGAAAACTGGAAAATCAGTCAGTATCGGTCAGTAGCATCTTCACTTCCCATCTAGAAGGTTCCCAGTTGGAGTCCTGGTCAGACCGAGGGTCTTTCTGTGTGGGGTTTGCATGGTTCTACCTGTGTCTTCATGGGTTTTCTCCAAGTACTCTGGATTCCTCCCACAGTCCCAAAACATACACGTTTAGGCCAATTGAAGACTCTAAATCCCTTCCCTGGTGTGAATGTGAGAGGTGTATTCCCAGCCTCCACACGATGTATGCAGAAGATATGCTCCTGCAGATCCCTGCAACACCATAGGGTACTAAGCGGGTAAGATAATGGGTGAACAGACTATCCTGGGTAGAGCTAATACCAGGTATCATATGGAAAGAGATCAGACATAGCAGTCAAACAAGATCCCTGTCAGACATGACCTGCAGAGGCTGCACTTCCAGGTTGAGGCCGTATTTGTTAGTCGTTGACTTCATAGAAACATAGAAAATGTATAGAAAACAAAAGGGTAGTTAGACGCAGTCATAATCTCTCATATTCCTCCGTTCTTCATTCAATCCCAAATGTGCCAGTGACTTCCAACTTCCAGGCTGCCGAATGGGGCCAGCGGGATGCGTTTATAAACTGCATTTGTACGAAGCGATAAAAGAGCCATATTAGGAGCTCCTCTTCTAATCCCCCATTGTTCTTTGTCTGTCCCCTGCCCCGCAGAGGGGCCGCTCTAATTAAAGACTAATAATTGTATTGTTTTATAAAGCCTATAGAGACAGAGATTCCGCTCTTCAATCATTCGCTCGCTCCTCCAATGTACCCTGGCCGTGGAAGGCTATCTCGCCGGGTGAAGTCTGTAACCTGCGGTTACTGACAGTGTTGTGTGTGTGTGTGCGTGTGTGTATATTTGTGTGGGTGTGGGTGTGTGTGTGCTGCATACAGTAGGAGGAGGAAGGAAAAGGCTAAATCTAAATTAAAAGTTTAAAGCACCATTATTTAATTACCCCAAAGGCTGTGGATTTGAAGGATTGAGGTGTGTGTGTGTGTGTGTGTTGTTTGCTCATGCAGAGGTTTGCTGCTGTCCAGGATTATTTCAGTTTTTCAATTTTCCTCATCTTGTGTGTGTGTGTGTGTGTGTGTGTGTGTGTGTGTGTGTGTGTGTATATGCGCGTGCACATACACATACATGGTTGTTCGTGTGTGTTTGTATGTGTGCGTGACAACAGTCAAACCCCTTACTGGTTACCCTCATCCATTGCCCCTCCTTCACTACTATCCTCCACACACACACACACACAGTCATGCACACACACACACACACACACACACACACACACGCATGCAAGCATGCTGAAGCGCCGGCAGATAAAAAGGCATTATGGTAAATTCCACTTAATGACAAATTTTTAATTTGGGGAACAGGGCCTGGTGAATGGAGCTTAATTACCGGGGCCAAAGATCCCTCGGAAAAATAACCCCCTCGACGTGCCCAACCTGCCCGATAATGGAGCGCTGCGCAAAACGCCTCAGATTAACCGCCTCAGATTAACCAACGCCGTTTATCTAGCCCCTCACCCCCCCCCCCCCACACACATCCCACCCACACACACACCCACACACATCCCACCCACACACACACCCTCCCTCCGCTTGCTGTATAATAACAAAAATAACAATCATGAAAATTCTATCTGCCTCCCAGCCCCCCATCACCCCACTTCCCTCTCCCGCCTTTTCCGCCCACTGCCTGACTCACTCCCGCAGGAGGAAATTCATCAAAATGAAATTGAGGTTGCAACTCAGTGGTTTTATTAAAATATATTTGCCCCTCACAGACACTGCGTGTCGGCACGTGTGAGGGTGCGATTCCCCCCCTCCTCCCCCACAAAAGACAAACAAGGGCTCCCTGAATAATTTGGTCAGTTTTTAGCAGCAACATGCTCGTGAAACACTAACCAGCCGTTTGACTTTTTTTTTTGCTAATTTTTTTTGGGTCAAACACTTGTTGACTAGCACACCGCTCTGCCTTCCCCCGGTCCTTCCAAATACACACGAGCATTGCTACCCACAAATGTTGAACATATGTTTAAAAGTGATTGCTTTTTTTAAAAGAATACTAATGTGAGTCACTGTAGTGCGTAAAAACCCAGATTTCATAGGCGAAAGGGTTAAACTTCAAATTAGCATCCGAGCTAGTTATTTTGAATGCTCTCTGCACTTAAAATGTAGTTAAAGTGCAGTAAAATCCAGTTTTACTCCATTGTGTTTCTGTCAGCAAACAGGTTTTGTTGAGACAAACTATTCAGTTGGCTTTAATACGAGACGAAAAATGCAGCCAATCTTCACAGTTTCGAGGCGGGGAATTAAGATAATGGTTCCCGTGCATCTTGACATAATTGGTGTCCAGTAATTCTGCCGCGCGTTGACACAAGACATCTCCGATTTTAGTTTGAAAACGTTCATTTCGTGTTCCCAGATAATGTCCGTCCCCTGAGGGCGCTGGCGTTCAAGTCAATTTTAAGATTTTAATAAATACGTTTCATTATGCGCATCAGTGTCACTTATCTCCCGAAAAGACTGGTTGTTCAAGCTAATTGGTCTTGGCACTTTCATCCTCTGGCTGAAAGCCTCTCTTGTTCCTGTCAGACAATAACGCTCCGTTAAAGAGGCTAAATGACCATCATGTCATGATACCACCACCACCACCACCACCGCAGTTCAGTTCCTCTAACCTCTTGCTTTATTCAGTCCAAGTCAGTGGTAATTGTCCACTGAGACATCAGCTTATCAACCTACCAGTCTTTACAACTTACCTTTTTACAACGCCTTCCATAGCAACATGCTAGTTGTAGACCGGTTTACCTGGGGAACGATCCAAATGTCCAGATGTGGAGTACCACACTTTTCCCAGGCTACATGGTCCATGAGTGGTCTCCACAGAGGAGTCTCCAAGGTCTTGGATTTGGACTATGTTCACCCTGTGTGTGTGTGTGTGTGTGTGTATGGGTTTACTTGAGTGAATGGTGTTTTTGTATGTTTGGCTTACAATGGACTGGTGACCTGTCCAGGATGTATTCACTGCCTTTGCCCTGTGTGAACTACAGACCTCCATGATGGGGTTCAGGTTCAATAATGGCTGGATAGCTTGCCCTAGTTGTCATTGAATCGCATTTGGAATAAGCAGATCAGAACCAAAAATCGATGTAATTTCATTATATTTGACGTGAATCCAACTCTCTGGGATTTGGGAGGTTGACTCCCCCCTCCCGTCTGCCGAGGCGGTGGGGATAGGACTGTAATTAGCAGCGAGTTATTGTACCATCGTGTATTGTCCTGTAAAGTGTCCGCGACAAACTGTCCAAGCATGAATGAGTCCGACTTCGATTCATCTTTTTCCCCAATCGTAGATGCGTGGATTGGTGCGAGTCAGGACTGCGCGTTTAATAAGAGCAGCTGATTATCGGCAGATACATATTTGCCTCTTGAATTGAGGATCTCCACTAAAGAGGCGGCTAACGGATATTAAAAAGACACAATGACTACCTGTCAAACCCACACACACACACACGCACACACACAAGCACACACTTGGACGGAGCATGCTTCTCCAGTACACACATACACACAAACCACACACGCGTGCACTCCCTCACTTTTCTTGGCCTTCCCTGGTCCCTGTTGTTGTGTACCCTGATTGGACCATGTGGTTGCCATGCGGTTGCCAGGCCGCGCCCCTGCTGCGTGGTAATTGGTGTCTGTGGTATTGCCGCGTGGCGAGGGCGCTCTGACTGACAGGTTTGGCCACCTGCCCTGCCCCGGCTGCCAACATGGCGTGGAACGGGGGCGAGGAGGAGGCGAGGAGGTGGCACGGGGGCTGGCAGGGGGTGAAGGCTCGGCTTGTCACGCTGGAGTGTGTGCGTGTGTGTGTGTGTGTGTGGGGTGGGGTGGGGGGGGGGGGGTCTCAGTCGGGCTGCGGTGAAACATGTGATGGCCGAACACAAGGCGGATTCAACAGGGACCGGGGGGGTGATGGCATCTGCTCGCGCTACGCCGTTTTCACGAAGAAGCAGCGGCAAAAAATATATATATATATTGGAGTCCAAAAAAAAAAAAAAGCCAAATGCCAAAACATCTGTTCTCCTGTTTCGGGGGCCAGTCGAGGCTATTTGATGCTCGCAAGTTGATCCGGTCAGTCGGATGTTGTTAACGAGGAGATTTGCAGTTCAGCACTGGTATGTGGTCCTTACAACGAGCTAATGTGTTGAGCATCAGCTTGCTCAGCTAATGACAGATGAAATGAAAGGAAATGCAGTTACAGTGTCGGATTC
>CM055189.1:8430188-8440188 GCA_029224185.1 Karalla daura | reverse complement strand
CGCCGACCAACTTTACCTTCAGGAATACATAAAATCGCATGGATACAATTTTTTTTTAAAAAGTGGAGCGGTTCTCTGAATTTTAAGCATCTCCGGTAGACCTAATGAAGCTGCTTCGCTTTAATCAATCAGTCAAATTGTATTTATTTACATAGCACTTTTCATATAGTGGACTGTAGAAACAAATAAACACACAGAGTACCACTCAGAATCACTCTGAGGGACTGAAAGAGAAGTACACCGGTCAGTAGTCACACACTCTTTGCTCATACGAGCAGAGAGATTTCGTGGCTCTTTGCGGTGAAGCAGCTGATCTAGATCGAGTCGGATCAGACATTTGCAAGGTTTATTCGCCATCATCAGAATCGATGTTGCTCATAGGGATGAAACATGTTTGCTTGTGACGCCTTGAATCAGAACTTGAATCAGATGAGTGTATACATGATGTGTGAAATGAATTTTTTTTTCTTTTTTTTTCTCTCAGATGGACGGCAAGTCGAAGGCAGCTGGTTGGTTTCCGAGAAAGACAAGGAGGTAGGTGCCGATGACGGGATGTCGTCTCTTCCACCCAACCCGGTTTCTTGGCTTGTTCTGAGCTGGTCACGTAGTTTGGAACCGTTCTGTCCGTTTCCACTGCCAAAGAACTGGCTCCGGCCCTGGGCCCCCCAAAAAAAAACAAACAAACAAAAAAAAAACAAGAGAGGTTTCAAAGATGCAATACTTCTCTGCTGGGCCAAGGGTAAGAACCAGCTCTCGACCTGGCCGGCACGGGAACCGATTTGGGTGGAAAAGGGTTATGAGTCAGCACCACCGTCTTGATGTAAATGATAACGGACCATGTGTTTTTTGTGTGCTTCAGGCTCAGATTTACAACAAAGGAAAGGGAGCCAGGCTGTCCCTGCCTCGTGTGGCGTACCGATACTACACCGACAAGTCCATCCAGTGCAGGAACTGCAACAAGAACGGACATCTGTCCAAGAACTGCACCGAGGCCAAAGTCAGCCCCACTCTGCGTGCACAGTTCATAAACACACGCAGATGAACAAGGCGCTAACTATGCCCTGTGTGTGTGTGTGTTTGAGCAGAAGGTGCTGTCCTGCCTCCTCTGTGGCACTCCGGGCCACATGGTCGCCCAGTGTCCCAACAGGCACTGCAACAACTGCGGCCTGCCGGGCCACCTGTACGACTCCTGCAACGAGAGGCCCTACTGGCACAAGAGGTGCAACCGCTGCAACATGACGGGACACTTTGGGGATGTGAGTACATAAGAGTGCATATACACAAGGCTTCGCATCCGGCATGAATGAAACCTCGTGTTCGAAACAGAATTTGATGTAAACACGATGAAGCATCCAGTGCTATACTTAGTTTTCTCCCCCCCCCTGTTTTCTCCTCCCCCCTGTTCCCCCCCCCACTTCCTGCCTGGGCGAGGTGACCAGGGGTCAGCCCACGCTGCTGTTCACATTAATTGATACACTTCAGCAATTACAGCTTAGTTATGTCTCCGCCGCGCTGCGTACTCCAGCTGTGGGCTTGTGTGTGTGTGTGTGTGTGTTTGGGTTTGGGTTTACGCATACACACGTGTGTGTGTGTGTGTGTGTGCCGTCACTGAAGGGTGAATCTAATGACCATCAATGACAATTATCCCACCGCAACGTTCATTACCTTGCCCATTTAAACTAATGCCACAGAATGGAAAACCCTGTGTGCATGTTAGAGCCTGCACGCCTCTCTCTCTCTCTCTCGCTCTCTCTCCCTCTCTCTCTCTCCCTCCCCCTCTCCCTCCCTCCCCTCGTTCTCACCCCTCTCTCTCTCTCTCCCTCTGCCAGTCAGTCATGTACTGTGCTCTGTGTAATGGATGAGTAACCAGGTGAACACCAGAGGGAGAGGGGAGACCAGGACACACACACCGTACAGTTTTTTTTCTCTCCCTCCCTCCCTCCTTCCTTCTCTCTCTCTCCCCCTCCGTTTCTTGGCCTCTCTCCCTTCTTCATCTGGATCCTCACGTTCGTCGTCCTCCTCTTCCTCATCCTCTGCCCTCCTTTGCATATTGTTTTCCACAGCAAACAAAAGTGCAAAGTTGTGCGCCATTGTAATTACCCCCTTTTCCCGGCACGTCAAACTTTTTTTTTTTTTCTTCCATCCCCCTCCTTCACACACACAAATTATACTGTACTTGTGTTACTGTGTGTGTGTGTGTGTTTGAGAGAGAAAGAAAGAGAGTCAGGTCTCTATCCCCTGGGCCTTCCTGTGTCTCTCATTAAAGACAGACGGTTGACGGAGCGCGAGTGTGTCGCTCGCCTCGCCTGTCGCCCTCGACAACAACACGCTACCCCGGCGGTCTGGAGGGAGAGAGCAAGCGGGAGGGAGCGGGCGTGTAGAGATGTGCTGCTGCTGGTGGTGGTGGAGTTTTAAAGGAGCGGGGGTGGGTTGGGGTGGGGGGTGGGGGGGGGGTTTGAGGAAAAGAAAGCTAGATGAGGGGTGGGGTAGGGTAGAGCCGTGGAAATTTACCTCCCAATCTAATTGGCGCAGATCGAGGCAGAGGAATTGTCTCCGGCTCGAGTTGCTTTAAAGGTCAAAATATTCCGGACCCCCCCACCCACCCCCCACCCCCCAACCCTCGTATTTTTTACGTACACGTGCGTCCGCTTCCTCGGAGCGGGCTCCCATCTCCCCTCTCCCTCTCTCTCTCTCTCTCTCTCCCTCTCCCTCTCTCCCCGCTCTTGCCACTCAGTAGGTGTGTGAGTAGATGAATCTCGTTGCCCGCGGCGACTGCGGCATTTTCAATTTCCCAGTGGGAAGTGGCGGCGGTCGGGAGAGGATGTCGGAACGCTTAAGGAAACAGCGTGGCGAAGCCCCCGTGATAATGCTTTAGCCACACCGGGACAAAACTGACTGACTGGCTGGCTTTACTGACTGACTGTCTGAGTGACTGACTGACGGCTGACACGCACACACACACACACACACACACAGAACGAGGTGGAAGGAGGGGAAATCGGGGGCGATGCAGGTTTTGAGAAAGAGACTGAAAGAGTCTGGCGGGCAAACAAATGACTGCATGTTCGGTTTCTCAGTTTTCAGTGCGGCCCCCAGAATCAGATGATGCCACCGAGTCCAGATGTGTGTTTATTCCTCGTCTGTGCCCCATATATGGACTGTCTGTAGTCTGACCGTGTCTGCCGATAATGTCAAGTGTTCTTTGTCTCTCTCTCTCTCTCTCTTTCCAGAGTTGCCCAGAGATCTGGAGACAGTATCACATCACGGTAAGTGTTTTAATGCAATACTAGTACTGCACCTCTTTACATTACATCTGGGTTTTGGTCAGATGCAATCCATCACTCCCTGGCCTGATGGTTTCTCACAAAGTTTCAGCCACAAAGTGCAGTTGACTGCAAGATAAAAAAAAACCCTCATTAACGTCAATATAAACATGTAAAACCACAATTACAAAGGCTCCTCACATCAAACCGGTCTCCTCCACCAACTTGTGATAAAATGCTTATAACTCTAAGCATCTAACCTTAACTCACACACAGCTATGCAGCAAACAAAGCTGCAGATTTTTGATTTGAGCTCTTCCTGTGAACACCGGCGAATCCTATCTTTAGCAAACGGAAAAAAAAGAAGAAAAAAAACAGGAACCAAACAAAAACTGTGTCGCCTCAACTCTGTGTAAAAGTTCCAACATGCAAAGTTCTACGCAAGACGTCTTTCCGGTGCGGAGTGTACCAACAGTTTAACCTGTGTCAAATGTGATGAAATCCCAGTGGAAGCGGTAGTTCTGCTCCGAGTCCCAATTAAAGGCAGCGAAATGTAAAAGAGTGGTGGAGAGGAGGAGGGGGGGGGGGGTGGTTGTGTGTATTATGGGGGGGGGGGTGACTAAGCCAGCAGCACACTCTGCCTGCCCCACTTACAGCCAGTGACACTTCTTGAATCCTCTCCATGCAGAACCTGCCTCATCAGAATGGTATTATTTTAGATTCTACCAGTGGGAAATGTATGTATGTGTATGTGTGAATCTACACTATATATATATGTTAAAATACATAAAATAAGTGAAGGTTTCTGGAGATTTTAGGAGGAATCATCGCACTCCCCACTATATGTGTCCACCACACACACATACACACAAGTCCAGATCATTTGTTTCTTTTTCTTCGTCTTTTTTTTTACCACATGGCTGTTTGCCTGCAAACATGAGCCCGGTGGAGGCGAAGGTGTCACTCGATCCTCTGGAATCAATAAAGTCAGTTGCGACTGCTATTGACCCTGCCCCGTAGCAGCTGACTGAACCATGGCAGAAACATAAATAAATAAATAAATAAAAACACCTCCCAAGATTAAAGAAGTGCCGAGAGTGATTGGAACCTTTTACTTTCTTTTGCTGCGTTTTCAACCTAGGTGCACATAGGGTGTGTGCGTGTGTGTGTGTGTGTGTGTGTGAAAGAGAGAGAGTGCCTGCAGAAACAATGTGTCAAAGAGGAGGAAACTGTGACAGTCACATGGGCCATATGTCAGCAGGGGATGCATTTGCTTATTTGACTGTGTGTGTGTGTGTGTGTGTGTGTGTGTGTTTATCCAAAATCTGAGAAGATAACTAATTTTCTTAGCTGTGTCTGTGTGTGTGTCTGTGTCTTTGCCTCTGTGTGTGTGTGTGTGTGTGTGTGTGCATCTGAGCGAGGGGGTGATATAGACCTCAGCCTAAGAGAAAAGAGCAGCTTGTTTGTCAATTAAAAGACGTGATAAAGCATGAAATGGGCTGCCAACGCCACTCGGGACGAGGGAGTAGGAGAGAGAGAGAGCGAGAGGGAAGAAGTGTGTGTTTGCATATATCTTGGCGTGCACTTTGTGTGTGTGTGTGTGTTGGGGGAGGTCTGTCACTCTCCTCTATGGAGATTAATTAGCAGGGGCTGTCTAATGAAAAGGCAGCATCGTTAGCGCTAGGGTAGCACGGCGGGAGAGACGGAGGGAGGAGGAGGAAGAGGAGGAGGAAGAAGAGGAGGAGGAGGAGGAGGAGGAGGAGGAGGAGGACGACAGAAGTTCCAGGGGAGACGCTGGCACACAGGATAGGAGACAGGAGTGAAGTTTGCTTCCTGGTCGTAGAAGCTGCGTATTAAAAAAAAAAAAAAAGACTGTGGAGCCACGGAGGAGGTGGCAAACGAAGCTGCCTCGTATTCCTTCTTTCTTTTTTTCTTTTTCTTGTTTTTTTTTTTTTTAAGTTCTCCACACGCGTGTGTTTGCACGGGTGTATGACGGTGTGCTTTAACGGGTGGAGGATTGTGACCCAGGTCTAATTGAAGTATTTAAGCCATTTAAGCACTGGGAACAGAAGGTCGTTACTGATCCAAACTGGCATGGGGGTTAGGGGCCCACACACACACACACACACACACACACACACACACAC
Source organism: Karalla daura (assembly GCA_029224185.1). Classification (NCBI taxonomy): domain Eukaryota; kingdom Metazoa; phylum Chordata; class Actinopteri; order Chaetodontiformes; family Leiognathidae; genus Karalla; species Karalla daura. The sequence continues at coordinate 8,434,778 of CM055189.1, read as the reverse complement.
ACACACACACCCCAACACCAACACGCACATACACAGGGCTCCTTCTGTTTAAGACAGCCTCATTTTATTCATGATGCTGCTTATGACCCTGAACTCCCCAATGTGAGAAGGTGTGTGTGCGTGGGTAAGTATGTGTGTGTGTGTGTGTGTGGCACTTGTGCGTGTGTGTGTGTGTGTTTGCTTTGGGAGATGTGACTCTGTCACCTTCCGCTGGGCTCAGCCAGGTGTGAAAAGGCATTCTGTCAGACCTCCCTGCTACTGGGTCCATTTATCCTTCGCCTGTGTGTGTGTGTGTGTGTGTGTGTGTGTGTGTGTGTGTGTGTGTGTGTGTGTGTGTGTGTGTGTGTGTGTGTGTGTGTGTGTGTGTGTGTGTGTGTGTGTGTTAGTGCGGGCACGCTCGGTCCGTTTATCTTCTGTGAGTCTATGTGTTGTCTGCCTGCACCTGGCCCTCGACTAACAAACTCCTCCAAACCGCACAGTATAGACCACAAAGCCCTGGGGTATTTACTGTGAAAGTAAGATACTGACACACATGGACACACAAAACACACACACACACGAGAGCGCGCACACACTTCTACAAATATATAGAGGGCAGTAAACGGAGTAAAAAGCCATCCGCAACATTTTCATCTCGCCCGTGTCATACGGCTTGGAAGACGTTTTTACACAACAGCGATATTTACACAGAAAGATGCGCTTGGAGGAGCAGGTTTACTTCAACAACTCTTTCTCTTTCGCTCGCTCACCCACACACGCATACACACACACACACACACACACACACACGGAAACTCTGGTTTTACTTCTTTCTTTTGCATCAGGGTTCGGCAGCATGGGGTCGCTCCTTTTCCTTTTCTAGCAGAGAGAACCCCGTCTAACCCACCCCCTCCACCATTTTGATTTTAGTCTCTTCCCTCAACTTTTTCTGCTTTGATGTTATTGTTTAAAAAACAAATCCCATAAATACGATCAGTGTGGCGTTTCTTCCCAGAATGCCCCACAGAATTGGTGCGGATATGCTTCGAGTCACCTTTTTGTTAGCGGAGTTGGTTGCATCTACTAAGCGAGCCTGAAATTATTCGAGCAAATGGAAAAACATAAAAAGTTAGTTTTAGTGTTTACTAATAGCATTTAGTTTCCAATTTGATTAAAAACCCATGTAAGTTTAGTCTATCAACATCACAGGACAAGCGCTTTCTTGAAGCAGCGTCATAGCTAGCTAGCAGGCCCCCGAGCTAAGAGACAAGCTAACTCCATTAGCATAAGATCAAAGATGGGATTTACTGTAAGTGTAGCTTCCTATGATGTGGTTTTAGAGGTCAGACGAGGAGTTTTGAGACACCGAGGCTCTTTCTCACGCTTTAATTCTTTTAATTTAGTTTATTTGAATACAACAGTGTGACTGGATGTGGATGTGGTTACTGACTTCTGTTTCCCTCTGTCTCTCTCTCACACACACGCACACACACACATAAGACGGGTAGCGGCAACGGTGTGAATGGCAAGTTTATCAAAGTAAAAAAAAAAAAAAGAGAGATTTGACTCTAAAATCTGCTTGTTCTTTACTCCAAGCTTGTCTGTGAGTCATGCGTGCGGTCGCTACTCACCACAGTGAGTGATTCCTGCTAAAACGCCGCCTCAGTCTCCGATTAGTGAACGCGCCGCCGCTCCCAAACACGCGGTGGCATCACGGCGCTTTAAAACGAGCCAATCGTTTTACGGCCAGAGTGAAACGCGCCAGAGAGTCACCCGATGAATTATTCTCATTGGTGGGTCGTCTGAAAGCTTATTAGTTGAATCGATTCACACGCTTTGCCTCTATACTTATCAGCATTTCGAGGGAAAAAGGCCCAAAGTGAGAGAGACGTTTTATACTTGACTGAAGGTGATGACTGTTCATATCTGGTGATGTTTTTTTTGAGAGTGAACCATTTTTTTTTGTTTTTTCATTACAATAAAGGAAGAGTTGGACAGTTCAGTGTGAAAAGAAGAGAAGAGGTGTAATGGGTGTGTGTGTGTGTGTGTGTGTGTGTGTGTATGGATGGATGGATGGATGGATGGGGGAGAGTAGAGGAGAGGTAGGGCAGGAAGAGGCAGCGCGAGGTGACCGACCTGCTGTCCTGACACGGGCTGCATTAATGCATGCGAAGGTGATGCATAAATGCGCACGCTTTATCCACACCCGGCGAGTTTAGACCAGAGCGCCCCCCTCTGGCTATTGCCGGAAGTGCAGCGAGCCGGTCAAAGATGCTCCAAGTGAGAATCTTCATCCAAACTCTGAACACGGGTCAGACCCGAGGAAACCGTCTGCCTCTGCGCGTCCTGGGCGTATCGGAGCGAGATTCGACTCAGCCGCACGGGAGGAATGTATGGAGCTGTGACAGAGGGGGAGGAGGAGAAGGAGAGGGAGAGAGAGGGAGGGTAGAGGTAGAGGTAGAGAGAGAGAGGGACAAGAGAGTGTATCAAAGGAGTGGATGTGAGCTCGCAGCAGCTGATTGGTGCAGGTATATCAGTGTGTGAGCATTGATTGGCCTCTCTTTAGATAGTGGCGGTGACACCTGTACGTGTGTGTTTATCGATTGCCTCCCCCAGCCCTACGGTGGTGTGTGTGTCTGTGTGTGTGTGTGTGTGTATTGAGCGGATTCTCGCCTCACGGTGGTATCAGTGTGTCTGTGTGCGCGTATCGATCTTTTCCTCAGGGACAGCTGTGTGTGTGTGTGCATGTATGTATGTATGTGTGTCTGACTCTGTGTGTGTGTGTGTGTGTGTGTCAGCCAGGAAGCTAGAGGGGTGAGGAGACAAAAAAAAAAGGAGAAGTCGGTGACCTTTTTGTTCCACCCAGAAATTAAGCCGTAGCCTTAAACTCCTTTCGGTGTCCCTCCTTCTCACCTGACTGCCCTCCCTGCTCCCCTTCTCCTTTCATTTAGTATGTTGTAGCTTTTCATGCCGTCCCCTCTTGCACAAGGTTCTTCGCTGTATGCCCAATTCAACACACGCCTTTGTCAGACCCCAAGGTTGGGACGTCTTGCCCCCCCCCCCACCACCCCACAGCCCCCACACCACCTCCCCTTTAAAATCCCCTTCTTTTCAGACGAGAAAAATGCATTTACATTTCTTTAGGGAGCAAAAAGAAAAAAAAATAAGAATGACTTTGTCACAAAGTTCCAGTTTGCCCCCCCCAACCCACCTCACCCTCCCTCCAATGGAAGGTCGCAGCACTTTCTTTTTTTTTTTTTGCTGCTTTGAATATTCAAATATGTGTAATTCGTCAATTCAAATGGCTCATTTCTTCCAATTTTTCATGCATGAACCCGGCAATTGTCCATAGATACGACACTCGCGAAATTCTTAAATGAAGACTTAAGCATGTAAATCCTCGGCCTACATCGGGTCGAACTGACCCCGACGTTTTTTTGGCCTGTGGTGTGAAAGTCACCGTCCTCTCGCAGGGGCTTGAACACACACTCGGCTACCGTGTGCTATACTTTTACCTCCTTTTTTTCTATTTTTTTAAAATCGTGAAAATATATATTTTTTTCCATTCTGTAGACATGAAATCGCAGAACTCTAGTTTTACCCTCTTCGTGCATTTCCACCATTAGTTTCACATTTTAATAGGCCGATATAATGGAAGACTCTAACAAAATGTCTCACAAAATGTTTTACAAGTGCAAAATTAATGTAGTTGTCATAAGTGGATTTGAGTCTTTTTAAGGGACTGCTTGAATACAAGCCATCTGGTATATTTTTGCTTCCCAAAAAAAAGTGATTAAAAAAAAAGAAGTGTTTTATAAAACCAGCTCCGAGCAGGCCTTGGTCGAGTATTAAGTGAGACTGAATCATCCGGTTCTTTGCTGCAGGTATGGTCGATCACTGTGCTGTCATGTGATAGCTCTCTGTGAATCCCCCACCCCCCCAAAAAAGTTTCTTTAAGTATGTTTGTGCGCCCCTATCAATAACTTTACTGCCGGCCGTCTTTCCAAATTAAAACCCACTGATGCATTTATCTGAAACTGGAGGTGTTTGCCATCCCTCAGTGGTCCAGGGGCACGAGCCTGAAGCGTTTTCCACCTTTTGAGCACTGTTTTTTCTCCCTACACGCTAATATTTAAGAGGTTTTGCCGCGCTAAACGTCAGTAAATGAGCGCGCGACTTGCTCTCGCTCTGGCAGGGCTGAGCCGCGGGTTTCGTGGCCGCGTGCTGTGTTGGACTGACCCCTGCTGGTCAACACGAGAACTGCACCCCGGTCTCGGCCCGTTTCCTCCCTCTGGGTCATCAATGTGGAATATGAAGTTCTATGTCTTTGCACAAACGGATGCATATGCACAACATATGCACAAAATACATATGCATGAATACATTATAAATTATATACACAAAACCTAAAATGGCAGTTTCCAATTCCCTCTGTACAGTGGTAGAGACTAGAGGTGGGAAAAGCCATTAAAATGATCTCGGCGAGATGAATGAAATAGAAAAACACGCATAAGCATTAATGAGATTTGTCTGCGGCGATGTCTTCGATATTGAAGCTCCGTCTGGTCTTTCTGCTGAACTTTGGAAATGTAATGTAAAGTTTTGACCTTT
>CM055189.1:8350188-8427688 GCA_029224185.1 Karalla daura | reverse complement strand
ACATGAGTGTGTGTGTGTGTGTGAGAGAGAGAGAGAGAGGGTGTGAGTGAGGGAGAGAGTGTGTTTGTGTGTGTGTGTGCATGCATGAGAGGCCACGGATGGCTGGTTGTCTGTGTCCGCGCAGCAAAAACACCCTCCTACACACACACACACACACACACACACACACACACACATATCCTAAAGGGCCGGGCCTCTTCCAGCTCCTCTCCTCGTCTGCATGGCGCCCTGTCTCTGAGCGGCGCTCCAGAGGTAGAGGAGAGGATCACGCCAGGGATCTGTCCCCCCCCCCCCCCCCCCCCCCCCCCCCCCCGTCCCATGCGTTTTGATGCGCAAGTTCGCGATCAAAGACACACTTGACAAAGCAGGAAATACGTTGTCACTCATGTTAACAGATTCATTATGATCTGAAAGCACAACGTACAAAACAAATGACAGATTACAGATCTCAAATCCAACATGAGGCAGCTCTGTGACATAAGCGAATGTAAGGGTCCATATTGACGTCGCCCATCTACAGTAATACAAGGAACGCCTCTTGTGGAATTGTAAGTTGTGTTTCGTGTGTTATTACACAACCAAATGCAAGTTTTATCGTTTTAAAAGCCCTGAAACAGACTGATCATGTTGGTCCGCTCCAATCACAGAACTCCTTCGATCGAGGGTTTAAAGTTTTCCTTCCACTGTTAAAAACGGACGATGATGTCACTGCTGAGATTCACGTTTGGCCCTAAGAAACGTATCAGACCTGTGGCACTCCCACCAGTGAATTGCCAGATGGAAGCTTTCCAGGTGTCTCGAGTGGCCTCGGTGCAGAGCACACTCTAGCGTGAGTGCTTGCCGCCTCGCCGCCATGTTCGCTGCAGCCTGAGCCAAGCAATGCAGCGGGCGGGTGACGTCATCATACGCAGCCGTGATGTCACAGTGGTGGTCATAGTGGAAACGCTAAGCGGCCGGAAGAAGCCGGTTCTCGATCCCCATCCCGCAAGGAATGAACCTGTTCACGTCTGGAACGTTCCACAACTTTTCCTCGTGGTTTGAGCGAGTGTTGGGATCGGGTTCAGCAAGCCGCGCCGTTCCTATTTGTTGTCGTGTACGTCGCGGATCAAGACGGATCGATCGGGCCCGACCCAAACGGACCGTTGCGTGAGCCGGGCGCGCGGCTCACTCGGTTTCACCGCCGGCTTTAGAATCAATTGGCGAAGCCGTGCGAGCGTGACGCGGAGTTGAAGCTGAACCTTTTCGAGCGCACTTTCAAGAAAGCGTGCCAGAAACGCCGGCGCCCGATTGGCCCGGGACCCCGCTTCCCTGCCCCTGAGAGAGGAAGAGAAAGACACCCGACTGATACCATCCCTGCGGCCCGCGCCCCTTTGGCAATTTAGATGCCCCCCCCACCCCCCCCCCCACCCCCCTCCTCCGATAGGAAGCGGTGGACGGATTAAAAAAAAAAAACAGAGCAGGAATGAGAGCGAGGAGGAAGGTTCATCCGAGTTAATTAATATTGTATGAGGCAGACAACTCCTCGCGCACATTCACACCGGGGCCCGCAGACAACCATCGCAGGTTTGATGGCAGAATAGGAGGAGATTTCATTTCTTCTCTCTCTCTCTCTCTCTCTCTCCCCACCCCTCCCTCTCTCTCTCTTGCTTTCATTCATTGGGGCTGGATCAGAGTGTGTGGAGATAACACAAGCCCAAGGTCAGGCAGGGAGGCAGAGACAGAGGGAGTCCTACAGCCAATTTACATGAAAGATGAATGGGAAGAGGGGCAGCAAGGGTGGAGGTCGGGGTGGGGGGGGGGGGGTTCGAGACGGGGACTGTGATCTCCTTAGGGTGCACATGTGTGCGCTTGTGTGTGTGTGTGTGTGTGTGCTTGCTAGAGGTCTGTGATCTCCTGGCCTTTGTGATGGAGATGGGGCCCGGCCGGCCTGACCCGATAATGACGCGACGCTCTAATAGCATTCATCCTTTCTGCCGCAAAACTACTCGAGCGGAAAAGAGAGAGGGAGGGAGGGAAGGAGGGTGAGGGGTGAGAGGGGTGGGGGGGGGGGGCTGATAGAACAAGTGTGAGGGGTGGACGTAGGGATGGAGGGGTGTGTACGGAGTGGAGAGAGGGAAGAAGAAAAGGAAGGGGAGGTTAGCGGAGCTATGTTTAAGAAATGACGCGCGGCGCAAATCATTTGTAATCTCGGAATCAGGGTGGAGAGAGAGAGGAGGGCGGGGGCGCGTCAGATGAGTGTGTGGAGGTGTGTGTGTGTGTGTTGGAGAAATGCATTGTGTGTGTGTGTGTAACATTAGCAGTAAATGCCTGTGTCTCCCCTCTCTCTCTCTCTTTATCAGTGTATATTTGCTGTGGGCGCTGGAGCATGGAAGGCTTTCAGAACACAGGCCCATAGGGGACGGGACCCTGTGTCCAACACACACACACACACACACACACACATGCACGCACACACACACACGCACGCACTTCCTCATCATACAGGGTCATTACAGGCCTCTAACTATAGCACCGGTAATCACAGGTTTACATCAGCGTGCATATTCGCCGTACAATGCACAACGTATGGTATCAGTGGAGAGCATGGAAATGATGCTAGGATGAAGACAAATGGATTTTTTCTCTTTTTTTTTCTCCTGTTTTTAGACTAAGGCGGGGACTCTTGTCCAGCAGCAGGAAGAAGACCAAGGTAGAAACCCTGCCTACTGCTACAACTGCTCCAAGAAAGGACACTTTGGCCATGTGAGTAGCTAACACCCCCCCCCCCCTGCAGTGAAGAGCATGAAACTTCTACAGGAACCAGATAGGAACCAATAGGCTGAACGATTTGGTTTGCTCTCCCACTATACAGAGTTTCTACAGTTTTCAGCTTCGCTCGTACCTCACTCCTTTCTCGCCTCCTTGTGTCAGGATGGAGGATGCACATGGCATCCATTAGCATCCGTGATATCGCCGCATCATTGTAACAGTGAGTGGTGTGTGTTGCTGTCCCGCAGGCGTGCACGCGGCCGAGGATGTTCAACGGAACCTACCCCACCACCCCCTTCATCAACCATTACGACACTAAAAGAGACATCGAACAGAGACAGCACAGAGTCAAGCTGAGGGTTAAAGGCAAGTCTCTCACACACACACACACACACACACACACACACACACACACACACACACACACACACACACACAGAACTGTGTCTCAGTTCAACCGATCATAAAAGTTCACCCAGAGCTGTAGACTTTTATAGTGAAGGATCGATTCTGAACATGTTTAGGTTTGCACTTCAAATACAATGCAATACATTTGCTAAAACAATATTCAACAGATGTTGAAAAGTCAAGTTCAAATGCTCCTGGTGAAAGGGGCCACGTGGCATTTTGAGACCGTTTTATAACCACAATAACAAATGTGTCCAAACAGGCTTTACAGCGCTGAGCTAACGAACCTTTGCTTCCCCCGTCTCCACAGAACTGAAGGAAAAGGGCCTTTTCGTTTCCGGACCTCAGACCCTTGTCTCTCCGGGACCTCCGAAGAAAAAGCAGAAAATTGTCCATCACAAAAAGAGCCAGCAGGCCCAGCAGTCGCCTCACCACAGCACGCCCAAGTCCCAGCCCAGCCACATCTTCTTCCGCGACGGCAGCGCCCCCAACACGCCCAAAGGCAAAAAGAAGCCCGGCGCCCTCAGAGAGCCGGAGAGGATCGGCTGTGCGAAGACCTGGAAACCCAAGAGGCCCGTGCCGGCCAGCAGGCCGCCGCCCCCTGCACCTAAGCTGTTTCTGGACGAGTCGCAGGACTTCCCCAGAGGCGGACCAAAGCGGCAGACGATGCAGGCAGCGCCGAAGAAGAATAAAAAGAAGAAATGCAAGAAGAATAAAGCCGCAGCACCGGGCGGCGCTCCTCGGTGCCAGCCGCCAGGGGCAAAGAAGCAGGAGCCGTGGGCGAAACAACGCAAAGACTGCAAAAAAAAGGCAAATCAAGCCCAGAAGCACGCGGCCAAAAAGGGCAATGCACAGAGGTGCCCGAGGGATGAGAACCTGTTCAACATCAAACAGAGGAACCGCAAAAGATAGCAAGAGTTCGTCTGCGCTGAAGCCCCCATTGGGGGACAGCACACCTTCCAATCTGAGCCTTTCTCCACACAGAGCCTTCTCACCACAGATTGTCACAGAAAAACCTGGCCAGATTATGCCTTAAGTCAGGAATCTATCTTTATCAGACAGAGGAAAACTTGCCTTCACCCTCCCTTCGCAACACCAAGCGGTACAAACGGGTGAGACGGTGGACGGATGGATGGCTGACTCATACTGCGAGTGGCCACCAGGGGGCGCCAAGATGCTCTCACTTCATCGTGCGAGAGCTGCGCCGTGTTACCCATCTCCAAATGATGATTTTTTTTTTACTCTTCACAGTTCTGTTTCAGAATTGAGTTCTTGTTTGTACTGATTCACTGTCACCAGTCAGTGTTAAGCGAAATGAAATGGGGGGTGTTTTTTTTTTCATTGCTGTAGTCATTCCTCCTGCCGATACCAGACCTGTTTTTTTTACATTTTTATCTCTTTTTTTTCCCCCCTGACACACTTTCAGTCCAAGTGCTGAGGAATAGAAATGTTCTCCAATAAAACATCTTCTTTAGGTGCGGGAAACGAACCTGAATGGCTACAGCAATGAGATGCTATTTATTGACATCGAGCCCCTGTTATGCGGTGGTGGTAAACCTGGGAAATCTGATGTTATTTAACCGAGTTAAGTCGAGTTGTTTGACGCCGCAGTCTCACCCCGTGGTCAGTGCGAGACTTGCGTCCTCCATTCAAACGTTGGCGTGTCATTATCATATTGTCTCTCACAGTTGACCCGAGGACAACAGTACAAATGGTGAAGTTGTATGAATCAACAGTGTTTTCAGTAGAGTGTTTCAATGGGACTGCAGTCTTTCACTTGCCCCCTCACATCAATTCTGGCATAATTGCGAATCAAAAAAGAACCAAAATGAGAACAAAGTCGGTGCTGCTTTTTGCAGTTGGAATTGGAGGAAGGTTCATTTGTTTTTTTTATAATATATGGAGTTGGAGACTTTTATTTTTTAACTCGACTAGCTCAACGTGAACCCGTTAAAATGACAGTGTGAATGTCTCACACGTGTGATCTGTCTCCACTTTGGTTCCTTTGTGAAAAAAAGCATAAGACTAAAATTATTTTTAAGCATCGATCTTTTAGTTTCATGTCATGAAATATTCGAGTTAACGCGATGGAACATCAACAACATGACAGTGGGAGGATGAAACGGTTCCTAAATGTCCCTTACACGAATTCTCCTGGGCTCTGTCTGACTGAAATGTAATTCAAGAGGAAGGAACCAAATGTGTGTCTTGGGATATCTTTTCACACCGTTTTCAGAAAGTGTAAACTGGTTCATAATTATATTAATTTTATGAAAAGGCTTCATTAAAGTCTGCTGGTTCCAATTCTACTTGTCTGTATTTTCTTCAGGTGGTGTGAAGCAAATAGCAGTTTAAACAAAACTGCAAATCTGAAGAAGGAAATGTGACTAAAGTGATATAACTGACACCGTGTCTACAATCTCCGCACTTCTACCCTCAGACAAGTTCTATAGAAGAAAACAATAAGATAATAAATGACACTTGCGCTGGACTCCCTGTAACTTCTATTATCTGAACACTCACACTCAGTTCCTGGCACACATGCTACTGCCCAACAAGTACATTTAATGACTATGTTTGTCATTTTGAAGAAGATAAGCTCACTGTTGTTTTCTTTTGCCTGTGGAGGAACTTCAATGGCTCTAACTCCATTATTTCAAGTTGTTTTTCCACACGTGCTTTTATTCTACACCCTTTTCATTTTCTCTATACAATATCTCACAAAATATATGTTCATTTTAATTACTCGTAGTCACGGGGGATTCGCCAAAGTAAGGCCGTCACTTGCAGCGTGACTGCCGCTTCGCCGTGCACATGACAATAAAATTCTTCTCCCAAATCGAATTTACCACATTTCCGGCGAGCAGCCAGGGCACCGCACGCACGCGCGCGCCAGACGAGGAACCCGTGACGTGGCCGCGTCGCCACGCCCCCTTACGTCGCCGCCGTCGACGTCACGGCGCAGCGCCTCTTCCTCAGCCCCTGCGGCTCTGACAACGGGACTCGCCGGGCTGACATCGCTGGCCTCGTTCGCCGAGGACGGAGAAGAGGACGCGGGGGGACTGGTCTGCAAGCTACGAGAGGGGACATGGAGAACGGGACGTCGTCCACCGGAGACGCAGAGCTGGACCAGGCTGTCAGCCTCTGGCTGCGCTATGACAAGGTAAGATAGACAGACGGCTAGCCCCGGCTAGCTCCCCGCTGTCCCGTCCTAGCCGCACACACTCACCTCAGCTGAACTTTTACACCGTATTATTGGACAGTTCACGCCGGATTGTAACGTTAGGAGCGGTGGATACTGGGCGAAAGCGAAACGATACGGCCAGCGTAAGTAGGTTTCCCCGTGTTTGCGCTTGTTTTGAGCTGTCAAATCGACAAAAAAAAAAAAGAATGAACTGTGGTGAGGACTATGTAATGCGGCAATACAGGAAAAGTGCATCCTTACTGGTTCTCCTGCAGCACAGAAATTAATGTCGTTTTGTTCTTAGTTTAATCAGTCCGGTTTGACCAAATTTAGGCGAAGACTGCTTATAATTGTATATGTGCATAGAAGAAGCCCCTAATACATGACAATGGCTATGCATTCTCTCATTTATCAATTTTTAATTTGATTTATTCAGCTTCATAAATTATGGTGATTCATAACAATGTCATATTAAGATACTTAACATGAAGAGCTCCAACCTCTTTATTAAACATAAATAAACAAGCAGATCCCTCTAAATACCACTCAGGCAAGGTAGACCATCCTTTTAACAACCAGAGCAGAGCCAGGCTCAGAGTGACCTCCACTCATTGACGGGATATTTGATTTTTTTTTTTTTTTCCAAATCGCATTATTGTTTCCAAGCAGAACAAGTGTTTGCGTATTAGATCAGGTCGAGGCAGCCGGCTCGGAGCAGATTCGTGCAGCAAACACACTCTTCGTGGAATAGGAACGGGACGCTTCGTCAGAACGATAGAGTTCCTCTTCACGGACTCACAGCCGTAGTGGCAGCGGTTTCACGGAGCGGAGGCCCGGGTCGCCCTCCATCCCCAGAGACGCGGACGTGGACCGACTCCGAGCCCCCGAGCATCTGACCAGCACAAGTGGAGTCATTCATGGCCGTAAAGAGGCATGGGACGCCGCCAATCAGGTCACATTGGAACAGGGTTCCTGTGTCATTAGCGCTGACATAATCGCATTACGGCAGCCCCCTTTGAATTGGAAGCATATGGAGCCACTTGCTGTATTTATGCAGCGGTTGCCGCAGGTAATCGCATTTTTCAATCAGATGTCAGAGGGGTGTGTTGTGTCTGATTCGCTCACCGTGTCGTCGATCAATATCTGGTCAGCGCGGCTGCATTCTGAACCCCTCGAGCCCTCTTCATCGGAGTCTTTGGGAAGTGATGTGAGTTCGTGAAGCAACGGCGTCTCCCTCTGCTCCAGAATCCCAAGACGGTGGCCTTGGTGCAGGACCTGGTGAGAGAGGGAGCCGTGGACGCCCTGAAGAAGTGCTTCTCCTCCAGGATGGAGTTCGGCACGGCGGGCCTGAGGGCAGCCATGGGCCCCGGGACGTCCTGTATGAACGACCTCACCATCATCCAGACCACGCAGGTGGGTAAACTGCCAGCGCACGTGTTCTGAAACCTCACGTCGCAGTCAGGCGGGGCTGTCCGAGAGGGCTGAGATCTCCCTCCCCTGTGCCAGGGTTTCTGCCGCTACCTGGAGGACAGTTTCGGGGACCTGAAGGAGCGAGGCGTCGTGATCGGCTACGACGCCCGGGCCCACCCGCCCAGCGGGGGCGGCAGCAGGCGCTTCGCCGGCCTGGCGGCGGCCGTCTTCGTCAGCAGGGGGGTCCCCGTCCACCTCTTCTCCGGCATCACCCCGACGCCCTTTGTGGTAATCGCCTCCTCCGTTTCCTTCGGTTTGACGTTGCAGCGAGGGTTACGTAATACCCTGAGAGGGAAGTATCACCTCCTCGGTGCCTTGGTGTGACCCTGTCTGAACAGATCACAGGGGATTCGTTTGGGAAGAGGCGAGACAGGGGGACAGGAGTGACAGTCCAAACTCCGTTGAAAAGCACACTTTGGCTTCCCATCCCGCCGGTTGCGTAACCCGCGTATGATTCACCATTTACATGACTGTGCTGCCTTTCCACTCCACTGTGTCCACATCGAGCCTGAAACTGTACAAAAAATCGAAATCCTCTCCCTTTGCAATATAGTGATGATGGTGCAATATTAAACTCAGAATGACCCAGAGCTGCACAGCCACAGACTGCGGAAAATCCAATCAGAATCCAATCGAATTAGCCGGGATGACTGTTTGTCAGGGACAATGGCTGGAGTGATTGACAGATGTTTTGCTGGAACAGAAAAGTGAAAGGAGGGGGAAGGAGGAGTTGCTCCAGCCTAATGGTCATTTGGCGACATTTCTTCGTATTATGATGACTGCGTGGTCTGGTCCTGGTCTTCAGGAGTACAGGGAATCTTACACACCTCCCTCTCTCTGCCTCCCTCAGCCTTTCACAGTTTCCCACCTGGGTTTGTGTGCCGGTATCATGGTGACCGCATCCCACAACCCCAAACAGGACAATGGCTACAAGGTAACACCCCAAATAAACACGTTTGTTTATCCGTCTGCTTGTGTAGTGAATCATCAACGACTGTCGCATATAAACCTTTTAAAGCTCTCCAAAGTCTGGTCTGATCGGACCAGACTTTCTAGAAATGCTTGTTTGGATCTTGTCAGTCGGTCGATTTATCTGCGACTCTTTGTGACGATGCTCTGGCAGGTGTACTGGGAGAACGGCGCCCAGATCGTGTCCCCTCACGACAAAGGCATCGCCAAGGCCATCACGGAGAACCTGGAGCCCTGGCCCGAGTCCTGGAGCGCAGAGGAGGCCCTGAAGAGCCCCCTGCTCAAAGACCCCTACCAGGACGTCCACACGCACTACTTCCAGGCCATCCAGAAGCACTGCCACCACAGGTGCCCCGCGGACAGCCCTCCAGCAGCATAAAGAGCACAGCCGCTTCCACCACACAAAGACGGGAGGATGATGACAGAAAGACGCTTTGTTTGGCTTTTTCTCTTCGTCCGCAGGGACCTCAACAAGGGCTCGGAGGTGAAAATCGTGCACACGTCGGTGCACGGCGTGGGCCACGCTTTTGTCCAGGCGGCCTTTCAAGCGTTCGACCTTCGCCCTCCGTACGCTGTAGAGGAGCAGAAAGACCCGGACCCCGAGTTCCCCACCGTCAAGTACCCCAACCCCGAGGAGGGCGAGGGAGTGCTGGTGCGTCCTGTGTCAGTCTCTGTCGGTGTGTGTCTGTGTGTGTGTGTGTTACAGGTGTACTGTAACGTGTGTGTGTGTGTGTTTTGCAGACTCTGTCGTTCGCGCTGGCAGACAGGGAGGGGGCCACTGTGGTGCTGGCCAACGACCCCGATGCCGACCGACTGGCCATCGCCGAGAAGCAGGAGAAGTATGTGTCACTGTGGGACAATTGAATGGATGCAGATAGATAGATAGATAGATAGATAGATAGATAGATAGATAGATAGATAGATAGATAGATAGATAGATAGATAGATAGATAGATAGATAGATAGATAGATAGATAGATAGATTTATGACCAGTTATGACAAACTACAGCTTGCGTCATCCCAGAATCAATAGAAGACTTTTTGTTTACAGAGTGACTGAATCCACTCATAACATTAGTGTTATGTCAATGGAAAAAGGTTTCTGCTCTGCTCTAAGCTGTGTGTGCGTGTGTGTGTGTGTGCGTGTGTGTGTGGGGGGCAGTGGCCGGTGGCGGGTGTTTACTGGCAACGAGCTGGGAGCCTTGCTGGGCTGGTGGATGTTCCAGTGCTGGAGGGAGCAGCACAGCGCTGACTCCGGCGCTGCCGTGAAGGACGTCTACATGCTGGCCAGCACCGTCTCCTCCAAGATACTGCGAGCCATCGCCCTCAAGGAGGGCTTCCACTTTGAGGTGTGTTTTCCTCTGTGATCCTCTGTCCCCACGTGCAGTGGAGTTAACTGTATCCACATGTATCACTCAAGTAGAGGTATAGATACAACCTGTTTGCCGAAACAGAGGTCAGCATGTCCTGCTGGACGTTAATAATCTAAACGTAGCTGTGTCGGGCCCCCCGCAGACTCTGCCCTGTTCCTAGAGAGCCGCTGCTGAGGCTCTGACACTGGGGTAGCGCTGCACGCGGTGCCAACATGTCGGGCCGCGCTTCACCGTCACTGTCGCAACGCTTGTTTGAACAGGAAACGCTCACAGGGTTCAAGTGGATGGGAAACAGAGCCAGGGACCTGCTGGACCAGGGCAAGACCGTTCTGTTTGCCTTTGAGGAGGCCATAGGTACACACACACACACACACACACACACACACACACACTCTCTCTCTCGCTCGTTCACAAACACACACACACGCAGTGCTTGATGGCCAGGAAGTCCATCCGCATTCATTGTTTGAGGCGATCCACACTGATCCGGGGTCAGTGTGACTGTGTGTGACTACTGGCTGTCTAACTAACTGTGTTCTACGGTCTCGGTCACTGAGTAAATGGATGCATCAATCATTGAAAATCAGGCGAGGGGAAGTGTCAGAGACCGAAGGCCCTGCTGTGAGCTCTTTGGAGCTTTGACCTCACACTTGGTTAAAGGTTGTTGGGGTTAATATAAAGCATGCACTCACACATACATACATTGTTAATGGCGTATAACCGGATTATGATGCTGGAAGTGGAAAAGCATGCCTTTGCACGCACTGTCAGTAAAGGGAGCGAGTGACTTGACATATAGAGGGTGAACTGAAAGTTTCCGTGTGTGTGTGTGTGTGTGTTCCAGGGTACATGTGCAGTCCCTCCGTGCTGGACAAAGACGGAGTCAGCGCTGCAGCCATAGCCGGGGAGATGACCTCCTACCTGGCCACCAAGAAAACCAGCCTTTCTAAACAAGTCACCAGCATCTATGAGGAGTGAGCAGCACATCTCTACCTCTCTCTCTCTCTCTCGTCCGACCTCCTGCATCGCTGCCTCTAAACCCCTGGTCTCTTCCCTCCTGCTCCTCCGCCAGGTACGGCTACCACATCAGCAAGAACTCCTACTTCATCTGCCACGACCAGGACGTGATCCGCCGCCTGTTCCAGCGCCTGCGCAGCCACGGCGGCCAGAAGGACTCGTACCCGGCCGAGTGCGGCCGCTTCCCCATCGCCGCAGTGCGCGACCTGACCACCGGCTACGACAGCAACCAGCCCGACAACAAGGCCGTAGGTGCAGGGAGCGCCGAGCCGGAGCCGCGGCCAGCATAGGACGGACGTGACGAGATGTTTTTATCTGCACGGTGCAAAGCTGCGAGAGAAAAGTGAAGCAGTTTGAGTGGGGCAATGTGCCACTGCTTATTCTGAATGGAGCAAAGGAGAGAAGATTTATTGCATGTAAAGTTCCTGCTCTGAATGGAAAGACTCGAAGGTGCCCTATCTGTGGCATGACTGTAAAGTGGAAAATTAACATTAAACTATGTATTGGTAAATATATATATAACTTATAAATCCAAGATGAGGTTACAGGCGGGCAAAAACAAGATCTAAAAGCTCAAATGAGGATGTTGGAAATGAGAAATTCTTCAGTTGAATGTCAAAAGAGTTGGAAGTGGGTCAATTGCTGAGACAGGAGAGGAAAGAAGGGACACTTCTAAAACTTTACCACTCATATTCTGTGAACTGAGGATGTACGCGGGTTCATCTCTCTGCACCTGTTTAAGTTGTATGTGAAAACATGCCCTGTCCCTCCCGTCCTCCAGGTCCTTCCCACCTCCAGGTCCAGCCAGATGATCACCTTCTCCTTCGCCAACGGGGGCGTGGCCACCATGAGGACCAGCGGCACCGAGCCCAAGATCAAATACTACACGGAGCTGTGTGCCGCTCCGGGCAACAGGTGGGCGCCACCGCGGAGACCGGGGCTGGTTGCCTCCGCCTCAAAATGTCTGAGAAAATACTTTGTTTATGCAAAAGAAGTGTGTAACAATCCCTCTCTATCCAAACAGTTGGATAGAGTGACTGCTATTGTATGTTGTAAGACTAGACTACATGAACTCCTCCACCCTCAAATGCGACTGTGCTTAAAGGAAACCTTTAGGAAGTAACAGTGTTATTCTGCAGAATAGCAGCAAGTGAAAGGCCCACTGTGTTCTGATGGTGTGATCGTCTCTCCCAGCGATCTGACGCAGCTCAGGAAGGAGCTGGACGACTTGGTCGACGCCATCGTGGAAAACTTCTTCGAGCCAGAGAAGAACAAGCTGCAGCCCAAGCCGGAGTGACGCCGATGAGCACACAGCCTGCAGTCTCACTGGCTCACTCACACGCACTCACACGCACACACACACACCGGACCAGTTCTCACTGATCGTCTTTGGTCGGGATGTCACGAGATGTCTTAATTACTGCAGGAGCAGCCTCAGACTTCGAGGCTTCCACTCTATTATTCCAGTTGCACCAGTCGTCGGCTTCGTTTCTAGAACCTCCACGCATAACCTTCTAGTTTACAAATTAACATTCTCTGCATATTTTTTTTTCCCAGTTGCATTTTGGAAGTTTCTGGTCTCGCTGACATGTCACACCTCAGCGCCGGAGATCATACAGCGCGGCCGGAGGAGGTCGGGGGGGTCATCCCTGGTGTCAGACTGCTGTGTAATCACCTCTCACAATGATGCATTCCCGCTGCCTCAGCATTCCCTGCAGGGTACCTGTGCTGGGACTTCAGCAGGCCGCTGTGCAGCCTCGACTGTGTATTATTTTAGCGAATAACCAAACTGGACGAAAGCGATTTCAAAGTTTTGAAATCTGTCGGCATCATGTCACTGCAGTCTAAAAATGCTTAGAGCGCCACCTAGTGGAGCGGTTGTTGTTTTTTTTTTCTCCAAATGGACCCATTTCTCCGAACTTGACGCGATCGAAGGGACTCCTCTCGACCCAAAAAACTCACTGCTCAGCTCCTGTATCTCCTGTGCCTGCTGTACACTGTGCTGAAAATATCCCTGTGCTCAATAGTAATAAAAAAAACGGTTCCAAACGGGTCTTGTGGTGACAAATATAGAAGGATGAAACACACACACATACAAACATTGGCATGCACACACACTCCTGCATCCTCCTGCAGCGCATGCATGCTGCATGCACATGTCATGCCCCATCTGAGAGGAAGGGTCTGCTATATTTAACACCAAGTAGAGACAACTCTCACACACACGCTCCCTCCCTTTCTCGTATACACACACACACCCTCCCACCGAAGCTTTGGTCTCTGTTCAGCGCACACACACACACATCGGAGAGGACCGGCGTGAGCAGGCAGGTAAGGAGGCCGGGCCGACGCGGGGAGCGCAGGATATCCCTTCACACCCGCCTCTAATGTCACCTCGCGCTGTTGTGCGGCCGCGGCGTGCGTCACCCGCGGCGTGCGAGGCGATCCGTGGCGTGCGTAAAGTCGCTGCGAACTTCCGCCGTCCCGCGGCGGAGCCTCGCCTCGTCCCGGGCCAAGTTGAGGACTCCTAACGATCGACGCTGCAAGGTCAAATACGAGGTGCCTTACAGTACATGTGAGCGAGCGTCGGCGAGCGTGGCGTGGATCCGCAGGCTCCCGCGCGCGGATCGTGCGGGACCGCACCTGTGCGCCGGCCAGGGCAGTGATGGGAACGATGGTGTTTGTCGGGCAGGGCAGGAGGCGCAGCTGACGCACAGCAGCGGCCAAATATGATCCTCATAGTTTGAGCTGTCATGTGTTTGTGTGTGTCCTTGAGGCTGTAAAAGTATAGGTCAGGACTGGAGTCAAGTCTTATGTGTATGTGTGTGTGTGTGTGTGTGTGTGTGTGTGTGTGTGGCTGGGTAAACAACACCAGGTGGTCATTTGTGCTATCCTCTAAATGACCCTGTGACTGTACTGCAGGGCCGCCTCTGTTCAGGTGCTGCACAGATGATCCATTCTTCCCTCCTTAAATGTCTGTGCTCTCTGATGTCTTGCAGATAAAAAAGCCTCCGGGCCGCAGCAGCCATGGAGGGACTCTACTTTGAGGTGAAGCCCAGAGGAGATGAGGCCCTCGGGCTGGGGGCCACGGACGAGCCCCGGCCTCGTATGACCTCCAACCACCGCTCCTGTCCGTCCTTCTCGCATCTCGTGCGTCCGGAGAAAGTGGCCCCTGCCCGGAAGAGGGCCTCCATATCCGCTGAGAGGCTAGAGGAGGAAGGCGAGGAGGAGGAGGAGGAGGAGGAGGAGGAGGTGAAGTACAGACTGACCCTGATGGGCTCTCTGCCCGTGCACCAGCTCACCACCATGGCCATGCTGCCCTGGGTGGTGGCGGAGATCAGCGGGTCCAGGCTCGGAGGTGGGAGGCCGTGTCTGACCCCTCACCAGACGGTCTGTCTGTGCGTGTCGGCGTCCTGGGTGCGCTGCGTGTCCGTGCTGGGAGAGGGAGCCGTGTGGGACCCCCTGACCCACACCCTGCTGTTTGAGTGTCGTCCTCACCAGGTGACCAAGCTGATTCACAACAGCCAAGAGCCCAGCAGCTTCGGCTGCCTGGTCAGAGACTCACCGGGCAGTGCCTGCTACGTCTTCCGGTGCCAGGACAGGACCAAGGTAGGTCTGAGAGTGTGTGCTGCAAAGTTGAAAAGAGTAATTCACGTGTAGATTTGGACTGCAGCTTACAAAACAAAAAGAGACAGAATGTGAGGTAAAGTAGGAGCATTCATGCGTATACGCACATGGTCCACAGGTTTCTGGTGAAATTGCACCAAAAAATGCATTCCTGGTTCATCCTCAATATCTGATTCCTCCTCATATTCTGTGTGGGTGCACTCCGTAGCTGTATCTCTAGTTACCACTTAGTTTGATTAAAAATAAAGTTGCTAAGCTCCATTTTTTAAGCAAGGGGTGTAAAGTTTACACCTACGTTTGGTTGCCAGATGAGCATGAAAGGACACAACAGATCCAAACAGAAACTGACCAAAATGTTCCCTCAACCTAAAACAGGATTGTTAGCGGGTGGTAAAATAGCATCCGAGGCATTTTTCATTAAAGCAGTGTCCCATAGCTTTCATGTGCACACAGGCATAAATACTCCATTCAACCACTCCAGGTCCCCTTTAATTCTCCACTCCGGACCTCATCACTGTATTGTGAGTTGTCCTTTTATGCTACATAGATAGATAGATAGATAGATAGATAGATAGATAACAACAACAAAGTAATTGTGTCTTTGAGTCTCCATACATTCAGTGACAAGTAAAAGGCAACAAGGAGCATTTGCTTGTCATGGCATCAGTATTCCTCTCATCCTGCTGGGAGGAGCCTGATCCTTGCTCTGTGACCGCGGTGGTCCAGGTCCGGCTCCCCTCAGCAACGCGACTGCCAGCGCACATAAAATCGGCACGCATTCACACACCCTGCCGGCCAACACGCTCCTGACCTCTAATCCTCTGAACTCTCCTCCACATGAGGCGCCCCTCGCACTCCCCGCCAACGGCCTCTTCGTCAGCTGGTGTCCGAGACAAGCCCGAGATATTTGAGAGCATCTTTCCTGGCGTGCCAGCCCCGGCATGCCGGGGGGCTCAAAGGGTTGGCAAACTGAAAACAAAGCAGCCGCAGAATGGGATACTGAAAGAATAATCAAATATGGTATACAAAGCAGTCAGCTGTTTGACCTTGATCTGGAATTGTTTTCCTCGTTTTCACGTGCCTGCATAGGCTTGGTACAGAAACAGCCAGCATGCCCTGCACAATGTATTGTAAATACAATATGCAAGCAGGTACCTCAAGCAAGCAGGATGTACGGCCACGTAACTATGGAAACCACTTCCTGTGGTTCGGCGCCCGTTATTATGTTTTTGTCTTGTGGAGTTTGTGTGGCTGTGTGTGCTCAAGGATTAGAATTAGTTGTTTTCTCTCTCTCTTTCTCTCTCTCTCTCTCTCTCTCTCTCTCTCTCTCTCTCTCTCTCTCTCTCTCTCCCCCTCTCTCTCTCTCTCACCCTTGCAAGAATGCGATGATGATGTCAGCCTGACCACCTGTTGCCCTAGCTCTGTCATACTGGGCTTAGACACACACACACACACACACACATACACACAAACACATTCCTGCGTGCTCAGTGAATATCTTCATAATACTCTGGCAACCCTTGTGATGTGCCCATTAGATGCATGTGTGTTTTTATTAAACACAGTTAAGGAGGGGCAACTGTTGAAAACTAATATGATTGAAGATATATCCGTCCCCTTAATGCCCAGACTGCACTCTTCACCAGATCTGTTAACATTTTGCACTCTCTCCCTCCTGTCTCTCTTTCTCTCTCTCATTGTTTCTCTCGCTCACACACACTCACACAGATACAATTTTGCTGTGCGTCTGTGCTGACCGCACTTTTGTGCGGTGGAGGTGATCGTTTTCTGTTTGCATTACATCACAATTATGCTGAATGTGCAGCATTGAGTGTATGCGCAAATGCATACAAGTGCATACGTGTGCGTATGAAAGAAAGAGAGGGATCCATGAAAGGAGGCTCAGTTATTCTGCCCCGGTCTGTCACTTGATTTTGTGAAGGATGTTACTCACAAACACCTATTATGACTGTTAATCTAATACAGCTCGTTTGCAAATTATTGAATTATCTCCTTGTTTACGTTTTCATCAGGGCTATCGTCTGAGACATGAGACACTCAGAATGCTTGAAAGTGAACATTTACAGCATGAATGAGAGGACTCTCTATATTCACACTCGCCACTGGGTGTCACCAGTGGAGAGGAAATGGCTCATGGTGTACTAGAGTGGGCTTTCCAACATCCATTTGTGCTTGTGCAGCATCTCTGTCATTTCCTTTCCATTTGTGTTTTACTGGCAAACTAATACGCGAGAGTTTGTATTTCATTAGGTAATCAATCGCTGGAATTTAGCGGTAAGATTTGTAATACTGTATTCCCATCATGTGAGTGAACAGATGGGGATGATTCAAGGCCTTGCGTTACAGGAATTACAGCTGCTTGTGAGGATTTTATTTGCGTTTGTGTCAGTTCAAAGCAAATGCCTTTATTTGTCATTGCACATCTGTATGATGAAGATGAAGTGAAAATCCCCGAGATGAAAAAGATGAAGACGTAAAGATGCAGCACACATAGCTTGACTAAACTAAAGTTAAATGCATGTTTACAATCAAATACGCTTTCAACAAACAAAACTAAGATTTTGTCTAATTTTCATCACTAATCCGTGGGAGAGATACTTTTAGATGACTTTTTATTTTTTAATTGGTTTGTGTTCAGTAAATGGCCCATAAATCTTCTCAATCAAACATCAGTGTGTGAAATTAGATTCAGGCTCTGATTGGTGACCAGGTTATTATAAAACTCATTAATACGGTAACGATACATTTGCTTCATTGACTGGTACAGAAAACAGGCAGAAGATGGTAGACGTTAGTGGTACAGGACAGCAGAATTGTTAGTACACAATTACAGTACAATATCTTGGAATTTGAGAATATGGAATTCATAGAAAGACAGACAACAGTCAATTTTTAGTCGTAGCATGTTGACGTGAACATCCTGAGTACGAGGCTTACTCCTCCCGGTTCTAATGTCATCCCTGGAGTATGCATTCCTGCTTAATAGGGGGCCGATCTGCCCTGTGACAGGAAGCGGTGTTTATACTCAGACTGTGTCAAAAGAAGATAATGGACACACAATCTGAAAAATGTAACGGCAGGGGGAAGAAAACACCCCTAAAGTCTACCGCCTAAAGTTTGACTGACCCGGGACAGGAACTGAGCCCACCCCAGTCTCCAAAGGCATTGGCGGACCGAGCTGCGTCAAGGTTGCTGCAAGGCAGCGGGACAACACGCAGGGATCATCCGCCGTGCCTTCAAAATAAAAGCACGCGGTGCGCAATGTGCAGTAGAGACCGCTAAGAAGCGTTAGGAACGACCTTATTTTGAAAGTCGTGTCGGCAAGTCGACGGCGGTTTGGTCCGCGCTTAACGCGGAGAGCCGAAGCTTCAAGCGGAGAGAGATGAACTTTCCAATGAAATGATAGAGAAGTGCACCGGACTGTCAGAAAGCGCAACCCGAGGAGCGAGCCCTCGGGTCTTTTGTTGTGTTTCGTCAGGTTTATGGCGGATGGGATGAAAGCGCGACTCCAGCGACTCAACCTGTTCAACAGCAAGCAAGAGGCGAAAGATGTGAGTGAAGTTTGCGAGCGGTTCGCTGTAGTTCGGGAGCCATGCTAGGCGGACGGCTAGCGTTAACGCAGCTTTCACCCCCCGAGCCAGACCAGAGGGACCTGTTAGCAGCCCGCTAGCCCCACACGCTGGCACACACGACAACAGAGCTGGTGTCGAGGACAGTTACTCTGTCCCCACCTGGCAGTTTTACCTCTTAGAGTGTGTAAATGAGGTGAAACGGAGACTGGCAGGGGAGCTGCTCCACCTTCTGTGAACCTGATCCCTGGGCTCTGTTGTGGGTTCAGTGTCTGCCCAGGGCACCACAGTCTTACCATAACTGGGCAAATGAGTCGATCTTTGCCTATGGATGCGCTATCTGTCCCCAAATACTGAGTCATGCAAACTACTGGGTTGTCTGATTTCCACTTTTGAAGTGTTGTATCATTACCAGGGTGTGTCAGTTCTGTTAACATGGTTTATTATTAGTAGTGGTCGTAGTATCACTGTTGATCTCGTATGAGCCAGTTACACTTACTGTTGGTCATACAGCTGTCAGTCTATTAGCGATCGGAACACTAGCCCTGGAACATGTGAGGGTCATCTCTAGCTGTTTTCTAGGGCTGCAACAAAGGATTATTTTTCTCGATGATTAACCTGTCAGTTTCGTTCTGTATCAATTGATATGTTGTTTAGCTGCCTTAAAAGTCTTTTTTTTATCTGATAATCTTAAATCAGTACATCAGTTATTAAAGTAATTGTCAGTTAATTGATTAGTCAGTCCATGGTTGATTAATCGATCAGTTATTGCAGCACTATTGTAGCACACTGACCATATCATCACAGGGATGATTGAGAAAAGTTCCCCGAACACTCAGCAGTCATCAGCAAACAGTGTCACAGTGCTGGGATGCATCACGCCGAGGACGAGCACATCTCCTTCCTCTGTCTCAGCGTTGTTATCACACGAGAGGATAGGATATGCCTTTATTTTGTCCCACAGTGGGGACGAGTCATGCCTTTGACAGAAAACACGTTATTATTGGACGAGCGGACTAGTCGATGAATCAGTTTTGGGGGGGGAAATAAGACCATTAATAACGTCTTAATTGCAATTTGTGAGGCACTCAGTTTTCTTGGTCTTCGAGCTCTTTCCCATATAGTTTGACTGTGTTTATGATCAGTAATTGAGAGTCAAGGGTATATTTTCATGAACTTTGCCTTTGTTTTCATTTATTCTTTGGAGCTTTGTTCCTTTCCAGCTGAGCTCTATAGACTTGTTTAGCAAATCAAAGATGTGTTTGTTGGCGATTACAGCCTGAGTTGTTTCTGGTAAATCTCAGTGAAGTCCAAGCACGGCCTGAGTGGACGATGATGAAAAAGTCCAGGTTGTTTTGAACACCCTCGCTGACCGTCAGACCTGGGAGTACTCGCAAATCCAGTCCGCTTAGCTGCAGGTTTATGCGAGGGAGTGAGTCATGGCGATATCACCTCCCCATTGTGCCGGTGCCAGGACCTCAAACTCCTCGAACAGGAGGCGGGAGGTGCACCGCCGTCTTAGTCACACGCTCTGCCTGCGCTGTGAAAGCGTCGCCTCGGCGGCCTCCGGCTGGACAAGACTATCGGAAAGTTTGAAACTTTTTTTCTCTCTAGAGTTGAGATAAGAAACGGCGCCGGAGGAGGTCGGGGTGATGCTCAAAGAAAATGATACAGAAAGAGTCCGCTCGTGAACTGCCACTTGTCTCTCCGTGGAAAGTACCTCCACGAACCAAAGTGATTAGGGTTTCACAGCCAGCCAAATTTCAACCTGCGTTTGGTGCTCTAATCCCGTTCTTTTCTTTTCTGCCATATGGTCTGCTTCTAATCCCCCCCCCACCCCCCACCCCACCCCACAAGTCTCACATGCTTCTCCCTCCCTCTTCATGTGACACTCTGTTAAAAAACAAGCCCGTA
Organism: Karalla daura; assembly: GCA_029224185.1. Lineage (NCBI taxonomy): Eukaryota > Metazoa > Chordata > Actinopteri > Chaetodontiformes > Leiognathidae > Karalla > Karalla daura. The sequence goes on along the minus strand of CM055189.1, from coordinate 8,407,387 downwards.
AAGTGGAGGCACCTTCCTGTCCCGATACCATCCTGGTCTTTGCCAAGTGCTCCAGGCTCGGGGATAACGGCGCTTTTCACTCAGAGCCCGGTGTTCCTGCACCGTCAGCAGCAGCTCGCCAGCTAAATAAGGCATTCACCGGTTTGTTTGTCGCTCAAGAGGCTTTGAAGGCAAAAAAAAAGGAAAGAGAAGACGTTTTAATCACCGCCTCCCTCTTTATCTAGCGGCCCGTCTTTTCCTGTGTCGGTCGATCAGCCGTCAGCCTATCTCTGCCGTCCTGTCAGCGTTTAGCTCCGTGACATCTTCAGGATCTATCGATGGGAGATGTTTCCTGCTCCTCTCTCTCTCTCTCTCTCTCTCTCTCTCTCTCTCTCTGACTCAGCACGTCAACAGTGCACCCCCGGCATTGTGTCCCCTGTTATCGCGTCCGATTGAGAGTCCTATCTCCTCCGTCCGGCTCTGTGTTTGCGCTGCGGAGTGGCTCCTTCATCCCGACCGTGTGACGTCACCGTGCCGGTGCTCCCCTCGTGGCCTCGGCTCCGCTAACCTCTTCCAAAACGTCCCCCCACCCCCCAACCCCCCCCAGATTCTCTCGGTTTTGTTTTTCTTTCGCGCTCCTTCCGTGTCTCAGTGGCAGCTCCTGGACTTTGAACATCTAAGCGCTCACGGTTATGCCTCGCCGGGCTTGAGGCTAGACAGGGCACGTGACCCTGGGAGGTGCAGAAGTGGGACTTTTTTGCTGGCCCGCCTGGGTTTTACATTTGGGGCCGGCTGGCGTGTCACAGGATTTTCAGGGACATTCCTCTCTAATGTCTTAATTTTTAGCGCCACTCGGTGTCCATTTAGGCCAAAGGTGGCTGGACTTCTCATTCAACCCATGCACTTTCCTTTGTGGCGTTTTACTGCTCATTCACTGATCTCTGCTACCAAGCGTTGCAGTTTCACGTGCTGGACTGCACAGCCCTGCAAGGATAGCTTGACGAAGCCAAATATAGTCAAAGAGCAGGGAAACCTGGAGCGATATACACGGATGCATAGGAGAGATTTGTGTGCTTGCTTTCACTACAGTCTCCTGGAATCTCACCCCTAACTTTGTCCCCAGCAGTCCCGGCCGCCGACTGTGCCCTCCTTGTGATACCCTCACCTTTGGCCCCGTCTCTTCCCCTCTCGCTTTGACAAACACCATAGAGTTTATTTTGTTTATGGTGGCTGAATTGCAGCTTCTCTTTTACCGGTACGACTTGTGTAACTTCCTCCTTTTTCGAGGTCAGCGCTACAGTGGTTCTATTCAATCCAGGTCCCGCGTTGCCTTTCTGTCGGCGTCGCTCCTCCGCGAGAGGCCGAGTCCCCGGGTCGCAGCCGGGGGGCCGCGTCCCAGCGCCTTCCTGTCTGAGGTCGGCCCCGCGTAAACGCTTCGCCCAACCAGATACTGTGTTCTGCGTGAGCGCCGCGAAGGAGTAAGCCCTCTCCGTCTCCCCCCCACCCCCCCACCCTAATCCACGTCTCAGGGTCAGATGCTTCAGCCTTGTATAGGCAGCCTAATAAAGGAAACCCGTCGCAGTGGGATTGGGTCTAAACATGGAGCGCGCTGCTGGAAGAAAACCAAATACAAAAGAGTGAGATGATTTGCGATGTTGACGTACTGCACTGTGCAGAGCAGGGACTGTACAGAGCACAGACTACAGTAGAGATATTCCAAGTCAGAGGAAAACCGTTAGAAAACGAGGCGTCGTCGGACAAACAAACAGGGAGGCCGCTGGGAAAGGTGGGCAGGTAGGAGGAGGGCCCCGAGCAGCCTTAATTAAGAAAACAAATCCTCCTCCCTCCATCTGTGGGGAGCGGCGCTCCCTCTCCAGGACTGAGCGTGTCTGTTAGTTCAAGTGCTCCGGAGGATCCCGCAGCGAAAGCAGAGGGAAGAGGAAGGGGGGAGAAGAGAGGGAGGAGGGAAGGAGAGGAGGAGGAGGGGAGGAAGGGGGGGGGGCAGCACAACAGAGAGCCCTGTTGCACGTGGACAGATAGCGGACTGGATGGGACGATGTAGGCACTGGAGGCCGAGAAACACTGCGTCACGGCGAGGGAATCACGTCCAGGTTGAGCCCATAAGATAGGAGATGGTGAAAAAAGCAAAAACATGGAGCAATAAAGATAAACCGGAAGTTCTTCCAAGTTAATCATCCAACAACGTTGAGTTTCTTTGACAGAAAGTAGCCCGGCCGGCAGCACAACTCTCCCCCCTCCCCGTCCTGTGATGTTCAACTGATCCTCGCGGATGCAATAACAATACACCTCAGCACACAACAGTCACGACCCAGCAGTCCAAACAGGTCGCCGGCTCGTGCTCTGTGTCGTCATCCCCTCGGTCACTCATTAAGCGGCTTCCTCGGAACAAGCCCGGCGCCACGCGGAAACGTTGTTCAACAACACAGCTTTTAGGTTACGAGTGCCAACGTTGGTGGCTTTGGCCAGCGTGGAGATACAGACAAATCCCAGCGACCCTCAGTGTTACAGATAGTCAGTATGGAGAGAGAGGGAGAGAGAGAGAGACAGAGAGAGAGGGAGAGAGAGAGAGGGACAGAGGGAGACAGAGAGAGAGGGAGAGACAGAGAGAGAGGGAGAGACAGAGAGAAAGAGGGAGAGACAGAGAGAGGGAGAGAGAGAGAGAGAGAGAGAGGGAGAGAGACAGACAGAGACAGGGAGACAGAGAGAGAGAGACAGAGAGGGAGAGAGAGGGAGAGAGACAGAGAGAGACAGGGAGACAGAGAGAGAGACAGAGAGAGAGAGAGAGGGAGAGGGAGACACAGAGAGGGAGAGAGAGAGAGAGGGTGTCTGGTAAGTGACACGCTTACTCCCAGGAGGCTTTGTTTTGATACGGGAGCGGGTGGAGGGGGGAGGGGGGGGGGGGGGGGGGGGGGCAGGAGGGGTGAGCACATCTCATGCCGATGCAAGACGCGGCAGGATCATGGGAGGGAAGTGCGCCTGTGAGACCGCACACACACACACACACACAGACACGCACACACGCACACACATAGTAGCTGCTGGGGCATCTCTCATCCATGACATCAGCGGCGTGACTCAACCAGCACTTCTGCTTTTGCTCCTCCACTTCCTCGTCTTTGTTCCTGGGGGCCAGCGGGGCCGGCCGCTGGAGGAGGGCCCGGTGGCATGTGCGTGTCTCTCTCTCTCTGTTCCTGGAACAGGTGAAACGCCGCGTGACGCGTCTCCAGAAGCCGAGCCGGCTTCGCGACGGGGGGCCGAGGGCGCTGTCGCGGGGCCACGTGTTCGGGAGCAGACAGGTCGGGGCAGAGGCAGAGACATGTGTTGTGATCGGTACCAAGGGAGCAGTCTCAACTCGGGCAGCCTGGGCCCACGCTGGCTGTCCCGTGGCCTTCGTCTTTCACGCTTTCAGTGCGCGTTTGACATGTTTGACCCAGAGGGGAGGACCGGGAAACGCCAGAGGCCAGGGGCAACGTGGCCGCTGTGCGGTAGCCTCGCCCGAGCAAAGATGGGCCCGTAAAACGCGATGTGGGTCATCAGGGCGTCGACACGCCGCGGCGCCACGTGGACCCGGGTCTTTAACAGCCGAGAACGACCTGATGACACGCACGCGCTTCAGCTTTCAGATTTCCCCTTCCTGTCCCAGTTCAACAGGCTCTTATCTGCGCAGACGCTGTCGAGCAGCCTGATGATCAGAGCCGCGTAGCGACTCCTTGAGCCATAAGTTACAGCATTATACGTTCTTTTACTGTGTCAGTGTGTCAGCCTTTGCATCCGATCATTTGTCTGTTAATGTATAGAAATCAGTCGAATCGTCACATCCCAGGCTGTAATGATACAACACAAAAGAGTGACTTGTGTATGCGTATGTGTGTATGTAGCGTAGTGAAAGCGTTGCTGGTTTCTCTAAGCTCAGCTTGTGTTTTTGGTGCCGTTCTGCCTCTGCGTGTGCGTTGCTCCTCTGCCTCTGCAGCTGGCAGCAGCAGCAGCAGCAGCAGCAGCAGCCTGTGGGCCTGTTCTGACCGCAGGCCGCCACAGTCCCCGCTGTTAGTCATGGAAAGAGTGGTCACCGCAGAGCCGAGGCTTTAGGCCCTCAAGCACGCGTCTGCCCTGCCCGGCTGTCCTCGCTCGACCCCCGGCCGCCTCTTATCGGCTCCATCGGCTCCAGCGCCGGCTCCTCTCCATCGCTCCGTCACAGGCGGACGCGGCGGCGCGGGCCCGGGCAGAGGGCGCCCGGGGATTCGATTTTCGCCCGATCATCTGCGAATTACGTGCGTTATCTCCCCGGGCGGTTGTTCCATCTGTGCGCTCGGTGTGCTTAGAGCGACAGCGAGCGGGGCCCATCCCATCATGATGGAAGCGTCCAGGAAGCCACGCGGAGACGGGGCCCGCTCTGCTCTGCTTCCGACGCTCTCCGTTTCCCCGCCGTGACAGGCTTGAGAACAAGCATTCACGCAGTTGGTGTGAGCTGCCTTTAAAAGCCCAGTAAAAGGAGTGTTTGCTTTCAGAAGTGTCCAGAGTTGAGCTCCTGCGGGCCTCTCTGTCATCGGTCGACAGGAGGCAGGCGCTATCGAGAGGCAGGCCAGACAGGCCTGAAGCTCGCTTCAGTCCTGCATCGGCAGATGAGCCCTAACTACCGGCGTGGCTTATCTTATCTGCCCGGACATTGCGGCGTCCCGCTGTAATGGATCAATGCAGATCGGTCGCTCCCCGATGTCCCCGCGCGGCCTCGGGGGAGGCCGTGACTGCGGCTCATTATCTGCGATGCTTCATAAATAAAAAGAAAAAGTCAGATTGCAAACAAACGGCTATCTCGGCCCTGCAAACCTCTTTCATCCTCTGGAGAGCTGAATCTATTCCGATTGCTATTTTAATGTCGATCTTAGACAAACGGACAGTCCGCGCCGCTGACTGATGAGGTAGTGAGCAGCAGGCGCTATCGTTGATAAGTCACGATGGTTTTTGTGCAGGTTTTTGAGGAAAAAAAGACATTTAAGAGCGGAAAAAAAAGGCATTTAAAGACCCTTGGTCTATGTGGTGTTGGTTTTGGTTCATGCAGGCGTTTAGATGGAAAGTGCTGGGCTTGAAAACGCACACAAACAGGTCATATGCGGGTTCCCTCTCAGCTGTGACCACAGCTTGTACGCGAGGTGGAAGCAGCCGCGGCAAATAAACGCGCAGCTTTACGTGGAGTGGAGTGGAAAAAGGGAACGGGATGGGCAGCGCGGGAGGAGAGGGGAATCACGTAAGGAGAGAAAAAAAAAGGAGCACAAAGCCCGCTTTGAGACGGAAAGGTCTCCGTTCGGCTCCTTTTCAACACAGGAAGATATCACAAGGGCCGCTCTATTTCCAGGGAGCCGTAGCACGCCTTACACCATATGGCAGGTTAGCTCATGGCGAGGTGTGGCATGTACCGTGCGGCAGCTAATGGAACGTTTCTAGTTTTATTTGCGGGGGCCGTTGCTCTCGAGCGCGAGCCGGCACCGGTTTGTCATGCTGCGGAGTCCGGCTGGACCCGGTGATGGGTTCCGCCGCGTCCTGGTGCGTTTCATTACACGAAGTTAGGGATCGCACCCATTGGTAGAGGTGTGCACCGACCATTGCCGGCTGACGTTGGACTAAAATGACATCACACTGATAATTATGTCGATAATTCATTAGCTAAAGGTGTGTGAGGATGCTAAAGCTGCAGCCGCTAACTCTAAAGCTAATGCTGGGAGGAGAAGAAGGTGTCTGGAGCAGGTTTCCTGCCTATCCATGAGGCGTTTTGAGACTGGGTAAAATCCTTTTTGCAGGCGAAACAGTAACAAATGCTTGTTCAGAATCATGATTTGTGCTGATTACAACACTCATGGGTGTCTGTTGTTTCAGGTGTGTATCTAAACTACAGTGTCAGTGAAGAGAAGCAGGAAGCTATCGCGTTATCGTGCTTCCCCGGCTCTTATCTCCTTGTCCGCTGGCCCCCCAGGTCCCTGAGATCATCAGTACGTTGAGACAGGCCGGGAAGAGCTCAGCACGCAGCAATGAGGCCGCCCCCGCCCCGGCGGGGGGCAGCGACCCCTCCGAGGCGCGCTTCCCCTCCCTCGCCACGGCCGAGCCCTGCCTGGCCGTGTCGCCCACCACCTTCGCCAAGAAGTTCGAGGTGCTGTTCTGCGGCCGGGTGAGCGTGGCCCACAAGAAGGCGCCGCCCGCCCTGATCGACGAGTGCATCGAGAAGTTCGGCCAGCTGCGCGGCCCCGGGGCCGGGGACGAGGGCGGGGGCGGCGGGGGGCCGGCGGGCCGGCTGAAGAGGGCGCTGACCTCGCCGGTCAACGGCCTGGGCGCGGCGGGCAGCCCCACGGCGGGCAGGCGCCCGGTGCTGTTCAAGAAGGACCCCAGCTTCCCCTGCCTGCAGGCGCTGGACGAGAACGGACTGTCGCCCGAGATCTCACACACCAACACTACTGACGCACAGGGCCACGCCGCCGCCGTGCAGCCCACCAGCGTCCAGGAGAACAGGACCATGCTGTTCACGGTGAGTGATATGGGGGGGGGGGAGGACACGTGCTGGCACACTGTAGCCCGCCTCCACCCTCTCACTAGAGCAGATTTGAACATGCCTTCATTTGTTCCATAAGTGGAAAAGTTCATTTATTTAGATATACAAATTCTCTCTGTCATAATCTCTCTCTCTCTCTCTCTCTCTCTCTCTCTCTCTCTCTCTCTCTCTCTCTCTCTCTATATATATATATATATATATATATGTATATATATATGTATATGTGTGTGTGTGTGTGTGTATGTATGTGGGGGTGTGTGCCTTCATTTGTCCCATAAGTGGATATGGGGTGAATATACATATAATCTCTATATAAACATATGTATGTATGTGTGTGTATAAGTTTTACATATGTATTACATATATGTCATATAATCATGAAATAGAGAATTTCAAGGGGAATGAAAATGTTTGCTTTGACTATGTTGAATAACAACAGTGTACTGTATACCTGACCAATGATGATGATGTATGGCAGGTCCAAACACATTATCACATCTTCATTTGTTTATCGTCTTGGGATATTGAAATGGCAGCTAAAAAGCGCCTTCAGCCAGGTAGGCAAGGGGTAGTGTGAAGGCAGGTGACTCTGAGGCGTCCACGCTCAGTATCCGACTGGCCCCTCAGATTCTGACTCAGAGCCATCAGGCTGGACGTCTACACACTCAACACGCAGTTATCACAGGGTTCAGGGACAAGTCGGTAAGTTCCATTGTTTAGCAAGAAACGTAAAGTAAGTCACAGGATCGTCCATGTGAGGAGCAGGCAAGACAGGCGAGCCATTCAAGTCAAGTCTGTGTGTGGTTGCTGGATCATTGTGAAACGAATCTTGAAACCAGTGTCCCATAGCTTCTACGTTAGCACTAGAAAACATGGATAAACGGTCCAGTCAACCATCCTAGGTCATCCAAAATGGTTTCCCCAGATGCGTGGGTTGTTGAGTCTACACACACGCTTGCTCAGCTAGATCAGAGGAGGACACAAACAAGGACAAAAAAAAGAGAGAGAGAGAGAGAAATCCCAACTGATTCAGCAAATGCTGACCGCTGATACCGTCCCCTGTGTGGCCTGTAGCGCGGTCCGCCGCGACCTCCTGCCAACAGGACACTTCCTGTTTGTCCTGCGGACAGGAAGCGCTGACCGCTGGCCCGGGAAGCTCCAGGGCCCGTGCCCGTCCCTCTCAGCACATTCAGACACGTGATACTGACCCCCGTGACGCTTCCCTTCTGGAGGGGTCGACAGAATGACCTCATCCCGGTGACATCATCAGTCCCTCGGCCTTGATGAAACCCCCCTTTTCCTCCCTTCTCTCCCTCTCCCTCCTGCCGACATGCTGTGAACTACTACTAACCCTGTTTGAGGTTTGAGTGGGACGGTGACTCACGTCCTGGGCCTGCTGTGAATGGTGCGCTCTCAGAAAGCGGAACGGGCCCGAAAATTCGCGGGTGCTTTCTGTAGCGAGAACAAAGGGAACTGCCATAATCGACGAATTAGACTACAAGAAACCTACAGGAGCCCAGAGAGGAACATGATAAGAGAACTGGCTCCGTTGGCCAAGTAAATGGTTCTTGAAAGCTACTTTTGTCTTTGTGTGGCACTGTCTCTTTAGCTCAGCTATCCACACGCGTTCAGCTCGACTGCCCACGAGAACACATCTCTGTGTTCTCGCCCCGGGCCGACTGCGATCAGAGCACATGCTTTTGTCTCGTTGAGTCACTGTTCTGCATTTCCCTCCGTCCGTCTCGCTTGGCAGGTCGGCAGGTCTCAGATCTTCCTGGTCAGCCCAGACACTAAGAAAGTGGCCATCGAGAAGAGTTTCAGGGAGATCTCCTACTGCTCGCAGGTATAAAGCGCTCCTCGTTAGCCCTTTGGGTTGTTGCCTTTTGGGTGTTTTCTGAATCCCTTATTTTGAATCTCTCTCCCCCTCCCCCCTCAGGGTATTCGTCACGTGGATCACTTTGGCTTCATCTGCAGGGAGACGGTGGAGGGGGGGAGCTGCCACTTTGTCTGCTACGTCTTCCAGTGCACGGACGAGTCGCTGGTGAGAGACGTGCAGCAAACCAAGGGGCCGTGTCCCGCCCTAAACGCTCGTCTCCCGCCTGGTTTTTGTTCATTCTCTGCTTCACCCCGAGTTTCTGCGCTGCAACACGGTTCACAAAGCCGAAATCCACACGGGCACATCGCAGTTCAGTCCGAACCTCATTCACTCAGACGTTCATGAGGCTCCTCGGCCTCGCTCGGAAATGTCTTTCGTACAGCTGCTCGAGTGAAGCCCATGTATGTGTTTCCTGTAACTAATTTCACATATCGTTTTATTTCCGTATCGGCACTTCCCCGACAGTGTTCTTGTTCGACGAGCCCTCTCAGTTTAATTTAACACCTCGCCACTTTGCCTCGGATTAGATTCCGGCGCCGCAATGCGTGAAGCCCGTGTTTTTTTTTCTTCTTTGAACCGCCGCCGCTTTCTATCAATCGAGATTTAACTCCGCTTTAATTCTCTGGGCCCGTGACTCAGGGCGTCTGTGCATCACTGACTGATGGCGTGCCCAACAGGCCCAAAAAAAAAAGCCCAAAAAAAAACCCTTTTCTGCGCCGCGGTGTGACTGGCTCCCAGCAGAAACTTACTTCCTGTTTGTGTTGAGATGATTTCTTGAAACGGTGAGTCACGGCGCCCGTGAAACGTCGATCATTCATCTGCGTGCGCGTGCTTCATCTCCGCCAGAGTGGCCCCGGCAGTGCGCGAACATCGGCGTCACCCGTACCCACCCATATCTTTAAGACGTCGGGAAAAAAAAAAAGAGTCGGAAATACCGAAATCATGCTCCCCAAAAGTACGCTGAGATATGAATAGGAAACTGGGAAATACCCCTCTCCAAGGGGAATTTCACAGTGTTTCTTATGAAGCACTGAGAATGATCGATACTACTGCTACATATGTTGCCATGGCGACGGCAGCAGAGCGAGCCAGCCGCATGGAGCCTCTAATCACGGTCGCCACGGAGACGGCGGCAGTCTGAGAGCAGAGCGGCTCTGATCGGCTCTGATCGACGGGGACTGGTCAAAAACTCCTAAAACGTATCAACAAGTTGAACGTTTTTGACCCTGTCCCACGCGTGTTCTTCACAAAAAAATGTCAAAGAGGCGCAGAGTCGGATCGAACCCACATGTGGTTACTGAACGGGTCAAAAAAAAAAAAGGGGAAGCCGGAAGGGGAAGGACAAAAACAAAAACCTCGAGCCACGTTCCTCGTTGGAACCAAAAAAAAAGCCTGCTTTGTGTTTTCGCCCCTGGTGCAGGTGGATGAAATCATGCTGACCTTGAAGCAGGCGTTCTCGGTGGCGGCGCTGCAGCAGAATGCCAAGACCCAGAGCCAGCAGTGTGACAGCTGCCCCATGCAGCAGCTGCACAGGCTGTGCGAGAGGATAGAAGGTAGGGAGCCCAGCCTTGACCCAGCCCGATGAGGCCAGCAGCATAGATCGTTTCGCGTGAGACGAGTTGTGCGAGTGGACTCTTAAGAAATGCAGAGATATTGTCTGTGCATCTATCTGTGGTCTATGTTAGATATTTATGGCAGGAGTCAGCAGGAGCAGCTTATAAAGTAACCTGGGTAAAACGGTGTGATTACGTGCCGATCCTTTTTGACACATTCCCAGATTGGACAAAGTTCGAGTTTGAGTGCTTTGCCTCATGATTTTTGAGAATATATATCTGCCAGTTCAGAGTCAGCCCAAACGCTGAAGACTAGTCGGGACAGGAGCAGGATTAGACGGAGACAGTTGTGTAACAGTTGAAAGCATTCCACAGGTAAACAGGTTCATTTGCAACAGGTGATCTATATCACGACCAGCTATGAGAGGAACTCGGCCGCTCACATGTGGCAAGGTGACATTCTGTTCCATCTCTCGAGATCCTAAGATTTAGCTCGATCGTCATTATTTTTTTTATCCGTATAGATGACTGCATTCCACAGGTATACTGTCATAATGCCGGTATCCTCCACCGATCTGAAGCAGCATGTTTATATTGTGCTCCTCCACCCTGTCCAGGTCTACACCCATCTAAAACGAAGCTGGAGCTCCAGAAACACTTAGCTACTCTGGACAACCAGGAACAAGCTTCGGTCTTTGAGAACACTATGGTATGTTGGCCTGCTCTGTCTAAAGCCTGTGTTGGGCAAGGTGTGAGTTCATACCGAGGTGACTACAACTAGAAACAAACCGCACAGGCTGTAAAATAATCTAGATTCCCCACCAGTGAGTCGCACAGACTCATACGTCTTCTCTTGTGGGTTTGCACTTACTCATCGCTGTTTCTGTGGCTTTTTTTGCTGCCTCAGCACTTCGGTCTCTCCTTTTTTTTTCACACAAAAAACAAGTCAGTCAATCTGTCAGAGCACATCCGCTTAACTGTGGGCAATCGATCAGTTAGATGCATTCATGTGTTGTTGTCAGTGCAGATTTGTGGATAGTTGAAGGAGAAACCGTAGAGTCGGATGACCTGAAATCTTTTCTTGAAGGCTCTGCTCACATCTGCTGGCGACGTAGCAGAACTGCAACACCACGGCTGTGCCCATCGCGTCCCGTCAGCAGATTACTGCCTCTCAGAACTTTGCCATATTCGTCAATCAAAAGGAATTAGTACAAAAACTATATGCAGCCATTTGGGAAGTTTTTCACCCCACCTCCATCGCTTGAGATTTCGTGTTCACCAGCAAGCATCTTCACAGGATGCCACAGTGTCACGGACACAGGCTTGTCTGAAACCCTGGACACAAAGCTCCTACCGCAGACTGACTTGTCCATGTGCTCCAGAGGGCTCGTCCCAAGAGCGACCAGGAGGAGAACGAGCTGGTCATGGCCTCCCTGAGGAGCCTGTACGAGGAGAGGCAGAGGAGCCACCAGCACACGGCGTGTGGAGACGGCAAACAGGTCAGTGTCACGCACACACGCACACACACACACACTACATAACACGCTCTGTATCTATTTTAACCCTCCCCAAGGCCCCAGCAACACAGTAGAGAGATAAGAAGGGGCAAGCAAAAGCGCTTGGTAGCTTTCAGGGTCCATACTTTACTTGTGAATACCTCCTCATCTGTGTCTCTGACTCACACTCTGGGTCTCTCTCTCCCTCTCTCTCTCTCTCTCTCTACATGTGTGTGTGTGTGTGTGTGTGTGTGTGTGTGTGTGTGTGTGTGTGTGTGTGTGTGTGTGTGTGTGTGTGTGTGTGTAGGTGTTTGAGGAGGCAGCTCTGGCCCCGGTGGAGGCGCAGCAGCAGCAGAGCAGCAGTCGGCAGCGGCTCGAGCAGTTTAAGAGCCGAGCGAAGCGCTCTCTCACTGAGTCCCTGGAGGGCATCTGGAAGGTAAGGCGCGCTGTCTGTCTGTCTGTCTGTCTGTCTTTTGCCAGCGTATGAAAGGGTCCGCTCTGAGCATCATCCGTTGTGTGTGTGGTAGGGGAGCAGCAAGGGCCGCACTCAGCGGGGCAGCAGCGTGGGCAGTGACAGCGGCTCCTCCACGTGTACGGTCAGGAGCAGCCCGGAGCAGCCCAGCCTCGACGACAGCGCCCTGTCTGCCCAGCTACGACCCACCAGCCCGCTCAGGTAGACGCAGCCTTCCCCAACACACATTGTGGTTTTTTTTTGGCTTTTTTTTTTTTTTTTTGCAAATTTTGTCAACTTTTGGCAAATTTTCCTGTTTCGTATCTCAATATTCCATTGTATATACATTGAAATGTATTTTACAAACATTTTTTGAATATATTTCAAAATATTTTTCAATGTTTTAAATCTTAAAAAATGAATTTAAATATATTTCAAAACAAATATATTGTAAATGTGAAAACAAAACAAAAACAAAACAGTAAAAACAAACATTACATATTCATGTAACATTATTTTAAATATACATTAAAAAAAAAACTTCACTTTCGTGGCTATTTGCTCTATTTGAATGGTGATACAGTAATTGTATCATTATTGTTGTATTTTACCAAAACGTTTAGTGTGATACTAGATTCACAACTTTCATTAGACTAATGTTTTGATTGTTACATAGCAGAACCAACCCCCCCCCCCCTTAGTGCACACTGCTCATATTTTCTATATCGAACCAGTATTTGTCAAAATAAATGTCATTTAACTCCCTGTCTAGATTTGCTTTTGCCACCTGCTACCACATTATCTTAACACATTTTGAGTGCAGATGTGTTTGCCTGTGGCTAGTCACAGCTGAGCGGACCGTCGTGACACCCTGTCAACACTGTGCGCCTCCTCCCCTCTCACTCCTCCTCCTCCTCCTCCTCCTCCTCAAACCTCCAGGTGCCACAACTCCACCGGGGACCTGAAGCGCCTGGACCCCTCGCTGCCCCTGTCGCCCTCCTCCTCGTCCCTGCCCGGCGAGGGCCAGCCCCAGGGCTTCCGCCGGCGGGCCAGCACCTTCAGCCACCCCCCCACCCCGTCCTCGGCCGAGTACTCACCGGTGCGGGCGCCGACCCTCGCGCCGCAGGACGCCACGGCCGCCGCCAAGCCCAAGCTCGTACGACACTACTCCGTCAGCACCGACACGCCCCACCAGAGCAAGTAAAGACTGCGTGTGTGTGTGTGTGTGTGTGTGTGAGAGAGAGAGAGAGGGGGTTGTATATGTGTGTTTTGGGGTTGGTTTTCATTCTCCGAGAGCTGACGAACAGAAAGCGGGCGAGCTGGGGGGGGGGGGGGGCAGATGAAACCGAGGGCGGTCAGCGGCGCATAACCCAGTTCCCCGTTTGTGACGTGAGGCGGCGCAGGTGAGGCCTCGCACGTGGCCACAGCCGTTTGACGAGCGGTGGGACGCAGCCCGCTCCACGCACACGCCCCACGCGCTCTGGCGTTGACGGTTCCCACCGTTCCTGCCTCTCCTCGTGCAGAAACAAGAGAAAAATGGCGTCTTCCACCCCAAATTTTTCTACTTTTCGGCTCATTCTTCAGAAAAGGGCTCATCCACAGGGCCTTCAAAAGTGTCAATGATTAATAAATACATTTTTGGATGATTAGAAGAGGAGGTAAAAGAAGGAAAAAAAGCTATTTTCATGTAGTTTGACTGCAAAAAGAATGGGTATTTATGCTGTTTGGTCTTTTAAAGTCTAAAAAAAGGAAGTGAAACTGAGCCTTCAACTGATTTTATTTGACTTCACAGCAGTCAAGGAATGTATGAGCATTTTTTTCTACTTGCTTTCTAGTTTCTCATCTGCTGGCATAAGCTCTGTCCCAGTAGAAAGGTTTTCCTCTCTCTTTTCCCTGCTCTTCCTCCTCCCACGCCCTTTTTGTTTCCATGCCCTGCTCAGTGTTTTTGACCGGCTTTGCTCTCTGTGCTCTGTGCTTTCTCTCTCTCTCTCTCTCTCTCTCTGCACCTTTCCTCAGACATGTCCCTAGCGACTCCACCCTTCCACCCCTTCCTCCCTGCCCTTCATCTGCCTCTCCTTCCCTCCCTCCTCATCCCTCCTCACCTTCGGCTGGAGCCCGGCTGAACAAGAGAAGGTGAGAGTCCTGCGCTGGCTTCCCGCTCTCGGCAGCGTCTCGTCCCTCCATCTTTATGTGCATTTATGAGCTGCTCCACTCTCCTTTTGACCTTGTTTTCCATGTTTTCATGAGAGGGTGATCCAAGCTGTCTCTCTTCAGAACCTGAACTGGTTTCAGCCTATTTTTGAGCTTTGAGCTTTCACAGGCTGCAACCTGTGATGGCCTGTCTGAATGCTAAGAGACACAGCCCCTTACTGGATATAACCATTTGTGAACCATTTGTCTTTCTTTTACCCCATTTTCCACCAAAACGTTCCCATGCTAGTTCAGAGATGGTTCAACTTGCAAATTAGTTAAGAGCCAAGTTGTTTTTTCACCACTCGAGAGCCATGTCATCATGTCACTATATAAGTTGGTTATGTAAAATGGGTTTTTTCTTCAGCTGCCCATTGCCACTTTATAATTTTTGTTTGGTCCCAATAGTATTTCTTTAGCTGAAGTTTCATCGTGTGGGTTTATCCTGAGTCGGAACTCAGGATTTCCATCTTCAGAGTGTGTCAGATGCACAAGGTCGGGTCAGAAAACACAGCAGACTTGGGCAACTCATTCTTTCCTTGAGGCCATTTGGCGGAGAATTGAAAAAACAAGCGCCCTTTTGGAATGAAAAGGAGGAGGGAAAGCATTAGTTCAGGTGTTTTTATAGATTTCAATAGGATAGGACAGGATATGTGTTTTTGAGTGGAAACGGAGGGAACGGTTCCCAACTAAGCACCAGTCTCGAACCAGCACTGGGAGTGCGTCGGTGGAAACGGGGCCTTCCTTTGTGTTCTTGGCATAAATTCACCTTTAAAAAAACAAAACAAAAACACTCTTTTCTGCCCTTTTTTTTTGTTCGTCTCTCCATCTCAGCCCTCTGGGTGGTCTGCGCGCTCGTCTCCACTCCTCCTCCTCTGTCCCTAACTTTCTGAAATTTCAATTCCTTGCCCCTGTCCAAGAGAACGACTCCCCCGAGCCCAAGAGCAGGTACACGCATGCACCCCCAGACTGTGTGTCCGGCATAGCGCTAGTCTGTGCCGCTCCACCCATTCCATGTGCGGTCTGGATGTTCTGATGCTCACTGAAGCTTTGCCAGGTGCATGTTACCCATGAGCCGTCCTGTGTGTGTGTGTGTGTGTGTGTGTGTGTTGCAGTGACGTGGTGGCTCTCTCCTCTCCCAGTGTGGCGTGCGGGGTAGGGGAAAGCCCTCTGCGCAGCCACCGCCACTCGTGGAGGCAGCAGATCTTCTTACGGGTCGCGACGCCTCAGAAGAACACTGAAAGCAACGGTGAGTCCGCGTGCCCGAGCTGTGCCTTGTTAGCCTCTTCAGTGTCGTGTGACTTGGCCGGCGGAGCACCTCTGTGACGTGAACAGATCCTCGATCGGGCTGAAAAGAAATTCAGCGGGTTCTAGTAATGCTTTGCCGCCTCTCTTTCGGCCCTGACTTGTCCAATAAGCACAGGTTCCATGTTTGCCAGAGGACGTAACTAACTTGAAGTTGGTCATCGAAATGACAAAATCTGCCTCAGTGACGATCCGTACTCGGATGAAGAAATAACTATCAACGCACATCTCTGAAACACTGACATGAGCAGCGCACCTTGCATGTTTGTCACCTGTGGTGCAGTTACGCACCCCGACCACACGGTGTCACTGTGTTATTTAATGTGACGCTGCACGCTGCTCTGAGGTGAGCACTGGAGGTGGACTGGATTGTATCACGTTACCGTAAGTCTGACTTCCAACTTTCCAACTAGAGCTCAACCCTGCCCGTAGACCCTCGCACAGACTGAGCAACGGCTCCCAAGAAAAACCCAGGGAGAAACCTCAGAGAGAGACAGAGGAGGGGACCCTCACCCAGTGTGGACAGGCAGGCACAAGCAAGGCAGTACAGAGGTCAGATGGGCCCATAGTAGAAACACTGCAGGTAGCAGGTCCGTCTTCCTCAGTTCCTCTCTGTTCTCTCAGTATGAATTTGGGGGTTTGGATGTCTAAATCCCAGTCGAGTGACCCCATGGAGTAGAGTCCATGGGTCTGAATCTGGCAATTTGAATTCATGTTTTTTGGAAATGTATATATCCATCGTATGTTCCTCACAGTCTGGCTGAAGATCAGCAGCCCCGTCACGTTCTGTAAGATTCGCGAGGTGCGTGAATAAACAAGTGACATACGGTGATTTATGGCATTTCGCCTCACATGACATGAGTCACGCAGGCGTGGGAACCGTGTACCAGCCTGTCTCCGCATTCGGCGCTTTGATTACCGACGCGTTATCATTTGTGTTCCTGTGGAAGTCTGTGTGACGGATTGAGTGCGGACGGATGGGATGAACGGGGTGCCACGCTGTAGCTCCACTGAAACGGCACTAAGTAGAGCTGTAAGTAGCAGCATAAGTGGGAAAAGGTACACATGTGGCGTGCTGCACTCTGATAGGAAACGCGTGCATACACAGAGGTGATTAGGGAGCCAGTTTGTGCCAATTTCACAGGGTCGCGTAAGGTTTTACGTGAGTATAGCAGTAGCTCCTCATATCTGAGAATGTCTTTCTATTTGCCACTTGAAGTAACTTTGGAGCGGGTCTGAATACACCCCAAGCGTTGATGCGCTGATGTAGAATGACCGGGCGATGCCGTACTGTCACCCCTCCGTGTCTTACATTCTATTTTGACAGCCAAGCATGAGTAAGTCAGCCCGCCACTGTCGTGCCGGCGCCGTCGTGCCACCATCCAGTCCCAAAACAACAGAACAACCAGCCTTTCACACAGGAAACATGCCGCGGCCTGGCGTAGCCCCACCCCACCCCCCCACCCCTCCCGCTTCGTGTTCAGTCACGGTAGCGGAGCGCAGACGCGGGGGGTCACACACACGTGTCGTTCCTTTATACCGCCAGCAGGGGGCGCCAGACGCCAAACGGTGGCGACCTCGCACCCTACACTCTGCTCAGACAACTAATGAGACTGGGCAACGCAGTGGGCATTGCAGCCTCCGCAAAGTTTCTGTCATTTTTTGCTTTTGCCCTTGGTTCCATCGCTCGGGTGCTTCCCCGCGGGTCTCCCAACGCGCCCCCTCCCGTGATCCCCGCGTCTCATGGGGGCCCCAGGGATGTGAGACTAACGTGACCTTTCCCTCCACCTCCCCTCTGTGGCGGGATCAGGGAGCCTCGGTCCCAGTCCTTTCCCAAACGACACAAGAGTCCATTCCCCCACCCCCGTCCTCCCTCCAAGTCTTCGTCATCTTGTCTTCGTCATCTTGGAAAGATGAAAAAGAAAAAAGCGTGCACCTGAAGTTAACTTGGCGGGGAGAAGTGGAGGGAAAGCAGAGCAGAGCAGAGCGATGTGCTCTGTGCCGGCCGAAGCCTCTGCTAAATTGGGTTGAGTTGGGTGTGTATTTATGCGTGCGTGCTCACGCATGAGGTCATGGGTGTGTCGGGTGTGCGTGCGCGCGCGCGTGTGTGTGTGTGTGTATTGGAGGGGGTGGCGGTGTCTCAAGGTCATGTTGACAGTCCACACACAGACAGCGCCAGAGCAAAGCGCCAGCCTTGTTGACCCACTTTGCATGATGTGTGTGTGTGTGTGTGTGTGTGTGTGTGTGTGTGTGTGTGTGTGTGTGTGCGCGCGCGTGTGTGTAGCTCTGGCCAAGTTGGAGTGTTTGCTCAGGGAGTGGATCGCGCCACTTTGTGCAACTTTGTGTGTGTGTGTGTGCGTGTGCGTGCGTGCGTGCATGGATTTTTCACACCTGAGAGCCAACTGTGGGCCGGTGTCGTGTCGAGGCAGCGCGGCAGTCTGTGTTTGTCTAACAAAGACGCAGCTATGCGGAGAGGGCCTCGCCGCCCCGTCGTCTCGTCCTCTCGCTCCCCAGCCGTGCTGGCTGACTGAGGGAGGGCAGGGCGGGGGCACGTCTCACAAAGCCCCCAGCCCCCCCCCCCCCCCCCCCCGCACCACCACCACCACCTGACAGGGGAACAAAGGGCAAGCATTAAGGTCGAGCTCACCTGGAGACGGGAGACGGGTCGCAGCCACAGCGATGCCGGCCCGTTTCCAGGGCAACGCCGGCGGGCCGCGGCCACGCCGGTGCGTGCGGCGGCCTGTGTGCATGCGGCGAGCGTCCGTGGGGGGGGCGGCTGCCGGGGCGACCCGTCTGGCACGCTCTCAGATTACATTTTTCTGAGGTGTCTCAGAAGATTCCGCGGAAAGATACACGGCAGAATTTACATACTTAACGCAAGCTCCGGAATGCGCCTCCGCATGTGTGAATGCAGTGTGTGTGTGTGTGTGTGTGTGTGTGTGTGCGTGCGTGTGTGTGTGTGTGTGTGTGTGTGTTTTCCTACAATCTGAAAGAGAAGCAAGTGCTATCTGGATGGTGGCTCTGTCCTTCCTCTAAACAACACCGGGTATTTTGAGGTTTGGGATCCACCCTGTACTTTCGGGTGGAGTCGCACAAACACTTTTTTTTTCTTTACTGTGTGTGTGTGCGTATGTGTGTGCGTTCACTGTGTCAAACACATCTATGTTTAGACTTTTTCTTTTCTTCTCGCGTCCGCGTCCAGCAGATCGCTGCACTTGTCACACGGAGTGAATTTGACCCTCTGAGACCTAACGATGTGTCCTCCGAAGTGTGACGGGCCCGGCCCGGTGTTACAAGCCTGCGCCCCGTGTGTGTGTCTCCCCAGAGCGGGCGGACCCGTGCCTGGAGGGGGGTCGGGGGTGCGCGGGGCCGGCCGGAGCGGCGGGCGGCGCCGACGCCTGCGTGCGGGCGGCGCCCGAGGAGAGGCTGAGGAGGAGCAGAGAGGAGCTGCGCGAGCTGTGGAGGAAGGCCATCCTGCAGCAGATCCTGCTGCAGAGGATGGAGAGGGAGAACCAGAAACTACAGGGTGAGGCCGACGTCCGTAAACACACACACACACACACACACACACACACACACACACACACACACACACACACACACACACACACACACACACACACACACACACACACACACGGAGTCAGGAAGCCTGGAATAGCAGTTTTATTCACGGATCCACCAACAGAAGCTCCTTCCAACCCACGCACACAAACACACACACACACCCTTGGACATACATTAAACAGACAGGTCCCGTCGCCGCAGCGATCGCTGTAATCTCGTGTAATCTCCAAATTAGCGCCGCGAACCGGCAGCTGTCAGCGCGTCGTGTCAGAAGCGAGGTGCAGCGCCGGGCGCTTGCCAGGATGGCGCCCGGCGTGGAGGGAGGGGAGGGGAGACGCTGGAGGCGAGGCTCTGGGGAAACTACCCAAAGGAAGGGGAACAGGAAGCCGCCTGTGACTCGAAAACGTACCAAAGCACATCAGTACGAAACCCAGCGCTTGGTTTAGCTTAGATTGCCATCATCATCGTCGTCGTCATTCAACCGATCGTGACCTCGGGTCAGGCCTGGAAGCGCGCGAGCCTGTCTGTGCGTGTGTGTTTGTGTGTGCGTGTGTGCGTGCGTGCGTGCGTGAGTGAGAGAGAGAGGGAATGAGGACGAGAGGCCGTCGGCGCCCGTGGGAATGCCAGGCGCTGACCCAGTTGGCATGTTTTGACACACACCTATCTGCGGGCCGCACCTCGCCACCTCGCTCTGTATGCAAAAGCGCTCGGCTCCGCTCCCGCGCGGCTCCCGCGCTGTACGCGCCGAGAATGTGGGTCATCCCCTGCGTAAGAGCGCGAGCCCGGGCAGCGACCTCATTCTGCTCAGCCACGCACTTACCACGGCACACACACACACACACACGCACGCACACCTATGTAGACGCAGATTGACAGCCCGTGGCGGCCTTCTTTGGCATCCGTCGTGTCATATTTACTCCTCCCACTGGGTGCGTTCCACCTATTCACCCGTTATTTGTCCGGGCGGAGCCCGACCCCCCCCCCCCTCCGTCCTCCATTCTCCCAGACGTTTTATAGGCCAACCGTGCGAGCGTGCGAGTGTGTGCGTCTGTTCTGAGTGCGCGTGCGTGCGCGCGTGTTTTCCATCAGTGTGTGCGTGTACCTTTGTCCGCTCCAGGGTGGGGTATCCTATCTTGTTGTGCGTTATCATGGGTGGAGTGTTCCGGCGACAGAAAGGGAAAGAAACGGGAGTTAGCGGAGTGAGAGAGGAGTGAGGAGAGAGAGAGGGAGAGAGGGAGAGGGAGAGAGAGAGAGAGCTGCTGGCCAGCTGGGCCCCTGCCAGAGCCTGCTACAGGCCCTGATGGAGCAGATTGGGCTCCAGACATTGTGTCTGATAAGACAGGCAGGCAGGCAGGCAGAGCCGCGGAGCATCTATTCTTACACGACTGGGTGTGTCGGCTGCCGCCCCGTCCCGAGTCTTTTCCTCTGTGATCCAGAGCGCAGCATTCCAGGTCACTCCCCACCAGTCTTCAGTCGCTTTTTTATTTCCCCTCTTCTTTTTCTCTTTTTTCGATCGAGGCTCCGATAAAGAGAGCTGCTCCTGAAAAGCCTTTTCCCGCCAAGCGTCCTCGTCCATGATGCAGCATTGCACTGGTCCGCCACCCTCACAGCCACCCCACCCCCCCTCCCCATCTGGACCCATCATTTCCTGGAAGGTGTCGGGGGTGGGGGGGTGGGGGGGGGGCAGGTTTGGAAGGCTGCGTCGGGCCCGCCGTCTCTTTCCCGTCCAGGCCTCATGAGGTCACCGCTCCCGACCCTGCCAAGCTGCAGCTGGCGGCTGGGTGGACACCACACATGAGCGGAAAGGGTGGGGGAGAGTCCACAAGGAGGGAGCGGCCAGAAACGGGAGAGAGAGAACTGGGGGGGTGGGCGGGGGGCGGGGGGGCGTTGGATGGATCTGAATGAGAAGAGCGCGCGGGGTGGAAAAAGAGAAGCAGCGCGGTGGCGGGAGGCGGGGGGAGGGAGGAAGGGTGTCGGCGAGCACAGAGAGAGAGAGAGAGCGGCAGATGAGGGGCGCAGGGCGTGCCCGCACCTCCTCTGATGGCTGGTGTCAACGTGTCGCAACCGTGCGCCTCCGCCGGCGCCGTCAGTCCGCGGCCCAGGAGCAAAACAACAAGAACAAGCGCTCAAGTCGATTGTAAGCATTCAGAGAAGCAAAAAAAACAAAGTTTGGAGGGAACTTAAAGAAGTGACAATTCTCCGACCTCTGTGAAAACCTTATCGTGGCCTTTGAGAAACAGGCCCTGGCAGTTTTGCTCATTTTTGCGTCATTTTGTGAACCAAACATCTGATCAATGAGTCAGTCGGATTTTCTCAGATTAAATAATGAGAGTGAGGGCCTCGTTCTTGCTGCTACTGTGATCACTGGGAGGACAGTCGCTTGTAAGGTGAAACTTGAAAACAACGTGACGATGCTGAACATTTGACACCCCTGTCCGCTGTGGCTCTTCCGCGTCATGGAGCTGCAGGCCGAGGCGATGGTTCTTCTTCTTTTTTTTTGGTTTGTCCCCCTTCACCTGTGGGCTCGGTGCAGGACTAGGCGAGAGGAACCGCTGTCTCCCCCGGGCCGTAACGCCGCTCGCTCTGTCTCGTCCCGCAGCCTCGGAGAGCGACCTGCAGAACAAGCGCCTGAAGCTGGACTACGAGGAGATCACGCCCTGCCTGAAGGAGGTCACGCTGGTCTGGGAGAAGATACTGGGCACTCCGTCCAGGGCCAGGGTCAAATTCGACACCGAGAGCATCCACGCCGCCGTCGCGCAAGGTACAGTGCGTGCTCATGGCAGTAGTACCAGGAAATGTCTGTTCCTGTTCAGAGTCACCCGAGGTGTCCGCAGTTTTACCGTCTGAATCCTGACTGCACAAGGCGGAGAGCGAGCAGCATGGGAGTGTTCCTGGTCCCCGTCCGCCTCCCGTGCTCAGGGCCTGCTGTCTGTCCTGTCCGTGTCTAGTATCAGCACGTTCCGCTCAGAGGACAGCGAGGTTATCTCCTCCGCTCTCTGACTAGCACACACGCACACGCACACACACGCACAGAACGCGCCAGCTCCAAAGTCCACGACGCACACGTGCTCCCCGGTGAAGCGGGGGCTCGCACGGCCGGGCAAAGTGACGCAAGGCGGTGATGTCACACATGGACCGACGGCCACGCCAAGGTCACAGGCCCAGACACCCTCAGTTCATCCATCCCTTCATTAAGACTCATTAGGACTCTCTGATCCGGGGTTGTGTTTTTATCTTATAAAAAGATAAAAACACAACCAGAACAGATTATCTTATCTGTTCTGACTTATTTATCTCCCGAGTGATTGACTAATATGTCATGGAGGGGAGGAGGGGCTGGGGGTTGCGCACCAAACCGGTGTTGACACTGCGTTTAGCGATGGCCAGAGTGAAGACTCAGAAGAAGGGGGTTAGATTTAGGTTTAGGAAAATGTCAGTCTCGCTTCATCTTCTCTGGAGTGAACTAGTCATGTGACCCCCTCCTCCCAACGTCATGGCCGGAAAGAGGATTGTACATTGTACTTTTACCAGACACTCTATTTTGGCACATCTGGAAAAAACACCCGACAAGAGCATAGAAATGTTAGCAGTATGTTTCCTGAAATGTCGCTGCGTTTTCAGTAGAAACGCACCTATGGTGAGCAGGCTGATCCGACCGCTTCTCTGTGCTCAGTGAAAGTATAGACCATCGATCTTCATATCAGAAGCAACAGGTCTGCTCTAACCGCAACATCTGTAATGTTAGGAGCGCAGAAAGTATAGTAATTAGGTGGCGCAACAGGCCTCCGAGTCCGCAGGACTGAAAAGAAACAAAAAAAAAGACACTTCTACTGTAGTATAAAGCCTCATCATTCACAAAAATCAGCCCCGGGGCTGACAGCCTCAGATGAAGCTGTCACTCAGTCAGACTAATTCCCAGGTAGGCGAGTGTACCTTCACAGTCCAGTCAGGTCTCCTTTAGGGGGTTCAGCTTCAAGGTCTGACACATGACTGATCATTTGAATACCACATGTTGTAATTTGCATACTGCCTGCAAAAATGCCTCCCTTCGCAATGCCTGAACCTGAATAGCTGTCATTTCCAGCGCGTTCTCAGCCGTGCCCCGGCCGCCACGCCCGGGCCCTTCCTAAAACACGCCCTCGTCCCCCTTTCATCTCCCCCCCGTCATCTCCGGCAGGTGTTCCGAGGCAGCATCGCGGCGAGATCTGGAAGCTTCTCTCCGAGCAGTACCTGCTCAGGCAGCCGGTCCCCTCCCGGCCGCCTGCCAATCACGCGCCGTACAAGGAGCTGCTGAAGCAGCTCACCTCGCAGCAACACGCCATCCTCATAGACCTGGGTAAGCTCGGGCGCACATTTGCATACTCGCTGTAAAACCGGGACGCTCTGCCCGCCTTATGTAAGCCGCGCCGAGTGGAGCGCATGCGGCTCTCTTGCTCTCACTGTTCCGCAGGTTTTTACGTTTCACCGGGAGGTCATTTCCAACAGGTGGTGAACACGTTCACACCGGGCCTGCGAGTCCGAGCTAGGGCCTGACACAGAGGGCAACAAAAAGCATACACCTCTGAAAGTCTGGTCCACTTCCCCGCTGGCTTTTCTACTACCCTTTGATAAGAATGACACGGGCGCCGGGGCGATCGGGCGTCCCTCGGTGTGCTATTCGGAGCGCGTCAAAAAAAAGAAACCCCAGCGCGTTGCCACGCTGCAGACCTCGCTTTAACACTCCCATCCTCGAAATAAACACCTCCTGCCCCAAAACAGCCGCAGCCACGCACAGCGCCTCCGCCCCACCCATGTAACACCCGCACACGCATTCACCCACACGCCTCTCTCTGTCGCGCCTCGGCCCCTCTGCCTCCGTGCTGCCCTTCTGTTGTGGCGGCCGGGCCCAGGGCCGAGGGTGTGACGCGCCCCGGGTCGCAAACAGAGCGGCGGAGAGCGCGGCCGACATGTGAAAGTGACTCCCGGGAGGTCCGCCTCGCGAGAGGACAGGGGCTGAGAGGAATCCGTGAAGTGCAACACTCTCACGCCATACGTTCAGCACCCCCCCCCCCACACACACACACACGCACGCACGCGCACACACACAGACGCAGACGATCGTCCCCTTGAGCCAAGGAGGGGAGCCGCGGCATTATGTTCACAAACATAAAGCCCCCACAGCGCATTCCACGCATAGGCGCACACACCGTCACCATTGTTTGGGCCAAAGCTCCACTGTCACACACTGTAAGTCAGGACACACACACACACACACACACACACACCTGTCAGTTAGCAGAGCCCGTCCACAGTGGGAGATGTTCTTTTTGCAGATCCCGGATCATTATGTTGTCACGTCTGAGCGGCACATTTCCCCATCTGCTGTGACATGCCGGGCTAAAAGGCTGTGTTCAGATGTGCACGCGCCTCCGTCTGGCTCTTCTTTCTTCATCCACACACGCTTGTTTGTAAGCACGATCACCTCGAAATGAGTTGGCACATGCCCATGCTCCGAGCTCCATTTTTCAGGTGCTTCTTTTTCTTTCCTTCTTCTCCTTCTTCTTCTTCTTATTACTGTCGTGAACAACGGCAGCGATACGCGGAGTCTGGCCCGCCCGAGGCGAAGTGGAGCCGCGCGGCTCTGTCGGGACACGTGGTGCACACCCAGCGGCTGATAGGGATCGCCGCCTCAGATTCTTTCCAGCCGTGTGTCAGGACCGTGTCGAGTAAATCAAATCTATTAAAACGCTCGCAGACTGCCTAGGTGTACGGTTTATCGTGTTGATCTCCGTCTTGGCAGAGACCTCGGGTCTCAGAGACCTCAGGTAAGCAGTCAACATGTTTTACAGCGTAGATCACGTCTCGCTTTTCTTTTTTTTTTTTACCCTCTCTCGCAGGTCGCACTTTTCCCACTCATCCGTATTTCCAAGCACAGCTGGGGGCAGGACAACTGTCACTGTACAACTTACTGAAAGCCTACTCACTGCTGGACCCAGAGGTACTGTTTAACACCTTATTTCATATTCTTTCTGGAAGTTATCTCTCTCGCTCTCTCTCTCTCTCCCTCTCTGTTTCTCTCTGCACCTCCTGTCATCACCGTCTCCTCTTGGTTATCCGCGCAGACGTCAAATTTTTGTTTTTCCATCGTAGGTGGGCTACTGCCAGGGGCTGTCCTTCATTGCTGGAGTGTTGCTGTTACACATGGGGGAGGAAGATGCCTTCAACATGCTCAAATTTCTAATGTATGACATGGGCCTCCGCAAACAGTACAGGCCTGACATGATTATCCTGCAGGTAAAACACAGGCGCAGGTGCTCGAACCACACACACACACACACACACACACACACACACACACACACACACACACCGTTTCAGTTTTTCAGCCGTGAAACCACAGTTTCAAAGGAGCTGGGAAGCATCAGTGAATTCAAACTGAAACCGAGTGACTGATACCTCGACTCCCGTTTGACATTTAACAGCCCCGTAAGCACCGCGCTGTAGTTTCGTGACTATTCGAAGGTTATTCGCGATTGCGTGAACCCGACCGTTGTGTTTACATTCTTTGTGTAAGTGGGTTTTTGTGTTTGTCGTGAAATAAGGACGTTTAATCAAAAACCGTTCCACTAGTTTGCCTGCAGCCTCTTAGCTTCTCATGCACAGCTTTGCCCACTCCCTTACGGAAACCAACCATGGTTTTATAACGTTTTTTCAAGCTTTTCCTGTTTTTTTTTGGTTTGTTTTCTCTGAGAATCATGATGCACAGTATTAACGTGGTTTTAAAACCAGAGTTGTGCTATGAAGCGCCCCATGAAGTGCATTATGTGAACTAAAGTGGAGCCACGGCTACCATGACATGCTAGTACTATGGGTGGGACCATTGTGCTAGCAATCACCGTGAAGTACCGTAGTAATGCCATGGTTACTGCATAAGAACCGTGGTGAAACCATGACGATCGATTTGGAACGCTGCGGTTCCGCTGAGCGAGGTCGCGTCGCGGATGCGCCGTGACGTCACGCGAAAATGGCGGCCGGGCCGTAGCGCTCGATAGTGTGGCGATATTCAGCGGGGCGAGGATTGAAACCGCTTGATACGCGTCCGTAGCCTCCGTCTTGCGGCAGAGGTGCAGTCTGTTTGCGGGACCGCCGCGCGTCGGACGCCGCTGCCTGACGCGCAGTGAACGGCAGCGGCGGACGTGACGTCACGACGCCGTCTGTTTTTTTTGTTTTTTTTTAAGGTGGAAGGGAAGCGCTCCGGGTTATCTCCTCAGTGAAATAACGCCGCTGTGTAAACTTCCACTATGCAAATCATCTCGAAGCATTTACACCTGTAGCGCCAGTTGCACTTTTGTTTCAAGCACAATGCAAATGAGCAACAATAATGCAAAACCCTCCACTATGAGGCGTCATGTTTGAAGCGCGTCTTCTGTTCAGAGATGTAGAGATAACTTGTTTGTACACTTTTTATTCCCGCAACCAAAAAGGGATCGCAGTCTCTTAATCCGGCCACGTGCACGTGTCTGTGGGCCCTGACAGATCCAGATGTACCAGCTGTCGCGGCTGCTCCACGACTACCACCGGGACCTGTACAGCCACCTGGAGCAGCAGGAGATCGGGCCCAGCCTGTACGCCACCCCCTGGTTCCTCACCGCCTTCGCCTCACACTTCCCCCTGGGCTTCGTGGCCAGAGTCTTCGGTGAGCTGCCCCGAGTGTGCGCGAGCCCCACTGTTTGGATGGCGGAGAGGCCTCCGCCCAGATGTTTAGATTGCCCCCCCCCCACACACACACACACACACAGTTGACTTTTCCGATTAGGCCTGGGAGGCGCGGGCGATAGAAGCGGCCATTGAGGTGGTGAAAGCAGAGCTGGGGGGGGGGTTTTAAAACGAGGAAACGTCATGGCTGCGGCGGCAGGACGAAACGGGTAGGCGTGGCAGCGGCATTGTGTGTTGTCGAAGCTCTACCTCGTCTCATGGAGATGCTAATCGCATTCTCTCTTTCAACTCGTCCGCCTGGGTCAGTCTTTTGCGACATGCGAGCGCATCGTGCGTGCGCGATGAAGCCACTTCCTGACAGTTTCCAGGCAGTTGCTTTTCCTGAAGTGACCTTTCTATTGTTTGTGTATATATCGTCACACCCACGGGCCCTTGTGTGTGTCCTCTTCCCTCACGTCTTTGCTTTTATCTCCCCCATTCCTTTCCTCACCGTTGTTTTCATGCCCAATTTCTTACACTGTGCTCAGCCACTGAACCAGACTCGCCGGCTCCTCATGCTCATCTGAGCATAACCGTGCGTGTGTGTGTGAGTGTGTGTGTGTGTGCGCGCGTGTGCGTGTGACGGCATCAGCGCGGCCCTGTGCAGTCAGATATCATGCAGCCTGTGCGGCTGCACACCTACACTCCCCTTCCTTAATCTGTTGTGTGATCTCATGCAATCCGGCCAAGCCCTCACTCCACCCAGACGCATTCAGAGCGCAGACACACACACACACACACACACGCACACTCGCACAAACACAGGCAGCGCGCAAACACACGCCGGCACGCCCTCCCCACCTCTCCGCATTCACCTTGGCCCATATTTTTGTTTACTCAAACCTGGTCATTGACGTCAAAAGCATTTGTCACCCGAAAGCCCTCTTTAAGTCTCCGATCGACACAATAAGCCACGCTACAATGCGTCTGTCGTTATTAATTTTTTTTTCTCGGACGTTGCATAATTGGATCGAATAACAAACGAGCTGCCACGTCAGCCTTTTCTTTCTCCCCCTCCTTCTTTTGTTGTTGTTTTGACAGCCACCTCTCTCATTGTCTTCTCTTTGCCCCCCCTCCCTCCCCCCCTCCCTCTCTCTCTTTGTCCTCTTTGTCCAGACATGTTGTTCCTGCAGGGCTCCGAGGTCATCTTCAAGGTGGCCCTGAGTCTCCTGGGGAGCCACAAGCCCCTGATCCTGCAGCACGAGAGCCTGGAGTCCATCGTGGACTTCATCAAGACCACGCTGCCCAACCTGGGCCTGGTGCAGATGGAGAAGACCATCAACCAGGTCAGGAGGGGCGGGGGGGGCCTCGCTGACCACGCGCTTGCCACCCGCCCGTTGCTAACATTTTCCCCGCGTGTGTCATGAATGGCAGAGCCGCGTCTCTCCGCGCCGTGCCAGCGCTTTCGCAACCCTCCGTCTGCCGCTCACGACCCACACGACGGGAAATAAGTCCTTAGGAAAGTGTGACTCGCCGGTGCTGCACTTGTGGAGGAACGCTGCTCAAACGTGGAGGAGAAAGCAGAGTTTCCATCCTCAGCGGAGTAAAAGTTTCGCTCTGACTCCAAGTCGTCTCGGGCCGGATTCCTTTTTCTTTCTTTTTCTTCTAACGTCGAAACAGAATCCGACTTGACGTCAGCGATTTCCATCTCCCCTCGCGTCGAAGGGAATTTGCGTGGAGGAGATAACGCGCTAACCCTGATAGGAGGGGGACGGGGGGAGGGGGGGGAGCGGGGGGGGGTCGTAAGTGAGGGAACGAGTCGGGAGGAGGTCCGCGTCCCTGGCCGTGCACAGCCGGGCCGCGAGCCAGTCGCCAGTCGAGCCGTGTCAGCGACACCGGGCAGGTGTGTCCAAAAACACGACGAGAGCGGCGCCACGACGCTCCGGTGTGGACCGGCCCCTCGGCGGCGTCCGGCTCGACGGCCGGGGGCGGCGACGGCCGTCGGGCGAGCGCGAATACCGCATGCGACCGGACGGGCGGGCGTGCGTGTCCGAGCAGGGCTGCAATCGACAAAGTATGCGTTTGCCTTGTCATTTGCATAAGACGGCGGTGGGTGGGTTGAGTCACGCTCCGACCTGCCGGGACTTTCCCTAAAGTGCCACTTATCTGCATCAGCGCGGTGATGCTTGTGCGTGACTCACATCTCAGGCAAAAACAAAGCGGGAGGGGGAGGGGGAGGGGGAGGGGGGGAGGAGGAGGGGGAGGGGGGGTGGAGGAGGAGGGGGAGGAGGAGGAGGAGGAGGAGGAGGAGGAGGGGGAGGGGGAGGAGGAGGAGGAGGAGGAGGGGGAGGAGGAGGAGGAGGAGGGGGAGGAGGAGGAGGAGGGGGAGGAGGAGGAGGGGAGGGGGGGGACCGTCTCCCAGCTTTATTGTCCTGTGCGGTAACGCAGTCGAGGGACGGCGGCCCCCGTCGGCGCTTTTACAGCTCCACGCAGCCCGGAGTTCAGAGCTTTGGCCGCGGTCCACGCCGCCAACGATAGCGGCGCGCTCGCCCCGTGAGGCGAGGCAGTCGAGACAAGTCGCGAACAGCCCACGAGATTATGCAAACCGACTCGACTAGACGAGCGGGCCTGATAACGGCGCCTCCTGACGCGCGCGCGCTCTCGCCTCGGACGTGATGTCAGAGTCCTGTGTCCGTACAAACGGGACCAGTGATCAGGCCAAAGCGAGGCCAGCTGTGTTTGAGACGTTTCTCTCCACCCCCCCGACACGTCCTCTACCCGTGTGGCAGGTGTGCGAGATGGACGTGTCCAAGCAGCTCCAGGCCTACGAGGTGGAGTACCACGTCCTGCAGGACGAGCTGCTGGACACGCCGCCCACCCTCAACCAGCACCAGCGAGCGGCGCAGCTGGAGCGGACCAATCAGAGCCTGCGCCAGCAGAACCTGGACCTGCTGGAGGAGCTGCAGGTACACACGCACACGCACGCTCACACACACACACATACACGCGCACACGCACACACACACATACACGCACACAAACACGCACAAACACACACATGCACACACACACACGCACACGCACACACACACACACACACACACACACACACACACACTCACTCACTCCCAGACACTCAGATACTTTGTAATGAAGGGGGACAACACAAACATGACATACAACATGTAATCGCTCAAACTTTGTACATTTTAAGTTTTTCTCTCTCTGTCTCTCTCTCTTGCTCTCTGTCTCTCTCTTGCTCTCTCTCTCTGTCTGTCTCTCTCTCGCTCTCTCTTGCTCTCTCTCTCTTTCTATCTCTCTCTGTCTATCTCTCTCTCTCTCTCTGTCTATCTCTCTCTCTGTCTGTCTCTCTCTGTCTCTCTCTCTTGCTCTCTCTCTCTGCCTCTCTCTCTCTTGCTCTCTGTCTCTGTCTCTCTGTCTATCTCTCTCTCTGTCTATCTCTCTTTCTCTCTCTCTCTCTCTCTCTCTCTCTCTCTCTCTCTCTCTCTCTCTCTCTCTCTCTCTCTCTCTCTCTCTCTCTCTCAGGTGTCGCACGCCCGCGTCTGCAGCCTGGAGAGCCGGGTGGAGGCGCTGGCCCAGTCGGAGGGCCGGCTCAGGGAGCAGGTCTCTGTCCTGGAGGAGGAGAAGAGGCAGCTGGCCGGCACCGTCTCGCGCCTCCGGGACCTGCTGTCCGGCCTGGGCGTCCACACCACGGCGGACGGCCACGCGCTGCCCAAGGCGCGCTCGGCGAGGATCGTCACCAGGAAGACGGAGGGCAGGACCGCCGAGGCCGCCCCGGCCCACCCGCTGGCCCTCCCCGAGGGCTCCTAGCCGCACGCTCCAACCCAAGGAGCCGAGGGGAGCGGCAGCAAAAAAGGACAAGAACGCAAATGTAACATAATATGGAGGAAGGTGAAAAGAGAAATGATAATAAAGGATGGCGAGCCTTAAGTTTTATCCCTCCTCACGCTCCCTGACAGATGTTTTGACCAACAGAACCCCCAAAAACGGCGTTTTGCCCCGCCGGGCCAAACGGCTCCACTTGCACCTGAACTCGTGTGTGTCCCGCGTCTATGAATGTTTATGTGTGTGTGTGTGTGTGGGAACGTCTGTGTGTGTGAGTGACCTCATTCCTGTGTTTTTTATTTTTATGCAACGAGGCTAAAACAGCCAAAGAATGTGCTTCGTCACGTACAACAAAGCTCGAACAAAGAAAGCGGTATTGATCACGCTGGCACGCAACAAGCGAGGAGGAAACAAAGACGAGGAGGAGGAGGAGGAGGAGGAGGAGGAGAAGAAGAAACCCGAGACTAGAAGGGACGGATGGAGACGTTAAAACGTCATGACTAAGCGTTTTCCCCCCCGCCTGCACAAAACGATGGATATGACTGTAGATAACTGCTGGCTCACGCTCCTCGGGTGAGAGGGGAGCTATTTCCAGGAGCTCCTCCGTGTTTCTAGTCGTCCGTACGTTTTGTCTTTGTGTTGTTTTTTGTGTTTCTTTGGGGGGGGGGGGGTTTCCCGATCCTGAACCTTTCAAACCTCGGCCGAGTCTGCGGTAGCTCGCCGAGGAAGAGCGGCACAATGAATCCGGTCCCATTTCGCATCCTGTTGTTTCACCCCGCTCCGTCAGATGCCGTCTCAGCAGAAACCCTGCGGGAGAAACAGTCGCTGTGCCTTTTCTACTGAAGTGTGTGTGAGTGGGGTGGGGAGGGGGGGGCGGGGAGGGGGAGGGGGGGGGGCCTGTGCCCGTCCAGGGCGATGTGTCCGCTCCGAGTGCTTTCACTGTACATCCGACACACTGAATTCCTCCGGCTCGGTGCTTCTCGTTCGCGTCACGTCCCCGTTGTTGGTGCACCTCCGCCTGTCGACCTGCACTGTAAAGACGCTCTGCTCCACACTCCCCCTTGCACATGTGTCTTTGGTTTTAATCGACTATTGCTGTTGTTTCTCTTTTTCTGTACTCAAATACATTTCATATCCTTTCAACGCGCGTGTCCTCTCTTCTTTCCTTGCATGTTTCCTGTGTGTGTGTGTGTGTGTGTGTGTGTGTGTGTGTGTGTGTGTTTGCGTGTCTGAACAGGCCCCCGAACAAGCTCCCATGGTGTGTGGAAATGTATCTCACAGTGTTTTAAAAAAAAAAAAACGACATGTTTCTTTCCAGGAAAGGCTGAGCGAGTCGGAGCAAGTCGGGTCACAGGTAGTGTGCATGTATGTACTGTATGTATGTATATGTGTGTGTGTGTGTGTGTGTGTGTGTGTGTGAGGGAACAATACGGAAAGTTAGAGCATAGGTTTGAGACCGACACCTGAGTTTTCAGTCATTCGATAATGCAAAAAAAGGAAATCAGTGCATTAAAAACTCATTAGGGTCGCATGCTTCTGGCACATGTGTACGCCCCTGTGTGTGTGTGTGTGTACGCGTTTAATGTCGTTGCCTATTTGTTTAGTTTGAGAGTGCACTTCCTGGTGCAGACGAACAGGAGCGTACGATTACACAAGAGCTCCTGGGGAGACCTTTACACTGTGCATTCCCAAACCTGTTTGAGTCCACTGACTTGAAACCATTCATCAAGCAGCTGGTCAGACCGTAGCCTCCTGTTTACGACGGCTCCGGGTGTATGCAAAACGACTGCTAGGATGGGTATTTGTGCCTCTGTGGTTGCCGCAAAACGAAACTTTTATGTTTGCAGACAGTTTGCACAGTTTACGGCGAAGTATACATAATACCTTGTGTGTACATATGTGTTCACGTAAAAAGCACTAAATGGCGAGATGAGCGAAAGTAACAGGGTTGAAAGGTTTTGCCACTTGTACTGAAGAACTTTAAGAGCCTAACCCCATTCCATAATGTGGTCTACATTATGGAATGGGGTTAGGCTCTTAAAGATGCAACCATCAGTTGACGGATTTATATCCATAGCTATAGATTGTGGGTGTAGCTGTAGGTCAAGGTATTTGCATAGAAAGATATTTTGTGCATGAGCTGTAACACTCATAATTACACATCACGTCACCCTGCAAACTTCACTTTGAGGAAGACATGCGTCAAAAACATTTTTCCTTTCAATCAGACTGAGAAAAAAGTATCGCCTTGCTCCATATCACACAAGCATATTGAGTTCATGTTTTTTGAGTGAATGTGACTACTGCATCATGTGACATGGACGGTAATTTGCAATTACGTGACAAACTTTTGTATCAACATGTCTGGAAAAACCACCTCACGGGAGTGTTTACACAACGTCTGAGAGGTTCTTCAGCGTTTATATGACTCCATTACCAGTTTTCTTCGCGATTTTCGGGTTTTGGCACATTTCTATACTGCTAAAGGGAACACAACTACTCTTATCCTTAAAAAAAGGTCTCGCTGGTCAGCACCAGGTGAACCTAGAGCATCAAACGAGTGGAAGACCAAAAGAAGTTACCTACTGTTCTACAGTTAGCTAGCTAGTTAGCTAGCTAGCTAGCTAGCTAACAGTTACAAAATGTGTTTTTAATATGCGTGTGCTCAGTGAGGAACCAAGAAATGTGACTGCCAGCGTGTTGGCACGCTTTGACCTACCGCGCCCTGGATGAAGCCAAGACAAAAGGCTTTCCCTTCGCGGATCGACTAAAGACGCTGGCCTTGTTGTTAAGTTCTGGACCGCGATCAGCCGGTGAACTCTTGCACCCGCGGCTGCGCTTTAAAGACGCAGCTCGGGTCTTGATCCAAACCAAACACTCGGCCGGCCGGAGTGGAGATTTCCACGAGGCGGCAACAAAGGGAGTCGCGTTCGCCCGGCGCCGCCTCCGCTAATGAGGCCGATGAGCAGGTAAAGCGCCAGGCGGGGCCACGGACCGCGCCCCGCGGACCACCACAGGCTGCCTCCCTGCCGCTGATCGCAGAGGATCTCCTGGGAGCTTACGAGGACTTTTCATTTTAAGATGCGTAACCCTTGACCGAGCAGCCCCACCTCATAGCTCCTGTGTGTGTGTGTTTGTGTGCGTATTAAGAGGCTCAGTTGCTATATCTTTGCAGTGTTGAAACTGCTCCAGGCCAATAATGTTTAGCTGTGATCTGTGTGTGTGTGTGTGTGTGTGTGTGTTTGTGCACCTGCTGTGTCAGGATCGGAGCAGGATTAGACATCATCTGGCGTGCCGCCGACGCTGTGTGTAAACAGCGAGTGGGTGTGTATCTGAAGTAGTAGTCCTCAGAGCTGCACAGGGGTTGTGAAGCTTGAAGATGAATGGACAAAGCTAAAAACAAAAAAAAAACCAATTTGTGGCGTGTTTTATTAGTTGCTTTCTTCGTCATGTGTCACCATTGATAAATTCCACTGAGCTCTTTTTGTTTTTTCCAGCCTCGAACAGTAAAGCAGCGCGAGCCAGAAGAAAAAAAAATAAAGTGTGAGTGTACGCTGTGGGTGTGTGTGGCTCTGTGCCAGGCCGAGTGAGGCCTGAGGCCAGGCAAGGGGTTGTGTTTTTTTGCCCAGAGTTGTGTTTTTATTTGCTTTGGCATCTGTTTACGCCTCCGTTCCTCCACCCAGGGCCCTGCCCTCGCGCTGAGCCGGGCCGGGCCGGGCCCCGCCCCGCGCCTGCATCCTCCGGCTGCGGCTGCTTGACTCAACACTGTCTGAGCCTAAGAGAGGGATTATCCCAGGAGAGGATGTGACAGTCACTGACTATAAATGAATAGCTTAGGGCAGCATGCGAGTGTGTGAGTGTGTGTGTGTGTGTGTGTGGGAGCTACATTAGCAGCTAAGATGCAAACATCAGTGCCATCGTACGTTAATTTCAGGTCCTCCCCATCCTCTCAGGTGTTTCTCTGGAGGTGTCGTAGCTATATTTTACCAGTTAGCGGTGCGTCATCCGTTCGCCAGCCGTGTGAGCTTATAAAAGTCGTAAATCGTAAAATTAATGATAAGACGTGGCGTTATGGAGCTGTCAAACCAACCATTTATACCGCTTGATTTGTGGTTAGGTTAATAGATACTTAATATGCAAACTCCACAGAGAAATATATGACTCACAACCTGATCATAATTTTCTTTTTATTTAAAAACAGCTCCGGGCATTAAAAATACAGTGGGAGCGCCTTTCTGTGTCCCTGTATCTGTGTGTGTGTATTTTCTCTAGATACACTAGATT
Source organism: Karalla daura (assembly GCA_029224185.1). Classification (NCBI taxonomy): domain Eukaryota; kingdom Metazoa; phylum Chordata; class Actinopteri; order Chaetodontiformes; family Leiognathidae; genus Karalla; species Karalla daura. Next base: position 8,372,610 of record CM055189.1, on the reverse strand, counting down.
CCTCACACTGTCTAAAAACATGGATGGTGTGTGTGTGTGTGTCCCTGCCTTTTGTGCCCCCCCCTCCCCATGCCTTGTTTGGGTACCCAATGCCCGTACGAACCTTTATGCTGGTGCAAGGGGTGAACCAAAGCTGACTAATATACGACTGTGACTTTATCTTTGTTAGCTCGCCTTTACACACTATCTAACACCACCTTGATTCTTTTATGTGGTCAATAAAGGGAACGTAATAATCAATTGCACCCTGTTGAAAGGCCAGCGATGGCACCTTAAGTGACGGGACGTATGTGTGTGTGTGTGTGTGCAGGTCAGTCCGGAGAAGTGTCAGTAACAGCTCGTAAAACAGGACCATGACACTAAACCTCGATAAGCAGCTACTTCACCTGATGATGATTCAACCGTCAACCCCTGATCGGCCTCTCGCTCCTCTTACTCAATCCTGATGTCACTCTGCAGCTCGGTGAACATTAACCTCGATACGTGTGTATTAAGAGCAACACCGATGTGACTGTTGTTTTATGTTGAGGGGTGGGGGGGGGGGGGGGGGGGCAGGGGCGTGGTGGGTGAGACCAGACATCCATAGTATTGCAACTCGTACTATTATTTCACAGAGAAACAACAAAGAAACCACAAGAGAAAACGCTGAAAAAAAACACGTTGGCAGTCACATTTCTTGGTTCCTCACTGCAGTGTGGTTTCTTCAACTCTCAGGTTACTTCGGGGAGAAGAAAGCACATTGTTGACCGTGTCACGCCTTGTGTGAGCTCTTTGCACCGCCCTGCGCGTTTGCATATTTGCACTCGAGACTGCACACAGTTTCAACTGTTGGGTTTTCTTTGCAACTATTATATCAGAGCACCGACATGGACGCAAGTTTTTGGACTCGGTCCAAAGTTTCCAAAGTTTGGACTTGGCCCAGGTTTTTGGACTCGGTCCAAAAAACTTGTGGCGTTAAACCCCAGGTCCGTTCTCGCAGAGCGCCGAGCTGCAAATTGCGCCTCTGGTTCTCCTAAAGGTATCTCTCATGCTCATCCTCTCATGAGTCACGCTGTTTGAGGAACAGTCGATTTCTTTGTCTGTCGAGGATGTCTAACTCGGCCTCTGCCAGTATTTCAGCCGTCTGTAAGTTAAACAACGACAGGTCGGCGTGTCAGAGTCTTTGACGAGGAAATTGCACATACATCACACCCTGTACGTTTTCATCATACCACCCGGACGTCTAAACCGCCGGGTGACACGTCCCCGGTTGCATAACGGGGTGATGCGCGCATTCCTCCGTGGGATGTGGGTAAACGTAGCTCGCCGCATATTTATTGTTGTTGTGTTTTTTTCTTCATTTTAATTGGAGCCAATTAAAAGATCTTTTGTTGTCAACGCTTCTTCTCCTGCCACCTCTTTGTTCGCTAAAACACAAGAAAACTACTGAACAGATAAACGCCACGGAGAAGTCAGAGTGGAAACCCCCCCCACCCCCCCCCCCCCCCCCTCCTCCAGATGATTGTTAGGTGTGTTGTTGACACTGCCCGCCGGGTCGATACGAAGGTAAAAACAATCAGCGAGGGAGGCGACGATAAACAGCGCCGTAAATCAACACGCCAGATGTGTGATAACGGGGCTGGTTCGAGGCTACGGCGTGAAGATGGCATCTTTAAAGAACGATGATTTATGGCTGGAGATTTCTGATAAACACGCACAAAATCAAAGGTTATTAAAGGCACGATCTTTATTGGGCCAAGCCCTCCGTAATTACCTCACGGTACAGTTTAGTCATTTTTACGAGCGCAAGAAAGTTGAAACAAACGCATAGACTCAAGCTAATCTGCTCTTTGTTGAGGGCCATAAACGATTCGGGTCAGATTAACTTAATTATGTGTGTAATTAGAGACTTGTGGGTCGCTACTGTGGCATAAAAGACACAATTCATGGTTAACTGAGCGCCTCAAAAACGTATAAAATTGCTCCAATCTGTTGCTGCCAAAATCGCTTCTGGGTTTAAACAAGTCGTGAGTCAAGTGAGACGATGCTGAGGATTATGAGGCGTGCACATGGTGTGTGTATGTGTGTAAAATGACAAAAAAAAACCAGCAAAAAAAACAAAACCACATCCCATCATGAGCATTTGCTGATACTGTTTTCTTTTGATTCATTCGTGAACTTACTCATACGTATCTTCTCCAGAACCTGAGAGTGACACATTCAGGTACCTGCAGGTAGGTACTTTCCAAGTGCCTCTCTAGTGTGTGAGATGGTTTCTCTGGAGGCGACATCTCGGGGAGGCTTGTTCATCTGAGCTCCGCAACATCTAGCACGCAGCGCCTTCACCATGCTCGCAAGTGGATCCCGTCATTTTGCCGGCTTTAGGTGCCAGCGTGGAAAATGAGAGTGGATTGGAAGCGAGGCTTCTCGAATTGCTTCAAGCAGTGTGCGACACGGCGTGCTCGGCGGGGCCTCCAGCGGTGACCTCAGCGTGAGGGAGTGAGGCGCAGATTATGAAAGAGTGAGATTGTAGTCGTCCTGCTGAGTCACAAACTGCTAACGGGGGAACAGAGGGAGGACAGACCCGCTGGAAAACTGAGAGGGGTGATGTTACAGGAGTTTTGTGTGTGTGTGAGAGTGTGTGTGTGTGTGTCTACATCCATGCGCGTGTCATTGTATGTGTGCAAGGGTGTTTCTGTTTGCTGTAGAAGGTCAGGCGCCACAGTTTGGGTGTGACCACCGCTGTCCTGTCAGCACATTGAGTGTCCACAAAACTCCTCCCTTTACCCCCTGCTCGCTCTCTCTCTCTCTCTCTTTCTATGTAACCATCTTTCTTCCTCCTCCCTCCCTTCCTCAGAGCCAGGGTGTAACCAAGACTCTACTTGTCAGTTATTCAGATCTGTAAAAAGAGAGGGGGGTCTTTGTGTGTTTGTGTGTGTGTGTGTGTGTGTGTGTGCGAGAGAGAGAGAGAGAGAGAGAGAGAGAGAGAGAGAGACAGCAGGCAGATTTTCTTGAACAATAAAGCTGTCTGTTGGTTATTTCTGAACCCTGGAGAGGAAGCACTACTCCCTGCAGGGTGGAGGAGACGATACATAGAGCCCCCACCCATCTGTGCACACAAATACACACACATTGATCCTGACGCGCAATTCTCTCTCTCTCTCTCTCACACACACACACACACACACACACACACACAGGCTATCAGCGAGCCAGAAGTCTCTTTCATTGTCCTGCCCCACCCGTCTCATACAGGAATTGGTAATTGTGCTGTGAGAGGAATTACCTGTTATAAAGCCGGGCATTATTCCGGCTCAGCTCACAGTTAACAGGAAAACCTCCTGCAGGCTTGTTCTGTCTGCAGCTGAGGCTGGATTGAGATTTGCCGCTGCTTCAATGTACAGTTGTATCGGTTTGGCAGTGTGCACTTGATGTGCAGCTTGTTATGTTAGGGACAGCGAGCTGCTGCAGGGTGCATGTGCAGCAACACAGACGGTGTTGCCGATGTCTTTCAGCGAGACTGTTGGCACAGGGGAACACGTTTCAGGGTTTGTTGTGGCGACTGTTACTTTCTAACACAACCAGGGCGGTGACGTTTAACATTCGCAACTAATCCTGATATTGTAAGCGCTGTTTTTACTTCTCAGCACGTCTCCCTGGATCCCAGACGTTTGCTCCCTGCACCTCATGCAACGAGAGCTACGTTTATGACAAGAATAAAAAACACATGCAAAAATGATAATAAAGACAACATAAGATGACATGCATTATAAGTACCAAAAGTATCTTGATTTTCCATGCAGTCGTGCAGGGACAGAACCATTAAAGAAATGAAATAATTCACTTAGAAAAGTTAAGTTTAAGTAAGTTAAGTAATCGTGGAGGAGGTGAGAATTCAGACCAGACCTGTTTTTTGGTTTCTGTCTGACAGAAGGTTCAATTCCAAGCAATGAGTTGAACTGAGGCCCACAGAGCTGAGCTTCCAGTGCAACCAGTTTCATGGATCCATACGAGAGACTGTGTTTAATCAACAAACATCATCGTGATGCAGGTGTTGTTTCTGTCAGGGTCTGTTAAGGACCGGGGGCCGGGACGTGGGCGATATGCTGGATCTGAACACACAACCCAGTCAGCATCCAGTCACTTTTTAGAAGAATAGGAGTGGACATTTTTGGTTTCAATGCCACTCTGGAGACAAAGAAGCCGACAAGTCATAACTTGGAAAATGTCAAGAATAAAACCGCAGGGATGCACATAAAATGGAGGAAATCAATCATTGTCCAAAACATGCATATTCAACACATGACTGTACATTTCTATTGTATATTATTGTATATATATGTTTTACGGGATGGTAAATTATTGCTCACAGAGTAACACGTCCTTTGCACATTTACCACTGCCATTATCTCAACACTTTGTACTTTCTGTTCCTGGCAATGCAGCGCTCTCTGCCCTCTCAGTTTCCCCCCACCAAGATTAATAATGTTTCCCTGCTCCAAAATGGTGGGATGGATGAATTTATCGAACGGCTGGATTCGCCCCTCCCTGGTCCTCTCTAAAAACGACATGTCAAAAAATGTCTAATTTCTATATGGACACGTCTAAAGAAATCACCACGTGAGAAGTTAAAAACGTTTTCTACATTGTTTCCATTACTGTTCTGCTTTAAATATTGGGATATCTATGTTTTGTGCTCATCTCGATGTAATGGAAAGCTAGCTAGCCACGCGGCTCTGACCTGCTGACACGAGGCTGACCTGAGCTCCACCCAACGATCTCAGCCCTCAGCGTCTTCCTCGCTCACTCGCACGTTTTTCCCTGAACCGCCCGAGCTGCAGCTGAGGCCTGACGTACGGCGCAGAGCAATCAGAGGCAAACCTCCTCTTTGGCTGCGCTCGAAGGTGAACCGGGTTCATCATCTGACAGATAAACACCTTTATGAACTGACCTTTATGACAGTATGAGCGACTCCTCCCTGCCGTGATGGTCGTAGTAATTACAAATCAACAGCCGCTTTTAACGCCTTTGTTTGGATGCAGATCACAGCATTCCTCGTGGGGGTGGAGACTTTTCACACCTTGATCGGAGATACTCCGGATACCGCCACGAGGCGTACTCACGGTCACCGACACACAGGCAAGCTCCGACATTTCTAGCACAACTTTAGAGAGGAAAAAAAATGAAGACGGCAGGGGGGTTGCAAATATTTCCAGGTGTGGTTGCCAGTGAGATAAACAGATATGGTGAAATTATGGCCTTTGAGCCTAGCGCCAAATGCGTGCATCACTCCATGCTTTCTGCGGTGAGCACAAACAGAGATGCGATTGTCTCTGGCCGATGCCGTTATTGTTTAGCAAAGAGTGTGACGTAGCGTCTCAGACTTACTCTTACCACCCAGGGATCGTCTCGTAATTGCACTTTCTCACTCTCCGAAACGAATCCTGTGTTCCCGTATTTTACCAGAGGTGGTACATGTCACTCATTCACACCTCGACAGGTTCAAGAGTAAAAGACGCTGGCGTACATCTCTTGCACTATGTTTGGTGTCGGTGTCTGAGCTCCTGGTGATTTGGCAGCTCGTCCACCCACAATCAGGCACAAATTAACAACACGCACAAAGGGGAAAGGTGTGTCTGGTGTCTGCAGCTCACAGTGCCTTTTTGTTATTGTGAAATGGAAGATTCTCTGTTTGTTCGCCTGAAGAAGCGTACTACTGTCTTCTTGTCTCCTCTTGCCAATCTGTCGGTCCTGCAACGACTTGTCACAGTTGGAAATCAGTGGCAGATACGCTAATATTAACGTGTGTGTGTGTGTGTGTGTGTGTGTGTGTGTGTATGTGTGTGTGTGTGGGTGTGGGTGTGTTTGTGAGAGAGTTTGCATGTGGGAGTCTGCTCTTGGAGATTCACCCTGCTCTTTGGGCCAAAACACCTGTTATCGCTCTCAGTTTTACTTGTGTGAATGTGTGTATGAGCGTGTGTGTGTGCGCGCATGTTTGCGTGTGTGTCAGTCATCATGTCAGTGTCACTTTGCTGAGTGATAATTATGGTTTATCCATTATAGCTCTGTCTGGACACGCCTCTCTGCCCGCCGCAGGTCACACCCTGGACACTGGGGTTCTGTCTGTGTGTGTGTGTGTGTGTGTGTGTGTGTGTGTGTGTGTGTGTGTGTGTGTGTGTGTGTGTGTGTGTGTGTGTATGAATGACCAACTAAGTTGGTCATTATGTGACTCACAGCCCCAGTTTATGTCCCTGTTGTTTACCAATCCCAACGTTTTTACCGAGGTTATGGCTCAGGCACTGGGACAAAAACAATGTATGTGTGTGTGTGTGTGTGTGTGTGTGTGTGTGTGTGTGTGTGTGTGTGTGTGAGTGTGTGTGTGTGTGAGTGTGGGTGTGTCATTGCTTCTGTCCACTACTTTGGTCCAGACAGAAACAACCCTCACACTTCCTAAAAGGTTGACCCCTGACGACTTAGACTTTGCATTTCTATATGATTCACATCCCTTTGCAAATCACATTCGTCATGTGTTAGAATTTATAAACTTCCAGCTGTTTGCGGTGAACAAATGAAACAATAGCCAAGCAAATATTTGAGAGGCGTCTCTTCATGCTACACTGACATGCCGATTTCAGGGACTGCGCTCAGGCTTCCTCGTGAGAGCGCACATCTTCTGAGATCACTTTTATTTTCAGAAAAGCAACAAAGAAGATGAAAAATCAATATTCAGACACACCATAGCGTGACAATTAACACTGCTCAGCTCAACTCAACTCATCTTGACTCAACCCAACCCAAACCAATCCAACCCAACCCAACCCAACCCAAACCAATCCAAGCCATCCCAACCCAACCCAACTCAACTTGACCCAACCCAAACTAACCCAACCCAGCTCTATTCAACTCGACTCTGCTAGGTCTGACCCGACCCAACCCAAACCAATGCAACCGATCCCAACCCAGGTCTACTCGGTTCAGCTCTACTTGATCCAACCTGACTCGACCCAACCCAACCCAAACCAACCCAACCCAACCCAACCCAGCTCAGCTCAGCTCAGCTCAACTCAACTCAACTCAACTCAACTCAACTCAACTCAACTCAACTCAACTCAACTCAACTCAACTCAACTCAACTCAACTCATCTCACCCTTCATTCATTGAGCACACACTTTAAACAGCACTGCTTCACAAAGTGCGTGACATTATTAAAGGAACAGGGCGGTAAAGCTAAAATTCATTAAAAATATATCAAAACATATACTATAGAAAGACAAAAAGTGAAAAAAAATAGATATGATAAGATATCAAGTGATACATGTTTCGATAGAGGTAAGAGAAGGGTTGGTATCGGCATGAAGAAGAGACATGATGGCACATGGAGACACAAGGAGCCGGGTTGGCGCCGCTTTCTGCGTCACAAACGAGGCGTTACAAAACAATCGGAGGGGAACCTGTCGCTTCTCATCATGCGGGGAGATTTTTGCCACCAGCAGAGCAGAGAAAGGCCAGTTTTCACAGCTCGTTTCAGCCCTTCAGCCCTCGTCAGACACCCGGTTTGACTGTTATCGTACCAGTGAATGTGTTTGTCATGATGATGGCATCTTCCCGTAGATATGGGCCCTTCTGCATCTGCAGAGACGGAGAGCCTATAATATAACTAATCCAGTTATTATTCTATACTTTCTCTTTGTCGGGTTTGCTACATGCCAATGTCTTTATTCTATATGTATGTTTGCCAACCATAAAAATGTCTGTTTCCTGACTTTTTGACACAAACTCCTCCATTATTTCAATGTTCTGAACAGAAAAGCTGATTCAGCTAATACCACTGAATCAGCCATTGGAGTAGGGTGATAACGGCTCCTTCCTCCTCCTCCTATAGGTACAGTGAGGCTGTGCCAGCTCACGTCTATGGGGCGACGCTATCATGACAAGCACCGTATGATAACAGTCAAATTGGGCGAAGGAGCGGAGGATTGCGACCAGCGTTTGACTGTCTGCCTCCAAGCCGTGTCGAACAAGCACTTGACACTTTTAAGAACGGGGGCAATCGGCGGATAATTTGATCACACATCACGAAGAAAGAAACATCGGGAATAACGAGGAGTGTTTTGACAGTGTGGAATGCAGAGATGGCAGTGCGGCTGTCGGCCGTGAATTCCTTGGTAGAGGGAGTCTGTGGTGCAGGGGAACCAGTGCCTCAACATGTTTGATGGCTGTGTTAGGAGGAGTTTGCGGTTCCAGTGAAATCTGTTCCTCCGTCTCTCCGCCTTCCACAGAACTGCGCTCAGGCCTCTGCAGTTGTGTTTATCTTATCACCGTGAATCTGGTGGTAGCACATGGGGACGAGGCGACGGCTGCACTCTAAATGATTGTAATTTAATCTCGATGAGATAACGCGGTATTCAGACACAACAGCAAAACAGGTCAACACCAGCTACTCTGTCGATACAGTCAATGCAGCATCCCATAAAACTACACGCATAAAACTGGGTGCAGAAACACACCCGTCTGAGATTAGAGGTCGGGTAGAAAACACTATGTAAAGCAGGGCTGCTCGATGTGGATAAAATCTAATATTTGAACAGTTATACGCTGTGATGATGATGTCGATGGTGGCATCAAGAGATATGTGTATTATGTGTGTGTGTGTGTGTGTGTGTGTGTGTGTGTGTGTGTGTGTGTGAGAGAGAGAGAGAGAGAGAGAGAGAGAGAGAAAGAGGGAGTGATTATGGCCAAAACAAGACATGGAAAAACAATCAGTCACTTCAGTTTTCCTATCGTGTGAGTTTTCCTCTAATGTCAACTTTTCTATCTGCTTGTTTTATTGATCTTAAATACAATTTTAACGTTATTAATCTCTATGATTTTCAGTTTAATTGATTCCATTTTAATTTGACAGTTTTGATCCCAAGATAAAGCACTACGAGTTGTTTTGTGCATGAATGGTGCCATACAAATCCCAAATATGTATACATTTGTATACTACTGTATGTACATAGGTGAATAATGGAAGTAGCTGGATACAGTTATTATTCTTTGAATCCTGTAAATGTTTTATTTAAAGCAGAATATTGGCAAACAGTATATTTTAGTGAAACACACTTATCTATGGCGTTAGACAAAAAGGAACTGAAACGGTTAGATTTAGATTATGGAAAAAGGGCGGGAATAGATAACTACACTTCTTCACGTTCCTTTTCAAGCGTGCAAACGCGGTCCCGGTGTTGTTGCTTCTGCCTCTGTGTGGTTTGTTTTGCGTTGTTGCTCGATGATGCTTCTGTTTGGGTTCGCATGCTTGAAATAAACCCTGAACTGAACCGACCTGAACAAATTACGTGCTCTTGCATGATGTTGCACCCGCAATGCGACGCTATTTCCAGTGTAATTGCAGCATTTCATGGTTGTGTACGGCTCCCCATACGTATTTCCTAGAATGCGTTTGGGTTTTCGCTTTAATGGTAAACAGCGTGTTACTGTCAGATTTGGCTGTTTTCGTACGGCGTCCGGTTACGGTGTGGCTCGAGGCCGAGCGAGGTTTAATCTTTAAAAGTCGGCGCAGCTGCAGGTGGTAAGAGATTACTTTTGTTGCTTTAAACGTCCGCAGAGGACGCCTCAGTCCAGAGCAAACAGAATATAATCCAGGAGATGCAGGGGAGCGTTTCAAGCGTGCATGAGATATTGTCTTACGCTGGGCGTCACCTTCCCCCAGGGGGGCCAAGGGAGTATTTGAGTTCGACCCAGCCCCTGGTTGGTATGTGTGTCTCGGTGCCTTTAGGGGTAACATGTCTCACGCATCAACAAACACGCTGCTCTCACTCTCCTTTGTGTGAAGTTCAGCTGACGTCGTCACCGTTGGGCGCGAAACATGTTGACAAAGGCTCAACGTCGGGTCCAAAACTCACGAGAATCGCTTCAGTTTAATGTGAGGCTAAGAGGAGGGAAATGAAGGGGGGAAACCATGAGAGGTGCTTTATTTGTCTGCTAAACATTCAGTTTAATTAATAAAAACAAAACAAAGAAAAACACAATGATAATGACTGGATATTTGTTCCAAAAATTAGGTTTAGGAAGGTAGAAACGTACAAAAAAAACAAAAAAAATACAACCCCAGAATACAATCGAAAAAAACACTATAACAAACAAACAAACAAACATATAACACATATAACACAAACATATGGAGGACAGGCATATTGCAAGACAAAAGCTGTCTGCACTTGAACTGACAGTGTTTGGAAGAATTGAGCTAATGAAAGTTATTGCTTATCGAATGACAGTTTTTGCCCTTGTTCTTTTAATTTGCATCACATAATTTACCAAAGGACACAATTTTTTTTTTTTTGAAGAGCAGCGCTTAAAATGAAAGTCAGCAGATGATCAATTTGATCGTGTGATCGGCTATGTGTTTGTGATGAAACAGCTGAGGATTTAAGGAACAAAGAGACAATGTAAACTGTCGTGTGGTGCGCGTGCCTGCGCTGAAACCGGCGAGCCAACGACCGACCTGAAAATGTAATCCGATCAACTTCTCCTCTGCCTCCTTTTGTTCCGACGCAAAATCTTTTGTTTTCCAAGCTCGTACGGGTAAGGTGATGAGTGATCATTGTTCTGGGCCTTCGACTGATGTTATCTGTGTTTCCACAGAATCAGAAGGTCGGGAAACCGAATACAAAAATAATCATGCAACTGTCATTTATCACACGAGCCGTCATGTTTCTACTGGCTGTGATCGTTGTTTCCTCTTGTGCCAGACACAGCTTTGCTGCACGTACACCTGCTACGCTTCTGTGTGTCTGTGTCAGATCAGACCAGAAAACCTTAATTCAAGTCATTTACGAAGAAAATGTTACTGTTCTTTACTGTTTCGCAATTACATTTTACCTAGCTTTTTCTGGCTCGTATTTTGAGTCAAAAAGACTGATTTACATAACTTTACATCCACATTTTCTCTGATTTTTTTTCCTTAACTCCATGCGACTTTGATGACTGTTGACAATGATTTGTGAAATTTAATGTACTGTATCAACACAGAGGTGTGTGTTTGGGGAGCATAAAACCAATTACGTTTGTTAGTATGTTGTTTATTGTCGTATTTGATTCACAAGGAACTTCTGTTTCCTGTTCTGGTAAAAACCATTCAAGTTTGTCCAGGTTGTCCAGGAAGTTTCCCCCCGGTTGTTGGTTGTGCGGCAAACCAAGACCACTCCGTGGCAGCTCCTTTTTAGTCGAATCGACTAAAATCTTGATTTGATAGATGAGGATCTTGACAGATTTGAGCGTGTCACGTCAGGGAGAGCTCGCCCATCTGCTTTCTGTTGCTCAGACTTGTTGGACAGATTCTCAAAACGCCTCTGCCGGTGTGACCGTACTGTGGCATGATCTCAGTGAACACGCCAACCACATAATGCACGGGAGCACGCGTTCGGGCGACCTTAACGACGAAACGGCAAAATGTACTGTAACGACTGCGAACTATGCGAACCTATGCGGTTCGTAGATCCGGTCCAGATTTTGAGTTCTGCTACTGTTTGCTCTAAACGTTGTCACGTTTTGTTTGTACAGGTTAATCGGGTTATCGGTGGAACTGCACTGTCATCCAGGAATGTGCGCTCGCTTGTGTTCGATTGGCCGATGTCACTCCATGCTGATGACATCTCGATGACATCAGTTCATCTCTTTTGTAATCGAACGACCGGCCGCTTCTGCATCCCCCGTTGACGGATGAACTGCGATTTTCTCTTCTTTTTTTTTTCCGTGCAGCTTTTCCTTCTACTTTTTGCGCAATCATTGGAGTGTTTTTCCACTGCAGGTTCGCCCCACTTGTTCAACTAATGTTTAACAATTAGTAATGACTCTGCCTCTCTCAGTCTCACACCCACGCAGTCAGACCTCCTCTCCCCTCGGGGACACTTCTTGGAGTTTGCATTGTGTCTGTGCTGCGTGTATCTACCTGTGTCTCTGGGTTAAGACATGCTGCCACCTCCACCCCTACACACACGCACACGCACACACACACACACACTGGCTTGCGTGGTATAGTGGAACGGAAATGGAGGAAGACCGAGTTAACCATTCACTACCAGACTTTCCGTCAACAGCCGGTCACTTCCAACGAGTCATTCAAACAAGCAAGACCGTCTTACTCATCCAGAACAAACAATAAAGTACTTTTCTTTTCAACTTTTATGAATCCTGTTATATATTTAAGATAGTCAAGTGAGAGATGTGGGGATTTTTGTGCTCCACTTTAGAAAGAAAATTGATAAGATCAGATAGAATCTAGTAAAACACGGCCCAGATCTGGGATCATGTGTTTGTGAAGACACTGGTTGCTGCTGCAGCTGCTTTGTGGACTCCTCCACTCCTGCCTCCTTTGTTATTGTGTTTGTTTGCGAAGACAGTAAAATTACATATTGTATTTTGGTCATTATTTTCCTGATTACCTGTCATCTTTTCATAAAGAGACATGAAGATCAGAGTAAATTTGACTAGTCTCCTAGCACTGATTTCTGAATCTTGTAATGACGCCATCTTTGCCGCGTCCTGCTTCGTATTCTAATTCACTGGAATCTTTCACTAGAGCTGACAAAGCCCAGATTCCAGTTACATCGGTGTTCATTGTAAATACAAGCAGCTGGAGAGGTAAACAGAAAAGTAATGTTTCGTGAAGGACTTGTCACTCAAAGCCATTTTATTTCCTGTTCACTGGAACAGCGACTAGTTTTGTTTGTATGTGGTTCCATAGAAGTGATGCCTGATATGATACCAGCTACACACACACACACACACACACACACACACACACACACACACACACACACACACACACACACACACACACACGCACACGCACACTGCCAAGGATAAGGCAGGTGAAGTATTTCCTTGTAACTTAAAATCCCTAAATCCTTATCACACACTGATTCTCCATAATTAGAATTTGAACCGAGTCTGGTTTAACTGCACAGCGGACGCAGTTTGCCAAGTACTGTGTTTACACTAATGTCCCATGGTATCGGCGGGTCTGTAGTTTGCACTCTTGTCAGTGTCCAGCTTCAGGAAAGTCTGCTGATACTGAAATGCTGACAGATTGCAACATGCGCCTCAGACCTTTGCTCCTGATGAGACTGATGACCAAACGAGTGCTGCAGATTCCCACATGTGAACAAGTTAACACGTCCACAGGCAGGATAGATAGATAGATAGATAGATAGATAGATAGATAGATAGATAGATAGATAGATAGATAGATAGATAGATAGATAGATAGATAGATAGATAGATAGATAGATAGATAGATAGATAGATAGATAGATAGATAGATAGATAGATAGATAGATAGATAGATAGATAGATAGATAGATAGATAGATAGATAGATAGATAGATAGATAGATAGATAGATAGACTCAAAGATCTCTCAACCCTCGTGTATCCTATGTTGTTGTTGCAGCTGTGAGTGTATGCGCAATCACTTAAATGCCAACATCGCTAATCCCTTAAGACCTGCGTGTCATCAAACGCTGTAACTGAACTTGTTTACACTTTTCAGTGGATGACCCTCGACCATCAGGTTTGCTCAGTTGTGATGAAAAATTATAAAGCTCCAACATGCCACACACTCACACTGTATCGGGGAGACAGAGGAATGCACAATGTACGGGTGTGATAACGTTGTGTGACTATTTCTGGTTCAAAGCCCCACACACAGCTCATTTCTGCAGAAACATATTCGGGATGGTTTAGGTGTTGTGTCAAATCATGCAAGCATGCAGTTACGTAAGGCAAGAAGCAAAAAGAAAATAAAAGGAAAGGAGAGTGTAGCTCACCAGCAGTCACAAATCTGTAGGAGTAAAAATGTACATGGATGAACGAATGGATGGATGGATGGATGCATGCATGGATGGATGGATGGACGGATGGTGGATAGATGATGGATGGATGGATGGATGGATGGATGGATGGATGGATGGATGGATGGATGGATGGATGGATGGATGGACGGACAACAGACATGGACAGATGGGTGGATGATGGATGTTTGGATGAACGGATGAATGTGCAGATGGATGGATAGATGGATGGGTGGACAGATGGTGGATGGATGGATGGATGGATGGGTGCATGGATGGACGGACAGGTGATAGGTAAATTAATGGATGGATTGATAAATGGACACCAGGAATGGATGGATGCGTAGATGATGAATGTATAGATAAACAGATGGATGTGCAGATGGATGGATGCATGGATGGATGGATGGATGGATGGATGGATGGATGGATGGATGGATGGATGAACGGATAGTTGGATGCATGGATTGATGGACAGATGGTGGATGGATGGATGCGTGGATGGACAGACAAATGATAGATAGGTAGATGATAGGTAGATGAATGATGGATGGAAAACAGACATGAATGACTGAGTGGATGTATGGATGCACAGATGGACAGATGGATGTATGTATGGATGTATGTGTGTATGTATGTATGTATGGATGGATAGAATAGAGTACAATAGAAGACATGCCTTTCTTTGTACTCCAATAGTGACATATTTTTTAATCTACCCACCTGGGCCCAAATTTTTTAATTCCAAGTGATTGAACTCAAACAATGTGATAAAACACCAGTAAAGTGCAGTACTGTGCAGTACAATGCAGAGCAGATTTGGGATTATGTTGAACTGACACACCTGAGCCTTGCGTTATATAAGTCGCCATCTATAGATCATAACGCTCTAACGCAGTGAGTGCATGGGTGTGACCGGACCGGTGTGAGTCAGGTACATTCTGTTCTCCCTGCGTCATTTTTGACACAGAAACACAGATTAACACGTTCATCCATCATCAACCTCCCATTGCACGTCCGTGCCGAGCTCAACGTATGTGCGCGTACCGTGGATGGAGTCGGCTCAGCTGTGTGTCTGAGGACTTAAACCTTTAGCAGAAGGGAAAGCATCCATGAAATAACAGCTGTCACGTCACCATGTCTTGTCTCAACAGTCTGGACCTGCCACGCTCCGCACCCCACACATGTGTGTGCATGTATGTGTTAATTAGGTGAAGGTTCTTTTTTGAGAAGTTGAAGTAAAGTAAAGGACAAAGAAAAAGTTTCTTTGTCTTTTTCGAGTATTTTGACAAGTGTAAAGGAATAAAAAATGTACGCACAAATACCAGCACATATGTCACCTATACATAAGCCAAAGACCCAAAGTCCCTATGGGCAAGACATGCCATTTGGCAGCCATCTTGGCAACGCCACAATAAGTCCAAGAAGACGAGACCTCTATCTAAATAAGTGGATATAGTCAAACCCACCCTTTAACATGACAACGAGACAAAAGAAACCTGAAATAAAACCCGAAAAATAGATACAAAACAAACAGTGGGTGCACCATAGGAATGAGTGAAACAAAAAGCGCGCTGTGTTGCACACTGTATGTTAAAACAACATAGCTGTGTCAGTCAGCAGCGCTTTGTCACGTTCGCAGTTCAGTATGGCACCTTGCCAGGTGGGAGAGCAGTTTCACTGGAATCATATTAAACAGCGGTTAGCACTGCCTAAGCAACAAGGTCGTAGGTTTAGGTTTCTGAATACTCTGGTTTCCTCATGCAGTCCAAAAATAACAAAACAACATGCATATTCAGGTCAATTGGATGCAAAGCTGCTGTTCACAACAGCCATTGTGTGTGTGTGTGTGTGTGTGTATGTGTCCCATGATGGACTGGAGACCTGTCCAGGGTGTATTACCTTTATTCCCACCACTAAAGATGGAAATAATAGATTGAGAGCAAACTTATTATGTACCTTTGTGGTCTGGCTTTTCGCTATGTTCTTATATTTAGACATGTATATATAATTGTTACCTTTTAATTCCTTATTTTCTCCACTTTCTTTTCGCTATGTTCTTATATTTAGACATGTATATATAATTGCTACCTTTTAATTCCTTATTTTCTCCACTTTCTTCAATTGCGTCATCATACTTAATGAAATCAGCCTTTGCGCTTTATCTATTCATTCATTTATTTTTTGTTGTTTTAAGTGGTGGCATCCCCTCTAGAAGTCACTAAGCGCTCTCTTTTAGCTCATCTTCAACCTTCCCTTCTTTGCAGTGTGCATGCATGTGTTGTGACTGAGACAGAGAGTGAGAGTGTGTGTGTGTGTGTGTGTGTGTGTGTGTGAGTGTGCGTGTGGGTGGGGTAAGTCTTGATTTTACCTTTAATATGTACAGCGTGCCGCGCTACATCCTGTATGAAACATGCCGTGAAAATCAGGGCTGATCGATCGAATGTCTTGTGTACATAGAGATTCCCCGAAGGAAGAGGGAGAGAAATCGTCTTTTTTATTTTGATCTGCACATGGAATATTCTCTCGGCAACGCCTTGCACATCTGCAGGACTGAAAGTTTGCCTCTGCCGCGAGAGAAAGGATCCAAACGCCTCCAGCTCGACTCGAGGTGTTTCTTTTTTGTGGTTTGACTGGCACAAGAAACGCTGTCGCATTAAATCAATCTGCTTAAAGGTGGAGTTTTTCTGGCGTTTGATAGGTTGAACTTGACAACCCATCAAATAAACCCCTCCTTACCTGCCTTTCTGGAGAATTTCTCCCCACCCCACCCCCTAATATCCCTGGATGCCGTGGCCATGGCAAACCAGATTTCACAGAGTAATTGCTGGAGGAAGAATTTACAGTTGCCCCAGTAATGATATATCCTCGTTCCAAACGATGATTGTAGTTAATCAGCCCTTAAAGTATGTCGCTGTCACGATGTGATTGTTTCTAAATGTGAATGCCCGGACGAGGAAGAGCGGCGTGGTGGAGTTTGGGAGGAAGAGAAAAACTGGTTTGTGCCAATTGGTTAGAGTAGTGTTATACCAAAAAAAGATCTTGTGTAACAGTCGCCATACTGGAGTGTTGGTTTTTTTTTTGTTTGCTTTCAGTTTGTTAGACATTGGGCACTGATTTACATCTATTGCTACTGTGGACGGGAACTCAGATATGAGATATGAGCACTCAGATATGAGAGGCCCTGAAACAGTGCTTTAATGTGCACCTGTCAACCACCCAGAAGTCATTTCCTGTCACTATGGCTGAAGAGTGTTGCACACAAAATGATATCATCCCTTTTGCACTATAATTGTCTCTCCCCCACGGCGATGCAACTTGTTGCTTGACACTCCTTCCTCCTTCTGTAAAAACACTAAATAGACTCACTCTCTCTCTCTCTCTTTCTCTCTCTCCCTCGCTTTCTCCCTGTCCAAACGCATGCACGTTTAGGTCATCTGGAAGCACTAAACTGGCCCTATCTACGAGTGTGAGGACGAGTGGTGTGTGTCCTGTGATGCACTGGAGGATGGAGGATGGCAGCAGTGAGCTCCCATGATAGAACATTAAGATATGCATTGGACAGACACATGCAAATAAACACAAGCTATGTATATAGCCTCCCACTTCTGCTTCCCCTCAATGCATATGTTTCTATATGTAAGAGGGCAATAGTGAGCAATGTAAATCAGGAGGAGGAACTCATATAAAATGCGACTTGTGTGCAGGTTGCGCAAGCAATGTTTGACAGTGATAGTGGGTTAAGTATATAACAGTGTGTGGTAATCCCACAGGGAAAGATACAGTGTTATCACTGCCAGGCATGGAGCGTCTCAGCTGTGTGACCCTCACACACACACACACACACACACACACACACACACACACACACACACACACACACTGTGTTGGCGTGTAGCAAAATGCATGTGCAGTAATGAGGTTAGGTTTAAAAAATGCAAATAATGAGGAACTGACCTTATTGTCGCAATCGACCATTTCTAGTTAAGCTTTAGTTAATTGCTGTAGTAAATAGTTTTGAGGAAAGACATCGAGAGTAATTGAGAACCACAATGATGATTGTCATACTGTTATAAGAGAAGTGTAGAGAGGTGATCAGTCTCTGAGGACGACAGTTTTCAGTGCATGTTTTATGGTTTCAGTAGTGGAATACAATTTTACTACACAGTAATGCTCCCCACACTAATGAGTACACTCTCTCTCTCATACACACGCACACTCTATCTCACTCTTCCTCTCTCTCCTCTCTCTCACTCACGCATATATTGTACCGCACGTACACTGTGCATTTCACACGTTTTCATCGAGCAAGAAGAGGTAAACTGTAACACACAAACACACACACACACACACACACACACACACACACACAGAAACGCACTCCTACATGCACACACACACACACACACACACACACGCACACCCCGCCCCGGTTCCGCCCAGCGGCCCGGCCCCACGGACAACAGACAGTCTGCGGATCATGTGACAGCAACAGTTTCTGAACGACAAAAAAGGGAGCGAGAGAGAGGAGAGAGAGAGAGAGAGAGAGAGAGAGAGAGAGAGAGAGAGAGAGGGAGAGAGAGGGGGACTCAACACTCAAAGAGGCTGGAGAGCGAGAGAGAGATAGAGAGTTTCGTAACTTGGGGAAGTTGAGTGGAGCCTTCGAGCTGCGGACTGTCTCGCGTGTGTGTTTTTAATTCTTCATTTTTTGTATTTTTTATTTTTTTTTTGCGTATTGGGAGGAGGGGGGTCCCTCTCAGCCTGATGTCAGTGACACAGCGAAGGGGAGCTCAGAGACACCTTCCTCACAGCGCGCAGTCCCGGAGAGAGACGGACAGAGACGGAGAGAGAGACAGACACAGCCCCTGAGACACCGAGAGACTCACACCGGTACCACCGCCTGCTTTACTACTGCCTGACACACACACACACACACACACACACACACACACACACAGAAGAGGGGACGCGTCCGTCTACTGGTGCTGTCACTTTAACCAGGAGCGCTTCTGCTTCATTAATGAGCGCGCGTGTGTTTTCTGCTTGTCTGTGTTTGTGCGTGTGTGTGTGTGTGTGTGTGTGTGTGTGTGTGTGACAGCCTCTTTGGTTTTTTGGCACAGTCAGTGTGAGAATGAAATCTAATGAGCTCTGAGAATACGCTGTAGGATGTAGCAGTGCAATCTGCAGCATCAGGGAGACACTGCTATTTATAGCCCCCCCCCCCCTCCCGCGCCCCCCCAGCCTTTTATAGAGCGTGGCGTTGTTTCATCAATTATAATAATTATATATGAAATGAATGATAGAGAGAGTGGTCAGACAGAGGAGAGATGGTGCTTGCTTCCTCTCTCTTTATCAGACGCTGAGCAGCCTGTGACCTTATGGACTGACCTGGTTTGTGAGGCTCCGTCTGTGTCATTCTGTGTGCGCGTGTGTGTGCGTGTGTGGAAATCAATGTTGAAGTTTGGTTTTGTCAGCTCGTGGTGAAGACATCGGATTCTTGGCTGTCAGAAATGCTGAGGAAATAGTGATTGATTCGTCTGAGGATCAGAGATAACAGTGGAGCAGACGCATTGAACGGAATGGATGCCACATCTGACAGAGGGGAATCAGCAGATTTCTGCTGATGTTCTGTCATCATGGATGTATGGATGTAACACCCCCCCCCCCCCATTGATCTGGGACCAAGTGTGTGTGTGCTGTCACTGCGGCCAGGTGTCACCCATGTGACACCCGTGTGTGGGGACGACTGAAAACACTCCCCATCTTCTTTGTCCACTCGTTGACCACACACGTCTCTTTCTCTCTCTGCTTGTGTGTGTGTGTGTGTGTGAGTGTGAGTTTCTCCGTCTCTGTCTCTCCCTGTTTCCTGTGCTTTGTTTCAAGGCTGAGGCTTGCGTCACACATTCCACTTGGCATATGAAGCCCTTATCCTGTTTAGAGCCTGGAGTGAGAGAGAGAGAGAGAGAGAGAGAAAGAAAGAAGGGAGGAGAGAGGGATGTGGATGTGGGGGGTGGACGGGTGGAATGAGGGCGACCTCTCTCTCTCTCTCTCTCTCTCTCTCCCTCTCGCTCTCTCTATGTCTCTCTACCGCTCTGTCAAACTTTACTCCTTCTCTTCCTCTTTTGAAAAAGGAGGTAGACGGGGTTGAGTTGACCTTCCTTTTTTATTCATTGATTTGTTTGTCTCTCATCAGGGCCGACTCACACTCACGCCCCAAATACCCCACCCACCCCTACGCCTCCTTTTTTCCCCTGAATCAACATGCTGATGTTATCTGGTGGAACAAAATGCACAAGAGTGCACGCGCACACGCACACACACACACACACACACACACACACACACACACACACACACACACAGAGGCAGTGCTCAAAGGGCAGCATGTCCCAGGGAACATTAAGGCTAAACATTAAACTCCAGGATAGTCGGTGATGATTCTCCCCTGGAAGTGCCGGGGAGTAAGGACGCAGACACTCATAAACGTAAGGGGCTGCAGCTCGTTACACAACTGTGCATGCGTGCCAGTGCAAGTTGTGCAAAAGCACACACACACACACACAGATGCACGCACGCACACACAAAACGCATGCATGCTCAGTGTTGCTGCTTGTAAACCACTGGATTGAGCCACTGTGACTGTCTAGCTTGTGTGTTAGCGCCGGCCCCCCCTCCCCATGTTTGAGGTTCATTGAAGTTTTGACATATTTTGGTCGAAACCCACTTCGTTTTCTTCCCCGTTTTCTGCCTCTGCCTTGTTCTTTCCACTTCCATTTTGACATAGTTTGGTCAGAGTGGCTGTTTTCTTTGCCCTTTTTCTCCTTATCCCCCCCCCCTCTCCACCCCATACTCCCCTTTTTTTTCTCCTCTCATTCTTTGGGTTGGGAGGTGTAGTGTGTGTGTGTGTGCGTGTGTATCTGTGTGTGTGTGTGTTTGTGGTTTGCTCAGACAGGAAACCACAGGCCCCCTGCAGCAGCAACCCCCCATTTGGCTTCGCTCTCCTCCTCCTCCTCCTTCTCCTCCTCCTCCTCTTCTTTACACCCCCCGACCCATCACGCAGTGTGGAAATAATAACAGTCAGACTAAACTCTGAGGGCTTCCGCTTCTCTCCCTCTTTTTCTCCCTGGCAGCGTCCCTCGCTCTCTCCTTTCCTCTTGTCCTCCGGTTCGTCTGGAAAGCCTCAAGCCTTCGCTCCCTCCTGACAGGGACACGGCTCTGAAGGTGCACACGCACATGTGTGTCTCTGTCGGCACTCGAGCCCTGCGTCAACTCCGGTGTGTCTTTAAAAAGTGTGTGTTTGAACACACACACACATACGCGTGTATGTGTGTGTGTGTGTGTGTGTGTGTGATGATGGATCCTGTTTCCTCTCCCCTGCTGACGGCCCCCTCTGGCTTCCCCCCGAGGTCTGCAGGCCTGCAGCCCCACAGTCTGCTGGAGAGGAGCGGAGAGGGGCTACGTGCCTGTGTGTGTGTGCATGTGTGTGTGTGTGTGTGTGTGTGTTTGGGGGAGTTAAAGGATGGGAGGAGTGCACGAGGCAGCACAGATGAGGGGATAGGAAGCCAAAATAAGAGGACAGGGGGAGAGTCAGAGTGGAGAAGGCGTTGCTGGAGGAGTCGGGAGTGAGTGGGAAGTGAGGTAAGGGGATGAGATTAGGGGAGCAGGGGGGGCGGGGGGGCACATGGGAGGGGGGTCATTTTGAGCAAGCCAAGGGGCAGCGGAAAGGAGAGCAGAGTGAGGAGAAACTGCATCTGAGGTGGGATGATGAGTCACACATAATCTAGGATCTGGAGTAGGAATAGGACTCCCTCAGGGGGGGTTTACAAAGGTTACAAGGTGTGAGTCACGCTACAAGATGAACACCAAGTCCTGTGATGAAGCATGAATGTGAAGGCGAGGCTCTGCCCGGAGAGCGAGGAGCAACTGTGATGGATGCGATGGGCAGGTGTTGGGTGGCTCGCAAGGTGAGAAGGTAAAAGAGGTGGTGAGAGAAGAGAGAGAGAGGGAGACGAGGGGGAGTCGGAGACAGGGAGTGAGAGTGTGTGGGGGGTGTCTCTCAGTGTGTGTGTGTGTGTGCGTCTAGTGCAGCGTGTTGGACAAAACTGTTGTCTGGAGGTTTCTGGTCTCTCTGGTGATCTCATCATCTCCAGCCTGTTGCCATTAGAGGGTGTATGTGTGTGTGTGTGTGTGCGTGTGCATGCATATATGTGTGTGTGTGTGAGAATGCAGTCCCATTCGTGTCTGTGTGCATCAGAGCATGTGTGCGTGTCTGTAATAATTTAGTCCTTTAGTGATTTAGTGTGTGTATTCTGTCGAGCTAGCAGAAACTTGTGTGCGGCTGTGAGTGTGTATAAGTACTTGTGTGTGTGTGTGTGTCTGTGTGTGTGTGTATGTGTGGTTGAGTCAGTAGCCAGAGACTCCAAGCCACAATATTTTCCCCTTCAGTCATGTTGTTTTATGTCATTCATTGAGAGAGAGAGAGGCAGAGAGGGAGAGAGGGAGAGCAGGCCAGTGCGTGGTTCAGATAACTACAGTAGTAAAAGACGTGAATGATCGCTGAGGAAGGGGCGTAGGAGAAGATCAGGAG